>CM063503.1:127857019-128127019 GCA_032207245.1 Pardosa pseudoannulata | reverse complement strand
TAAATTTAATTTTTAAAGTAATATCATTATTAAGTATTTTAAAAATATTATACTTTTTTTCAAATTAGTCACCAATTTAATCGAAAAATATCACTATGATTTAATACACAAGAAAGTATGCATCTCTGGAGAAAATATTTATATACCTTGAAAATACATAACCTTCCCCTCCCCCGAGTTATTTATTAGATAATTATATGCTTTAGATATTTATATGTTTTTCGATATTTATATGCTTTATGAAATATTTATTGTACTCGAACTCTGTGATAATACTGGAAAATGAGCAGTTTTAAAAGTTAAATAGCAGTGGTTAATCAACAATCATTTTAAAGGTATAGATGTATTTTTATATACTTTAATTGTTCTAAATTAGTAATATTTAAACAAAAGCAAGCATTTACTTACCAAGAAATGGTCTTCACAAACCCATAAAGATGATTTATATGATAATTTGGGGTTTAATTTCTCATCCCTTTTCATCGCAGTTGTCCAGATTTTACGTGTATGTGGATCTTTCGGGACGCTGAAAAATATCTTCTCATTGCAATGAATTGTATTTTTACAGAATGGCACAATACAATATTTAGAGTATGATTTTTTAATGCCAGACATAACAAAAAAATTTCTATTATATGCGATACTTTACACAAAAACAAATTTAAAAGTCTCCTTTTAACATGTAAACAGCATAGGCGCTCGATGTCTACATGAACGATGACGTCACACACTCGGCGGAGGAAAAGTATCGTTTTTGAGAGACGTTAAAGAGTTCGCTATAAAACCCATTAGAAATCACTCATTAGGCCCCCAAATGAAAGAAAAATAGCTACCGTCCTGCTTACTTTTTTGTCTTCTATCGTTTAAAATCAAAATTAGAAAACGTGAAAATTCCTCATTGGGTAATTTCAAGGAAAAGCATGTTTAACAAGGTTAAAAATGCTTTATTATGGTCAAGAGAAACAAGACTTATTTTGAAAGGAATTTAATGATTTAACCCTCCGAGTGAAATAAGTCTCCAAAAAATACGCTAGAATTTTACTTCGTTTGTGTACAAAGCGTTCTGTCAATTTTTCCTACCCCCTTTTTCGGCTTGGATACACGCCCTCCCGTATTATCCCTTTACTTCCTGTGCACCTCCCAGAATTACTGCCTGGGGGGACTCCAATGTCTAAGGAGTACAATATAGTCTTATCTACAGTGACCCCATCTCCGATTTGACCCAGACAGCTTCTTTCTTTGAAGCTCTGGGCTATTTCATGGCAATCAGTTAAAAACTGCTTTGACTCGTCTGTTTTTAAAAGCAGTTTTTAGGTTAAATGTGCACAAATGTATCTAGAAAATATTTTTTATGTAATCTGCAATAATGTAGTTTTAAAATTTTTAGATGTATCTAGTAACAACCATGTGCCTTCATAATTTACCAACTTTCATCAATTAATTTTTATTGGGTACTGTTATTATAATAAATTCTCTACAATAAATAATGTTTCCGTACATTCGAAAAAAAATTCCATAAAAAAAAATAAACAAATGTAACAACAAATTACACAAAATTATGTTAAATATAGTTGTTTTAACAAGATTAAAAAAACAGTTAAATCTATAAAACAATTTATAATTTTATAATTAATTCTATTTTATATAACTCATTATGATTCACAAAGAAATGAATGTTTTATAGTTGTGTTTTAACATTTTTAAAGTTTTCTTTTAAACATTTACGTTTAGCATTATAATTTCACATATGTACTGATAACATGTACACATCATTTACTGTTGATGATGCATGATAACAGAATAATATGATTTTACTTTAATGTTCCCTCTTTTCCTTCATAAGTTATTTTGTTAAATATACAAATTTTGCTTTTAAAAAGCTGAAGATTTTAGGAATTGTAATGCATCGCATATACATAGCTCATAAATTGGGTATATAAATTCTATATCATATGTCTATACAGATAACATTTTCAAATTCAATCTGAATGCGTTCAAATGTGTTTTACTCTGTTATGTTAGAACATTGTAAAACATCATGCTGTTATAATTGAAATAAATATAAGAGAAGTTTATTTACTGTGATACTGCTTCGTTGAAATGTTGGAATAACTTTTTTTTAAAGTTTTATACTATAAATAAAAATTTCTTCATTAGGAATAACTCTATTTACACAATAATCTACAAAGAATAATAATACCTAATATGTTGGATTTGAATTTATATTTATATATTTATGCATATTTTCCTTTATTCTGTGAAGTTTTAAGAATATAAACTGACCAATATAGAAAAATTCAGACTGTTTTTAAGTTTCTTGTAAGAACAAGAGTAAATGCTAAATTTTATGGACTTTACTTTTTTCTTTTTCCTACTTTTTTGTATTCTGCTGCTATTGCTCAGGGTAAGTAAAAACTTAAATCTAGGTCTAGGTAAAAATGATCCGTATTACATAGGATGTACATTGTGTTGATCTCTGTCAACATTTGTACACAGTTCTAAACGATCATATACTTTCTCAGTTTGAGTGAAAATATAATAGGGTAGGATGCCGGCAGAATGGGTAGGGCGCTGATGTTCGGAACCAGAATTCACGGGTTTCAATCATACTGATGGAATGATTTCATTGATGATTTATTTGTATTTCTTTAAAAACTATAGCTCTCAAGTTTTAAAATAAGTTCATCTTTACCGCAGTAAGATTTTAAGAAAATGTGGTAAGATTTGGAATACTCTTTTTTAATTATCATTTCTTAGCTCAGACGTTTGAGCTAAAAACCTATTAATATATTAAAGATTTAACAAATGATTAATACTCGCGGTCGATTCAAGTGTGAAATACACGGTTTAAAAAATATGGTACCCTTTCAAAGGTTTTTAATTTTTTAGTATTACAGTAAACATTTTAATTGTTTTTATATTTTAGAATACAAATGAAAGAAAACAAAAAAAAATGAAGTTGTGCAATATAAGTACTCTGGTCGGGAGTGGGGCATTTTTTCCAGGTGGCACTGTGAGAAAAATATTAATGTTAAAAATTAAGCAGAATTCATCGAATTTCACACATGTCGATTTATTTATTTATTCCTTGCTAAACATTAACAGTGTCTATTTATATGATTTATATCTAAAAGGTAAAAATATTTATAATCCTTTTTTTACTATATTAATTTAAGATAAGTTGTGCATAAGAATTTGTTTTTTTCCCTACAAATGATATTTCTACATCAAAGAAGAGATTCAAATATTCAGTGGGATCTCCTGAGTATCACATATATTGACCTTTTAAACCTGAATTACCCTTGAATTAAAACTCATTTAACAACAGAAAACTTCCAGAATTTAACATATTTGGAAAAGCATGATTTCGAGAGTTTTTGACCCCTTCTGACCATCAAAAATCAAGTTTCTTAAATTTTAATAAAAATAGGTTTTTCGGACAGTTTTCCTCGGCAATTTAATAAAACAAACGATTTAATTCTAATTTGCAAGGTTAAAATCCATTTCCGAACAGAAAACTTGCAGAATTCAAAATAACTTAAAAAACATGATTTTCATTGGTTTTCGACTATTTCTGACAATTAAAAAAATCAAGTTTCTTGAATTTTAATAATAGGTTTTTCAGACAGTTTTTCCTCGGTAAGTAAATAAAACAAACGATTTTAGTTTAATTTGAAAGATTAAAAGTCTTTTTCGAACAGAAAACTTCCAGACTTCAAAAAACTTAAAAAACATGATTTTCAGTGATTTTCGACTCCTTCTGACCATAAAAAATCAATTTTTTAAACTTTAATAAAAATAGGTTTTTCGGACAGTTTTTCCTCGGCAATTAATTAAAGCAAACGATTTTAGTCCAATTTGAAAGATTAAAAGTCTTTTTCTGAACAGAAAACTTGCAGACATCAAAATAACTTAATATAGTCTGAAATTTCATCATTGTTAATTAGTTCCATATGATTCAAAGATTTGTATTCCTTTAAAAAATCCGTATATAGTTGTTTCATGACTGGATCCCGTTCTAAGCGTTTCCATGTTTGATTTAATCTTTTAGAAGCTATTTGTTTGGACTCTCCAAAAGCAATATCTTCTGGGATACCTGGCTTAAAGGGCATTTCTACTACATATCTCCCATCAAGTTTACGGTAGTGACTTTTTTCAAAATGGTCGTTGCATTAAGCTAATTCATCACTGATTGCAGGTTTTGTCTCGGTAATATTTTCTATTTCCCAGAATGATTTTAAAGTTTTATCCAAATTTTCTGCTCATGTTGTCAGAAAACATACATCAAGCGGATTAGAATCAATATCTTGAAGATTTGCACTGCCGGAAACTAAGTATCTGTGTTGTTACTCTACTCTATTTTAGAATAGTACAGTGCATGTAGAGTGTAAGAGGCGTAAATGACCAGGCAAGTTAGTATTAGCACGCATCTATTTAATTATCATTCTAAGCGGCCACGATACAGAACATACATCATATCCTAGTTACGTTACATAGCGCGTTCTCTCAACTAACGGTTTCTCGTCTGTCAGTCCGTTGCGGTTGCCGTCAAGGGTGACTCACACCACATCTCCCCTTCTTTAAAGGTTAAGTCTCTGTGGTGGACGTACTACCTGACCACTTTTGGTGACATATGGACCTGGAGGAGTACTGGCGGAATCAAAAGCTTTTCCTGGTGATACTACCTGGGAATTTGGAGAATTCGTTTTAACGGAACTGGATGCTTCATGACCAGTCATTGAGTCAAAATCATCTAAATCCTCTGTCTCCGGTTGGAAATTGCTTGAAGGTATTAGGTGCATCCTATTCCTTCTGTACCGTTTCTTTCCCGATTCTATTATGTATGATCGTGGGTGATCTGGTATAAGTGGTTCATGGCGATTTGTTGCCTCTTGGATACAATTTGAGCAATTTTTAACTATTTCTTCAATTTCTTTGTTTTTTCCTGGCCAATATACAGATGTTCTAGCTCGTGCGCGACATTTAGAGATTCCAAGATGTCCCTCGTGAATTTGTTTCAAAACTTTGCTTCTTTGGCTTTCAGGTATTATAATTCTGCAGCCCTTCATTAAAAGATCATCTTGTATAGATATTTCGTATCGATGATTCCGATATGGCAAGCAAGAACTCTTAAGATTCTTCTTAGACGGCCAACCTTCCAGGGCCAATCTCTCTAGCATCTTGCAGGTTGAATCAGCTTGTTGAAAATTTCTTAATTCTTTTAATCGATGGTTAGAAGCTGGTAAGGATGAAGTTATCATGTGAACATATGCATCTATTTCGTCTTCTAATTCATCAGCAGATTTCATTTCTTGTTTTCTGGACAAAGCATCAGCAGCATAAAGCTTCTTACCGGGAGTGTGAAAGATCGAGTATGAATATCTCATCATTCTCATCTTTATCCTCTGCAGACGAGGAGATAAATCATCCAAGTTCTTTTTCGAGAAGATCGGAATGAGAGGTTTGTGATCGGTTTCTAGCCGGAAATGAGTACCTATTAGATAGTCTCTAAACTTTTCACATCCCTAAACCAATGCAAGTGCTTCCTTTTCTATTTGAGCGTATCTTTGTTATGTGGGTGTGAGTGTTCTGGAAGCATAAGCCACGACACATGGATTTCCATCTTCTTGCTCTTGGCGTAAAGTTGCTCCAATTCCATAAGATGATGCATCCGTGGTAACAGTTGTTGATTTGTTCGGATCGTACACTTTAAGGACTGGTTCTGATGTTAGAACCATTTTCCAACTTTCAAACGCTTCCGATTGCGCTTTATCCCACACAAATTCATTTTTGTTACTTAACATCGACGTTCAAGGCAATAATAATTCGCTGTAGTTGGGAACAAATTTTGCAAGATAATTTGCCATTCCTAACATTTGTTTCAACTCGGTTTTATTTTTAGGAGGTGGATATCCTTGTACTGCAGCTATTTTATCTTTGTCTGGATGTATTCCTTCTTTATCAATAACATGCCCCAGGAATTTGATCCTTTTAACAGAGAATTGACATTTAGCCACATTTAAAGTGATACCTGCATCTTTAAGTTTATGCAAAACAGCTATCAGTCTCTGATCATGATCAGTTTGATCTTTTCCCCAAACAAGAATATCGTCCATATGACAAATCGTACCCGATGTTTTTTCTAAAAGCTGCATCATCCTTTTCTGGAAATGCTCAGGCGCCGAAGAAATTCCAAACGGTAATCTTGAGAATCTATATCTCCCAAAGGGTGTTATAAATGTTGTAAGGTATGACGACTCTTCGTCTAGAGAAATTTGCCAAAACCCTGAATTGGCGTCTAATTTAGAAAAAACTTTGGCTCCATTCTACTGAAGGCAAAGAGTGAAATTCTCGTTGGACACACTTATTTAATTCAGTCAAATCTACACATATTCCAACGTTACCATCGCATTTTGGTACAACAACCATTGGGGAACACCATTCAGTTGGCATGTCTACTGGAATAATTATGCCTTTAGAGACCATGCTCTTAATTTCATTTTCGGTTTTCCTTAGGAGGGAAATGGGAATTCTTCTAGGAGAAGAAATAGCAAGGGGAACTGAATCGGACTTCAATTTTATTTTGTAACATCCTTGTATCAAGCCTAGACCTCTAAATAATTCTGGAAAATCATGTTTAGGATTAAGAGTACAGATTTCTAGAATGTTTGGACCTAACCCAAATTTTTGAATGGCTGGTTTACCCAGTAAACAGTTCTGCAACCCCTCAATTACATAAATAACTTCTTTTATTGTTTTATTTCCATAACTGATTTTCTCGTAAAGCTTTGCAGTTACTTTAAGTGCCCTACCATCCGGTCCACAAATCTTCTTATCTGGTTCATAGACTTTCGCATTTTTAAAACTAATATTCAGAACAGATGTTGGAATAACAGTATGATCAGCTCCACTGTCAATTTTAAAGTTAATTTCCATATTTTGGTATCGGATTGGCACATTCCATTCTACAAAATTGATTCTACGGGAAGAAACTTCAGTAATGGAACCCAAAAAAGAAATATCTGATTTCCTATCTTTATGATAACAAACTTTTGCAAAATGTCCCATTTTCGAACATTTCATGCATTTTGCATCTTTAGCGGAGCAAAATTTCCTATCATGCTTTGGTTTTCCACACCATTTGCAATTTTCTGTAGCTTTCGGTTTCTCAGAGTTTTTATTTATCGGCTTAATTCACGGTCCTTTTGGTGTCGGAAAATAACTTCCTTTCTTTACTTTTGATTTGTTATTATTAGTAATGGCTTGAATCAATGATTTGTCGCTAGTTAAAATTTCTTGTTGCTTCTTAATGGATTCCGATAGTCGAACTTTTTCTATAGCTTTACATAGTGTAAGTTTAGAATCCAGTTGAAGTTTCTCACTCAAATTCTTATCTCTAATACCTACTACTATCCTGTCTCGAAGTAATTCATCATGCAATGTTCCATATTCACAATGTTCAGCTAAAGAATACAATGCAGTTATAAATTCATTTACTGATTCTCCCTCCCTTTGGATGCGTTGATTAAACTGAGCTCTTTCGAAAATAGTGTTTCGTTTCACTATGAAATGATCAGTAAACCGTTTTATCACAACATTATAGTTTTTCTGGTCATCAACTGTTAAATCGAAAGAATTGAATATCTCCCCCATAAAATAAATTAAAGCGTTAACTTGCTCTTCATCGGATTGAAGCAGAACGAAATCTTTCAAAACGTTGTTTCCATTTCGACCAAAGAACAGGTGTTGAAAAAGAGAAACAGTCTGGTGGGGTAACATGATATGCAGGAAGCGAGTTCAACTTTTCTGTCATATTTTCTACTTTCGACTTCGTTAAATACAGAAATAATATTGCTAATATTGCACAAGAAAATAATGTTCTCTTACATTTAAAAGATGTTTATTGAGCTTGTGTTATCCAAAATATACTTCATGAAGTCCATATATGACATGTAGAATTTCACTTATGGTGTACACTTAATTCGAAATCAAAAGTTTTTTTTTTCTTTTTACCGCTGCCACCATGTGTTGTTACTCTACTCTATTTTAGAATAGTACAGTGCATGTAGAGTGTAAGAGGCGTAAATGATCAGGCAAGTTAGTATTAGCACGCATCTATTTAATTATCATTCTAAGCGGCCACGATACAGAACATGCATCATATCCTAGTTACGTTACATAGCGCGTTCTCTCAACTAACGGTTTCTCGTCTGTCAGTCCGTTGCGGTTGCCGTCAAGGGTGACTCACACCACAGTATCCAAAGCAGCTGTTTTGCATGACTAGTTGTGAATCCTTTAGTTCTATTTTATCGGTTCTAGAAATTGAAAGAAATATTCTGCACCGAGGAGGATATCGACTTTCTGAGGAGTGAAAAAGTTAGGATCAGCGAGATTAATATTCATGGGAATATTAATGCTTGAAATATCTATGTACCTTGACGGCGTCAAACTAGTAAGTTTTTGGACAATTAGTAGATCCACATCAAAGTTAAATTCATCATTGAGTTGGAAATTTTGGCTGATATGTTTGATTTTATATTTGTAGTGCAGTCATTTAATCCATTTACATGGACCATGGTTCTTTCCTTTTTTAATCCTAAAGCATTTGCACATGCTGCGCTAATAAAATTGGATTGAGCGAACAGCTCTTTTCTTACACTGCGAATCGTAAACAAACACAGTCGCGGTGTTGACAAGCACATAACTTTTCTTTATTCCCAAGGAGAAACTGTTAAGAGAGGGCTATTTGTCTACCTCTGGCTCCCCCTTGAACTGATTGCTCGCAGGGTTGAAGGAGCAAGTTATGGCCACTGGGTCCACACTTGAAACGACTTACACTTCGTATGGGGGTGAAAATTCAGGCAAATGCTACACAAGTTGTGCTTTATTCTTTCAACCACACTTTGATGTTTAAATTTAAGGCAGAGATACACAGGATGTTTTTCCTTGAAAGTTTTGCTTTTCTGGTTTGAATTAGAAATTAAAGTTCTTAAATTTTGCGAATTTGTTGTTTGCATGAGCAACTTTTGTTTGTTAGACTCTTTACAGTTCAAAATTGTTGCACTATCGGAATCGAATTTAGAGAGGAGAAATTTCAAACTCACCTCTAATTCTTCAGTTTCCATTAACAGTTGCTGCAAATAATTCACAGATTCTGAAATGTCTATGTCTTCAGGAGATCATAGTATTTTAGTAGTAAAGACTTTTCACTTTCTAAAATAATATCCAGTTTCTTTTGTAGTACAAGTTTTCTTTTATCAATCTTGAGGTCTTCGTTATATTCCCTAACAAATTCAGAAATATTTGTAATCTTAGATTTCAGTACATCCCGATGGCGGTTAAGTGCAGTAAAATCCATTGTTTCTATTCGATCTCTCCGGCGCAACGGACCAAATGTTGAGGACGGTAATAAAATGGACTGTATTTAAAAACTTAACAAAAAAACTTTAACATAAATATGACAGGGTCATATAAGAACAATATAAATCAGGGATATAGAAGAGCAATGGGCTCTAAACAAGCTTTCTCATGGGACACGCGGACAATGGTTCGACCGTCCTAGACGGGGTCCGAACGCTTACACTAGTTACAGTACCAAAAAAAAAAAAAAAAAAAAAAAAAAAAAAAAAAAAAGAGGAAAAGGAAGCGTTGGACACAACTAGAGATGTAAAAAACCCAGAATTTTTAAGTGGTGGGAATAAACCCGGGAATTTTGGGGAATAAACCAGGAATTTGGGGAACTTTGGGAAGAAATCATTTTAACAATGTTTACATTTATTTTTTCAACAGTGGCTATTTAAGAACTAGCATATTATTTCTAAAAGATGCTTTTTTTTTAAATTTTGGCAATATATATATTCAAGAAATAATAGCAATGAGCATTTAAATGATTTTATAGTAGTACTTTTGTAATTATCCTGTTAGTCTTATCAAACACATAACTGGTTCTTCAATACAAATTGCTAATACAATCATTAAATACATTATTTTTTATCATTATTTATTATATAAATTGCTTTATGGTAAACTTTTCCCCCTCCTTTTATAATATAAAAAAATATCTTTAAATTTAAAATAACGGTTTATTATTTTTTGTAATACATATATCATTTAAAGATGTAATCAAATGACACCGTTGCATTTTGTGTCCAATTCCTACACACACACACACACACACACACACACACACACACACACACACACACACACATATATATATATATATATATATATATATATATATATATATACAGAGAGAGAGGGGGGGGGAATATGTTATCCAAGAAAAATAATGATTTATGGGTTTTATGACACTACAGATTATTGCCTAATATTTATGTAATAATAAAAATATTGGATACTTCTCAAAGGAAAAATATACTCATACTTTCATGCTAAACATTATACCTTGCCAAATATTGTTAGTTAATCCCAATTATTCAATTTTTTTTCATAGCATATAATAGTTAAATTTTGTGAAAATATCAACTTTTGAGGTCTACAACAAAGACAGAAAAAAATGGTGGTTCTCATTGTGTCATAGGAATTGGCGACTTCAAAATTCCCATGTTTTGGAAATTTTCAAAATTCCCTTCCCAAAAAACCCGGTTTTTTCCACTGCTCACAACTCTAGACACAACCATTGAGCGTAAGGGGTGGGGGGAACGTCGATATGTACAACACCTCCTAGAGAGAAGGCCTGAGCACAGTTTACCAGAAAATGTGATGACGTAGTGGCATAAGGCTGACAACATACTGGAACTATGACCAGAAACTTCCAAGTTATCACTTTTCCAATTATTTCCGTCGCCAAATGCAAAATCAACATATATGTATGGAATGTGCGTATTGGCAACGTTGGCGAAATTCGTTTCCTGAGCGGGGGATATGAGAATTCATTTGTGCTTGCTCTGAGTATGCGAATTCAATTCCTGTATATTTCGGTTAATTTTTTTTTGTAATAATGCCGTATAAATGTATTGTTCTTATTTGTAAAAGTAATTATGACTCCGAAGGTAACAAAAATTCAGTTTTCTCGTTTCGAAGAAAAGAAATTTTGGGACAAAAGTGGATTATTTCGATTCCTAGAAAAGTCTGACTGTGAACAAGAATTGTCATGTAAGTAAACTCTGTTGTTATTTACAATTTTTAGGCATAAGATATAAGATTAAACCCCTACTTAAAAAGTAGATTTTTTTTTACAGTTACTCCAGATTATAGACAGTACTTTTGTTTTGACTAACGTATATGAAGAAATTTGATGAATAAATAAGAATATTCTATGTTTTTTAAACATATATATTAAAAATTATTCAACTATTAAAATGTAGTTTGTCATAAATAAATAATACTAGCAAATTTTACAATGCAATATTACAATTTCTTTAGAATTAACTACTTAATTAAAATTATGCTAAAAAACATGTTAAATATTGTATTTTTTTCTAAATTAAGTTAAAAGAAACAGTTCAAAATATAATGTAGTATTAACTTTTATATCATTAAAACGTCATTTAGAATTAGATATTTTGATAATAAATTGATTAATGTTTGATATTTGAAAAATATTCCTATCTGTATAGACGGTTGAAATTTTTGTATTTTTATTTGTAAAGCAACTAAAAGAATAAAGTAATTATATATTATATATCATTGAAGCTGACCTTTGGATATAACCCTTTTAATACTTTAAAAAATATAGTGAATTTCTGTTTAGATAATTATTATATAATATAAAAAACTGTTTTATTTGTAACATACTAAAATACTGTACCGTCTCTTGTTAGGAAAGAGGAAAAAGTATTATCAAAAGCCATTGAAGAGAGCTTAGAATTTGTGGAAAAATCCAAATATATTTTCAATTCTGTGGCAGAACTTTCAATTTGTGTATCCCAAAACGAACTGTATAATTGTTGGATATTTTTGGATATGAAGATTAATATATTCTTTGCACATATAGTTACCAAATCCATAAATAACTTCTTCCGTTTGTATTGATAAAAATTTATCTGTATCAGTGTTTTTTAACAATACAAAGTTCAACAAAAGAGGTCAGTATAACTTTCCCTGTGTTTTTACTGACTTAAAATATATATTTGATGTATTAATTACTTAGGTTAATACTCACAGGTTGTATATTGTAAATGATTTTAATATATCTTGAACAAATTTTCTTAAGTATGTTATGTATATTTTCATTGTGTATGTATCAAGTTATCAAGTGTAAAGATATAAAGTTAAAGTCTAATTTTCTATTAATAGAATTATTACTCTGTTAATCAATAATGAAATTTTCATTCTCGTGTTTAATTTTAACATCAAATGTAAAAAAAAAATTCTGATTTTGTTTTGTTTTCGAGAAATAAAATTTCATATAAATGTATGTTTTTTTTACCTTATTTAGTACAGTGTTTACTTGGGGTTTTGCTCTTCAAAACTTGGGGGAAATTTTTGTACTTGAAGTTAGGTGAATTCGTTTTAAATATATTTCCTGGATTAAATGTAGAAATTTCTAAAAAATTTATGAATGTATTTCTAAGTAGTAGAAGAAGCATAAATAATAAAATTCTAGGGTGTTTTAATTTTCTTTTAAAACTATAAACATATTTAAGTAAGTGTTGCATTTTAAAATAATTTATAACTCCATTTGATATTTAATGCACTATCCATATAATAGATAAAGTATGTTAATATCTTGATTATGGGGATGATAGGTGTTATTGTGAAAATCTGGAAGGATTATAATTTGTGCTTGAGTTAATTCTTTTTTATTAGAGAATTCAAATTTTAGAGTGTATATGTTTTACAAATGTGTGTTGTTTTAGGCGTATTTGATAGAATAAACAAAAAGCAATACATTCTGTGTCAGAGAACGGTTAATGTTAATAAAAAAAACTGAAATTTGCTATAAATAATCGCCAGTAAATAATAAATCAAATTTTTTTGTTACCGTTAAAACTACAGCTTCAACTGAATGGCTTTGATAGTCAGCCTTATCCCGTGACGTAACAGTGAGTGTGCTCAGGCCTTCTCTCTTTAGGAGGTGTTGATATGTACCGAACAGGGTATTTTTAAAATTCGATGGATATGAATTACTTGTATTTCTAGGGCTAACTACTGATTCATAAGTTTGGAGTTTTTCCTTGAATTCAGAATACGATTTTGCACAGTAGAGAAATATTTTATCGGATGGAGTACCTATTATTCCCTGTATTGTATACTGAATGACAAGCTTCGTCAATGACACCGTCACCACGATTCGTAATTTCGCGCATTGCAATAAAATATTGCATAAAACTTTCACTTGAGCGCATTTTCCTATTTTCGAGTTGTTTATGAATGGCAATTGATGGGATTTTATCCGAAACTCATGAAGTAACACGGTTTTAAATGCGTCGTGCGAATTAAGATTCTGTTGTGAAAATAAAAAAGTTTTAGCTGTTCCTACTAAAAGTCGTTTCGCAAAAATCAATTTTTGCTGATCAGTAAAAGTCGGGAATTATTGGAAATTATCCTCAATGTCATTGAAAAAAGCACGGATTGAATAAGTATCATCGGATGAAAATTTTCTACACGTACTTGATAGATCCCTCAAAACAAACCAAAACTGCAACCTCGGCGTTCGCACTAGACCGACTAGGGTCGGAATTTGTTATTTTCGCGTCAGCGGGAATCAAATGTTTCGCATCTGTCACAGTAGTTGAAGGGTGTATCCAGCGCTTCGTTTCAAGTATTGAAGGAGGCATCATCGTCTGATAAAAAACTAACATAAAGTGAACTACGAAATTCCACTAGATTTATGAGGGCATGGAAAATCTTTTCACATAAAACATCTTTTTTAGTGGAAGCTTCCAAATGCAATAGGTTAGCTACAGAAACAAACTCAGATAAAGGAAAATCTTTATGTTTCTCCAAATGAAAATTTTGCATTTTCTTTCGCAATGAATGATCAAATTCAGAGTGTCCGAGAACGGTATTAAACAATTTCATAACGCGTGTTGTGCCATATTTAAGAGAATTCGCGATCAGCGGAATATCACCTAATTTTAAAGCCATATTTGTTTTAAAAGAATTAAATAGAAGAATGGGTATAATATAGTAGATGAAATAATAAGAGCCAAAATGTATAAATAAGACTTAAAATTATGAAAGTGGGGAAAATGGGTCTACTTACCTTTGGGGCAGTCCACGCACAAAAGCAATTCAGAAAGAAATTCACTTTTCACGATATCAACACAAAAATCTTTAAATGGCAAGAATAGTCACGTAATCTCAAATTATCGTCAATCGAAATGCAACGTCCGTCCTGGGGAATAACATAAATACTTCTATCCGTCTGTATTATGTCGTCTTAGTAAGCGTCTTTGATAGCTGGTGTCTAGGTTGGATTAACGCACGAAAAGACAAGGCCGAGCCCCCAAAATGTGGGGAAAAGCAACGACCATTTATTACGATTTACAGGACATATACAAAAAATAATTAAAACGTCTTATCAGCGGAGTGATCTTACATCTGAAGTGGTAGGACATTCCTGTATTACCCCCACTGGGTCCTCGCAGAAGACACCCACATCCCCAGAGGTATCGTTTGAGAACTTTGTGACCACGAACATATTTCACGGCGGACCAGAACGACTGAGCTACCGCGTACACATATGAATATAGAGCTTCTGACATTCCAAAATGATTTCCTCCGCAGCAATTTCCCTCTGAGATCAGCACCATCTTGTGGTTTCGTGTTTTTAGTATTATCTCCCTAGACGTTTGTCAGATGTACACCGAATAGATGGGATTAGACTTGATATTCACGAACGGATTTTTAAAAATTTTGTTTAAAATGGAGCAATTTATTTAATCAACACTAGCCAACGAACAATTCTCACATCTCTAACACTCTATACAGGTCTAAAATAAATCAAACATTTTGCTGTTAAATCCCCATATCTTATTTTACCTTTCTGGCTCTTTCGTTTTTGACTTATTGCATATAAAACCAATTTCACCTTTTTGCTTCTTAGTAGCCGCCCGACATTAATTAAAAATTCCAGGTTCAATTTTGCAATTTTCTATATATGACAAAGTCCAAAATGTTCTCGGAGTAAGATGGAAGAAAAAATATTTTACAATAGATACTATACGTTAAGGTGCACCATTAACGCATAAAACCTGTTTAAGTCTGGACATGCTTTGATCACAATTTCCTTGTCCTTATTATTCTAAATACTATTGGCAATCTGATGTACGGAGTTTTCCAAAGACCCGAACAGAAATCTGAAAAATATTACTAAATTATTTCCTCCAATGGTATTCAAAGATGAAAATTTACTTTTTAAAACCTAGAAGTTAATAGGTTATGTATTTTGAGATTACATACTCAGGAAGCAACCCCACATTTATATAGAAAAAATTTTCATAAAAATATTCATTTCTTATTTTGAAGGCATATGAAATACACTTGATGAGTTATTTACCCTTACGACTTGAATGACAGCATTTTATCAGAATTAACAATTCCATACTTTATGTGAACAAACTTCATCAGGTGTTCTTGCAAAACCAGTATTTTACAAAAGTACTTAATCAGGTACCAAAGCTATTGACCATTCCTTTGGGATCTTAAAATACTAAAGACATGCAAGAACTGGCATTATTTCATCATCTTATTTTAATTGATAGAAAACCCAAACAGTTTTACTCTGGGAGAAAATCTGCTAGTTTACTCAGACGCGGTAACAGGCCTCATGGTAACCCTGAATATATACAACATGCTTGCAAAGGTCAAATTATCTATTTGGGCTAGATTTGATGGAGTAACTTCTAAAATTTTAAAGAGGGATATTCAGATTCGCAATAAGCATGTGTTTTATCAAGTGGTGGGAAATAAATAAGAGAAAAAATCCGATCACATCAAACTTTTTGTTCTGACTATTCAAATGATTTTAAATACCAATTTATAGGAAGTTCAGCT
This sequence comes from Pardosa pseudoannulata, assembly GCA_032207245.1. Classification (NCBI taxonomy): domain Eukaryota; kingdom Metazoa; phylum Arthropoda; class Arachnida; order Araneae; family Lycosidae; genus Pardosa; species Pardosa pseudoannulata. Next base: position 128,111,053 of record CM063503.1, on the reverse strand, counting down.
ATAAAGAATGTTCCTATAGTGCATTTAGTAAAAATGGCTACTTTAAATATTCCTGCCCTTTTTTTTACTTATTAGAGTTTTTAGCCAAATTTTAAGAAACTTTCCTGAATCAAGTTATTGTACAAAGTGTTTACAGAAACATCCCAATTTTTGATATGCACTGTTTTCTCCCCTCATATATAAATGAGACTATAGGACACATAGAAACAAAGAGCCAGATAATGCAGAAACATTTCTCTCTTATTGAAGCATTTGGTTTGTATTGTTACATTAGCACATATTTTTGTAGAATCTAACAGTTTCATGCTAATAATGACACTTTTTGAGCACAAATTATCATGAAAAATATACTTCAGAAAGTCACCAACATAGCAATAAACAAAATATTTGACAGTCCAGATTATAACTTTTTTACATAATATACAATTTGACATTAAAATGAAATTTGTACAATAGATTGAACTTTAAATGTGTAAAACAGTAATCTTGCTGTTATTAAGTACAACTTGAGTTTAAACTAAGTAAAACATAACAGAAAATGTATTGACTACAGTTGCATTCAAAGTAACTAACTTTTCATCAACTACCAAAATAAGCAGAAAATTTAAGATTATATATATATATATATATATATATATATATATATATATATATATATATATATATATATATATATATATATATATTAAGCTAAGCACATATTACACATTTCAAAAATTTTCATTTCATTGCCTTATATTTTAAAGTTGGATTAAAAAAAATATAAAGTGCAGATATGGAAAAAAAAAGGCTAAAGTTAACAATTCAAAAAAATTTTTAAACTTATTTTCATAGCGTATATATATATATATATATATATATATATATATATATATATATATATATGTGTGTGTGTGTGTGTGTTTAGTAAACAGTAGCATCCCTTGTTAAAAATAAAATCACTGGTATATTCAAGAGAGAAATTTGGGTACTACTGCTTAAAACCAGTTCTGAACATTTATGCCAGCAGCAGGTTTTGAACTTATAGATTCTGAATGAGAGGGAAAACTAAATAAAGCTTTTGAAGAAAAAATAATGATGATAAAAAAAAAAACTAGCTACTTATTTCACATATAATATACTAATACATAGAAAAGTTAACATATTCAATAAATACATAATTATATTACACATATGGAGAATTGAAATCTTAAAATTGAAGAGACAATGCCATGTATCAAGGACTAGTGTTCTTATTGATAATAAATACAAAGGGAGGTGTTGTACTTAAAGAGTCTGTTCACTATTCCCAAAATAAATGCATATACAACAAAAATTATAATAAACAGTTAATATACAATGTCTAACGATTTGAAAGAAAACAATTCACAAATTCATGTATATTTTGGTCACTTATAAACTGCACTGAATTCACAGTCACTTTCAAGAGTACCATCAACATTGAAAAGGATTTCTAGTTTTCCTAAGCATCATCCAAAATTGAATTATCAAAATGTTTAGCCTATATTCACTTGACTCAATGTTCAGTCATTTTTTGCTATGTATAAAAAGAAAAACTTTAGTGCTTATTAAATACCCCTGGGAAGATTTGTGAAATGATTTTTTTTAAATTAAAAAACATTTTACAAATTAGTTATACAGAAGTATACATATATATATATATTTCCTGTAGGACTTGGAGGACTAAGGTATATTTTTTTTTTCAAGATAATGGTAAATTAGACCAATGGACAATCATGCCTGCAACAAGATTTGAATGTGTAGACTCCCTATTCTCTAAAAGATATAATATTATAAAATCATTTCTACAAATTAATTATTGAACTAAGTTAAGACTAGTATCACAAACATTTCTTGTTCCATTATTTAAATAGTAGATTGCTTATGTTTCAGTACAATAATAGGGAAACTAAGTAATGGTTTTGTACAGCTTACCACATCCAAAAACTGTGTTATTAAATGAAAAGATAGTACAACTTTTATAAATGGCTTTATTTACCCATGTGTATTGGAGGAATTTTAAAAATATAAAATAAACTCCATTGGTTCCTCTCTAAAAATTTTGCATAAATCTGTCAGTGGGATGCAAATTGCTCTGACTGTATGGCAAAATGGATTATCAGATGATTTCAGGAATTATATACATTAGAGCAAAGCATTAAGAAAATATAAGTTGAGCTTTTCTAAAAATGTTTTTTCTTTCATCAGACATACTCATATCTATATGAAAGAGTAAATTTTTGCAGGAAATTCCATTCAATGAATGTAGTTTAATTCTTTTAATAATCCATCCTGCAAGAAATATGAGACTCCTTTTTTTCCCCTTTAGAATTTCATTTTTATATTAAATATAATGCAATAACAACTAGTTTATTTAAAAGTACATACTTTTTAGAAGATGCTAAATAATGTTTTAAAATTTTATAAGTTGTAGATTTTTTTAAACCATACCTGTCCTAGAAAACTGCTCATGGTCAAATATATATTCAATAAAATAATGTATTAACAAATAAGTTTAAACTACTCTAATCAGAAAATTGATTGTGGATCACATTGTTTTCTTCAGTAGTTTTCTGATGTTAAGAGTAATAATTTGTAACTTTCCATGTTCTGCACAGTTTTAAAAGTCCCATTCCCCATTTAAAAAATATACTTATGAAAAACAAAATTATAAAACAAGCTTTTTCAAGTTTAATATACAGCAGAACTTCAATTATCCCAGGGAACCAAACTAGATTCCTTATTTTGTCTAAATATTTTTTTTTAGACAATGGTATTATTAGAGAAATTATTCATGATGTGAAGATTGTTAACATGATATATCATTAAGAGAAAGAGAGAGAAGCAGTCCCTTCTGAGTTAAGATTTTTTTTTTTTTCACATTTCTAATGAAGGCCTTTTTAATTGCTGAAATTAATATATAATCTGGCTTGAATTTAAAAATATAAAACATTTTTGATAGTAGTCAGTTTTTAGCTAGAATTACTGCAAGGTGAACATAAATCCTATTCACTGATCTTTAGTTTTTCCTGCAATGTAACCAAGTTTTAAATTTAAAAAGTTGGATAGTATATTTATAAAATCCATTGCAGGTATTTAAGATAAATAACTGCAAAGAAAGAAGGATTAAAAGCACACAAAATAAGATTTGGGTAAAGTAATTTTTCTCTCTGTCCCATGACATGTGATACGGAACAAATGGGACAAAAAGACAAAAGTATGTTACATGTGATGACGACTGAAAAGGTGTTAAATACATGAATGGTAATAGAAGTCATTTTCAATCACTGTCAATAGATTGCACTGATAAATGAGACAAAATCATTCAGAATATGTAAAGAAAATAGGAAAAAATCTAGAAGATTCGCCTAAATCTCATCTGGTAAGGCAGCTGATGATTGGGAAAAAAAAGCAACATTTTATCAAAATATTTCATAAAAAGTTTGAATAGAAGAGTTATGAAGCAGTACTTGTGAACCTGTTTTTATAATTTGAAATAAACAATAAAAAAAAAACTTGTCATATAGAAAAAAGTCAAATTTTGCCTCTATGATCTCCACTTATACTGTAGTGTCATATAATAAGTTAAGCTGAGTTTATACAGATTTAAAACTTTGATAGTCCTAAGAAATATAACTAACGAGGTTATTTTTTAGTTTCAGTTGAATTATTTAGAAATCGCTAGGATATAGCTGTACTTCTGCTTAAGGAGACCAGGCCATGAAATATGTTAAAATGAAGATAATCAAAATAATTACTTTAGATAAAATATGCCAATTTCATTTACTTACAAGACATTTGATATTGTGCCAAATATGTACATTTTTCTAAACTCTATTCATTTTGAAGATATGGTAGTGGAAAATAGAAAATTTGAAAAACTCTTTTAACTGTGTGCTGTCCTTTAAAACAATAATGGGAGGTACTGGGAACTGATATTTAAGATATAAATAAAATTACTAAATTTAAAAAGATGATTATTTTAAAGTACATTTTTACACATTTTAAATGTCACATTTATGTATATATGTATGTATGTATGTATATATTAGTTACAATAATGATACATTTTTAACAATTCAAATAAGTATTAAAAAAATTCATTAACTTACTTAACCTTAGAAAGATTTTATTATCTAAATATATTTTCACAAGATCTTGAGCGAAAAAAAAAAAAAAAAAAAAATTAACATTTTATAAAATATCTCCAGTGAAAGATATGTTAAATATTTTGAGGAAAAAACATTTGAGATTATAGTCTAAAAAAATTAATCTGAATAAATTCATTTTTGGATTTGCTTATTGACATAAAGAAAAAAAAATCAAGAAACTCATAACCTAATTTTAAGAGGTTGAATAAAACTAACTGTATTGAATGCCCTGGTCTCTTTAGCCAGAAAATATTCTATATGTACCCTTTTTCATGCTAATATAACTAGTCATGACGTTGCTTTGACCAGATATTTCTTTACACACAGCAATATGTACATTCCCTTAGAGAAATAATTTTTTTTTTATCAAAATAAATACAAACCAGCTGATACTTATACATGCCATAAATATCAAATCAATACTTAAAACTGAAATAACCAAGAGCAGAAATGTTCATAAAGTACCATCAGTTATTTCTTAATCATGAATGTATGTAAACCATGAATTTGAAACATATGTCTTAATTTTTATATCATTTCCTCTAACCCTGATCATATGATGTAGGAAGTTAGTTTTCAGTAACAGGCAAAAAAGCAGGAACATATTGTTTAATTAAAAGAGGGTAGAACTTTTTGAAAGGCAGTCTCATTAATAACAGCAGAATAAGAATTTTATACAAAATAAATCCTTTTTATTTAGTTTTATAATAAATAATTTTATCCCACTAATTTTTCTTTCTCTTTTTTTTTCCTGCTGCTTTTAAAAAGTTTGCTTAATTAAGTCTTAGTGTATGGGGAATTCAAACTAACTTCTATTAAAACATAACTTAATTTAAAATTGATACATAACTGTTGAACGGCTTTCAGAATGTAACAATTTTGTTCATCTTGCATGCATTACAAGCATGGTAAATGATTTTTTAAGTAAAACTTTATTTTTTCTTAAATCTCCCATTTTTAATGTTTTCAACTTCAGAAGAATGTTACATTTATTATAACATATGCAGTTCAAAATAAAAGTTGGATATAGCCATAAATAAATGCTTATTACAAGTTTCTTTTTTTTGTAGTTATAAAAATAAAACGTTGCATTTATTTCAAATCAACCCAATTTTGACAATCAAATATGATTCCACACAAAATTTTACCCGCACTTTGTATTTTGGTTATGTGTTAAATAAGACAAAGCTGCATCCAGCAATGTAATAAATAAAATATGAAATACTTAAACAATGTGTGATTATTTCACTATAATCATTTCAATATATATTTATCATTAGCATGAAAAATCTCCAGAATCTACTGTTATTATATTTACATTATTACAAAATTATATTTACATGATGCATTAATTGTGCTAACCATGAAAAATAACAGGAAAGGAAATGAGTTTATACAATTATTTCTATTTAAATTTTAGTTAGTGATATTATATTTATAAACCCAATATTAATTTATAGATTCTTTCAAAAATAATATATATTAATGAATTTTCACAGGATGATTCTGATACAGAATCAAAAATAGTTCTATATTTATCCCAGCCCCCAAAAAACCATTTAATTGAATGTTTTCGCAAAGCACTAAACAAGATATAATAATATTTAGCAAGAATTGCTTAGTGTATAATAAAAAATGAGTGATTGTTTCATTTGATAATTAGTCAAGAAAATATGTTTCACAACTATTCTGATTTTCAGAAATCTAAAATCAAACTTTTTCAAAATCATATTTGCATATTAAATTAACTATATTAAAAAAAAAAAAAGCAGTAAAGAAATGGATTGGTTTGGATAATTATTTATATCTGAATTTGGTTGGTGTGAATAGACAAAATGCCATGGGAGCAATGAATAAATAGTTTTATGGTCACCAAAAAAGTGGTTTGGGACAGTAACAGACCAAAGAATAATTATTCAGTACAACAGAAAATGCAAATAATTCAATTTAAATGTTACATTGTTTTAATTGAAAGTAGATATACTTTCAACAATTATAGTAAGGAATACCCTACTATTAATTAGAAAGTGCTGACTAATGAATGAATGAATAAATCAATCGTAGAATAATATAATCAAAATTTAGTTTCAAGCTCAATTACAATATGCAGTAAGAGAAATTGATGTGAAAGAGAATTTTTAATAACTGTAAAACTACTATGCCATTCAAATTATTAAGAAATTGCTTTTTACATAACTTACATATTTAACTTATAATTTAAAAAAAATGAAGCATGTATATAAAAATATGTGAGTGCATATATTTATATATGTTTATTAATTTATGTATGAGAAATTCAATAACAGTACTACCCTTAAAAAGAAACTTTATATGAAAATATGATTAATAATTCACGAAAGGAAAACAACTTCATTGTTTGCTGACAACAGTGGCAGGGTCCTGGGAACCCTTTTAACTTGAAGTATATATGAAAAAGATAAAATTTAAAGTTTTGCATAGTATACAACTTATGATTTTAAAAATAATTACATACTGCTACAATGTATAGGAGAAACATATCATAAACTTAATTCAAGTTTAAAAATATGTAACAAATTGCATTTCTAAGTTAACAGTCATTAAATTAGAATACATCTGACTCTGAAACAAAATGTATTTCCTTGTAATATGTATGCTATGAAAATACTCAAAATTTAAAAACTATTTTAGCTTAATAGAATTCATTATTAAACATCACTGTTCAAAAGCATAAAAAAAAGATACCAAAAGAAAATTTCAAAAATCATATTTTTATTATATACCTTTAATTCTTACTGAAAAATTTGGTATCAATTCATTTTATAAGACAAATATATAATTTCACTTTCCATCTATATCTATATATAAATATGCATAGTGAAACATTTTAAATTTCAATCAAATCAAACAGTTGATTCTGAGTTTTCATTTTCTTTCTGCTCATTTTCTTTCTCTTGATTTGAAGTGCCGTTCAAAACCAGTACAGTGGAAGGATCTGAAAACAGACTGAAAGACCAGGTTGTCATTTCAGAGGATCTTGAATAATTTTCTTTTTTTTCTTGTGGCATCCAAAGGGCACTTGGGCTGTGAAATGGGTCAAATTCCCCAACATCAGATACCTGCAAAATACATTACAGATTAAAAAAAAAAAAAAAAAAATCAACTACTTCATTTCAAAATTTAGCAAATAAGCTTTGAGTCTCAACCAAATCAAATAAACTACTTTTCTAAAAATAAGCTTTGATAATGAACTGTGTTATTTTTTTTTTATGTAACCAAGTAAATGATTTAATGGAAAACAAATATGTCAGTTACAATATCCCATTCCTTTAAACATCACAAAAAATCAAAACTGATAACCTCTTTTGTAAAATAAAAAAAAAGATTTAAATGAAAAATCCTGAATTAAATAAAATACCTAATTAATATGATAAAAAGAAAATCAAGATTTTCACCATTGTTTTAATCCTCTTATTAACTGACTCCCCCCCAACTTCTTGAAAAAATGTACTATTTTCATGACATATACACTCAAATAGAAGAGAGATAATTTGAATCACAATAACTAGATCACAATAACTTGAAGCATTTTTTTGAGGATTATTTCATTCTCAACCATAATAACAAGACTTCCAGTTTTATGACTTTATGATATAATGACACTTTTTAAATTCTCCTATAAATTAAAACAGGATAACGTTTTTGATTTACTATAGAACAAATATTTCAAATTTCTTTATCTCTGAAAACAAAATTAGAACTAATTAATCTATTTTAAAACTTTTCCGAATTGTTGTGGTTTCCTCAACTATTAGTTTACAATAGAACAAGAAATAGGTTAAAACATTAAAATTCTTTCAATATAACTAGTTAATAAAAAAGATACATTTCAATTTAATGTGAACAAATGTATCAGTTACAACATTCAATTTTTTTAATTGCAAGAAATAACTGTCCATTTTTCAAATCTTATTTTGTTAACTGTAAGAAAGACTCTGCTTCCTTTCATGTAGTGACAACACTTTGCAGTTGCATACACAGAAGTAAAAATTTTGGGAAAAAATGAGAAAAATACAAAAAAGAAGAAAAAAAAGGGGAAGTTAAATAACTATTAAAAATTAATATTCTGATTTACTTAATACAAAAACAAATGCCTAAATATGATATATGGAAGAATCTAAATAACTTTTTATCAATATAAACAAGTACTCAAGATTCCTAGTAAAAAAATATTTAAAACAGATTCAAATCAGATGCGTCTTCAATGAGCCTAATTAAAAAATAAATAAATAAATTCACCAATACAGTTGAACTTAATTACATTAAACTTTGAACCATATTGTTTGTTGTACCCAAACCTTTAAGAAAAATGCTACATCTCACAAAATTATAACTTGCATAAAATTTACATATGTAAGATTTATAAAAATATTATCTTGAATGATTTTAATTGACTAAAACCAAACAACTGAATGATTGCCTATTAGAATGGACAAAATTGAAGAGAAATGCAAAACTAATTTTGTCTTTAGTTGTAGCATATTATTTTAATAATGAATTAATTTATAATCTACTGATGTGGTGCCAGTATCAAGATAGTTTTAGGAATTTCTCTATCCAATACAACAAAAACATTTTCTTTCCTTGATTGGGTGGGCAAGATATTAATTTCATGCACTTTGTTTTTAAATCTAGAAATATATATTTAAATCTGTTTTCATAACTGCACAAAAGTTTTATAAAAAATGAAAAAAAATTGTGAATGATTGAAAGAACGGATCCTTCTACCTCATTCCTAAGATTCACTATAAATGTATAAAATGGAGATTCAACATTTACAAATAAATTAGCATTGTAAACAAAAAGGAAAATCAAAATTTTCCTTTGTTATAGGCTGGTTTGTTAAAATAGGGATTTCAACAGTACACCAATAATTTAAAAGCCATTTTAAATAGTAAAGCTTTAAAATGCACTTCTAAACAGAACTTGAACACTTTGTGATAGCAAAATTTGTTATTAGCTAGTTTATAAAATTCTATTGATTTTTCTTACATTGATTTATAATATAATGTATTTTTTAAACATTAAAGTTTTATTTAAATGGACAAGTTAAAAAATTTTTGAAAAAAAAAAGTAGCAGATATGGAAATTAAATATTTGAGAAAAAAAAGGAGAAAAATGAAGGAGAGAGACAATAAAGTAAAGAACAATTTTAAAATATTTATTTGATTTACATGTTGCTACCTAAGTATGAAATATACCAGAAACTAAATAATTTTTACTAATATAATCAATTACTCGAGTCTCCTAATAAAAAAAAATGTTCAAAACAGGTTCAAATCAGAAATTTCTTAAATATACTATTTATAAAAAAAAAAAATCTAATAAATGCACATTTTAGATATCAAATTTTTAATTTTGTGACTGTAAAATTTCTTTAATAGCAGAAAAATCTATACCTTAATAGTTTGTAAAGTTACAATAATTTTCATTAGATTTAATTTTAATCAATGTCTAAAAACTCATGATTTAAATAACATATACAGTGGTGGAACAGCAGTAACAGCATTTTGGAGCAGATAAAATGCCATTTTGGAGCAGTAAATTTTGCATTTTGGAGCAATTGGAGCAGAAATGGTTAATGATTTTGGAGCATTTTTAGAAGATGTAGTTAAGGCTTTTAGAGCAATTGGCAAAAAGGTGGTTAATTTTTTTTTTAAACATTATGCAATAAATAAAATATAAACATCAATTTGGGCTAATGAAAATTCTATCTCATAAGGCTATTCTAATAAAAAAAAAAGAAAATTTTAAATTGTATTTATTTTTCGAGCTAATATGTAAAAAATGGTATATGTAAGCAGTTTTTAGTAGTTATATAGCACTTATAAAAGATATAGTAATAATTCATCTACTTAAGCCACCAATGTCAGATTGCAAATGTTATGGTAGTCAGCATTTAAATTTTTTTTTTTTTTTAATTCCTTAAAAACATGGTGCATTAATGTAATTTTTCTACTAATAAAGATTTTTAAAGTATCACATTCTTATACAATTTTTAATAGTTATATACAATGCACACACAGAAGTCAAAATTTTGGGAAAAAAGAAGGAAAAAAATGAGAAAAATGCAAAAAAGAGGAAGTTAAATAATTATTAAAAATTAATGTTCTGATTTACTTAATGCAAAAACAAGTGCCTAAATGTGAAATATGGAAGTATCTATATAACTTTTTATCAATATAAACAAGTACTCAAGTTTCCTAGTAAAAAATATTTAAAATAGATTCAAATGAGATACTTCTTCAATGTGCCTAATTAAAAAAATAAATAAATTCACCAACACAGTTGAACTTTATTATATTAAACTTTGAAGAACCATATTGTTTGTTGTAATTAAACCTTTAAGAAAAATGCTAGATCTCAGAAAATTATAACTTGTATAAGATTTACATAAGCTTACATATTACTTTATATAAGATTTATAAAAATAGTATCTTTAATGATTTTAATTGACTAAAACCAAACAACTGAACGATTGAATATAGAATGACCAAAAATGTAGACAAATTCAAAACTAGTTTTGTCTTTAGTTATTGCTTACTATTTTAATTTATAATCTTCTACAGACGTGATCCCAGTATCAAGATAGTTTAAGGAATTTCTTTGTCCAATTCTTTGTTGAGCCATTTTTATTATTAATTTTTGTTATTGTTAATAAAATTATTTTTTCGTCTATGGAGTTTCTGAATTTTAAATTTAATTATTTCAAATTGCAGAATGTATGCTTGCAGATGTACACACTTCGAAATGTATAAAAAGAATTTGAATTCAAAAATCTCATTAGGATATTTATCTTTATCTAAAAGTTTAAAGATCTGTATGTTCAAATTCTTCTCTAGGTGTAGCATAATACAGTATAGCAATAATGTCTGCCTAAATACTGACACCAAGGACCTAGGGCAGGGCTGTGCTGTGCTATGACATAAAGAGGTGGCAACATAACAGAATGGCATAAGTAGCAAAATTGAAGTTAAGGGGCATCCTTTTGAAGACTTGCCTCATACTGAGAAAATTGATTGTACAGTCCTGGATCTACTAATTTAATAATAATATTTAATATTTTCCTGAAATAAGAAAAAATTTCAGTCAGAATAATTAATTTAAACCCAAACTTATCAAAGTTGAAAATCTTTCAAATCCTTTCATTTCTCTTTCGAACTCTTAGCATGATTCACAATCTGCACCTTTCAGTGAGGTAAAACAAGTAAAATATGTGTATATTTGACAAAGCTATCTAAGTTTTAGAACATTAATTTCTTTAAGAGGGTCCCAGAAGTGAGTACAGATTGCAGCATTTGCCAATTGGACAGCGTTGACACAAAGAAAATTTATGTGACATCACTACACTAAATATTTTATTTCAGTATATTTCTTGTAATAGACTGTATTTACTTTATAGTTTCAGTGTTCCTCCTATTGGCTACAATCTAGTGGGGTGTGAAAGTGTACAATCCACTATGAAAGTGAGGTTAGAGGTGAAATGAGGAAAAGAATCCAGAGCCTGTATATATGTGGCTGCTGATAACATTGCTCATAAGCATAAAATATATAGAAATAAATATAAAGATTAGGACAGTAAAATGAAGAGAAAATACCATGTATAAAAAATAGATGAAAATGGAAAACAGAGGAGTTGGAAAAATAGAAGCTCTGTGTGGCCTGCAACAGACACAAACATGATGTTTGAAATGATTGATGGATTGATTCTAAAAGAAATACCAAGAGATACATGCAAATAAAGATTCAATAATAATAAGTATTAACAGATTCTATATTCCAAAATTTTCTACATTAGCCAGACAGATATAGCATTGAATAGACATAACCATAATGTTACTTATACAGTAGATATGATTATATTGATTAAATTGGTAGCCTTGCAAGAAATAATGTTATTAGATACATGCAAAAATAAGTAAGGATAAATACATTTTTTGAATCACCAGACTCTACATTCATGTTTTCATTAGTGTTTGAACCACCCACTGGACTGGAGTTATCACATGAAGGGGAAGACCAAGATGAATTTTCAGACTTCCATACAGATTCATTATTCCAGACACTATTTGGAGAAGGAATTTGCTGGAAAAAATTAATTCTTGTCAATAAACATTCTTTCCATCAATTCAATAATTTGAGAAACTGATACTGCTCACTGTAACACATGCATTAAAAACTTCAAAAATCCAATTTTATTCTGGGAAATTTAGAAATAGATTTTTTTTTGTTGTTGTTGAAGGGCATACTGGGTTACAAACAAGATTTTATTGTAAAGATGCAAAAATAAAGCCAAACCAATATAGTTATGCTAAATATTAAACAGCTACCTTATAGCCACCACTGAGCTAAATATTCAGTACTTACCACTTTGAACATTAATCAGGTTTATTATGCTCTTATATTTTATCTTACTACATTAAACCAAGGTTTTTATTATATCTAAATTATGTACTAAACATTTTAGAGCAACTCATTAAAGTAGTTGTTTGATAAAATAAGTAGTAAGTTATTTACAATATCACTTGTATTATTTATACAATTACTGCCATAAAGATTATAAAAGCAAACAATAATGAGATAGAAAGATATAATACAGCTGAAAAGTCTAAATGCTACCAATTATGCAGAACTTGACTGTGAATATAATCTAACAGATACACAATAAAAAGTAAAATGAAATATTTTAAAAATGTCATGCAATTATTAATATAACTTTAGATAATACATTTTTCTACATTAAAAGCTAAAACAATTTTATGAAATTAGAATGAAATTGTTATAGTTAGAAATTATTATAGTTATAATTAGAATGAAATTATTATAGCAACTCATCCTCATTGCAAATTTATTCGAATTGTTATACTATATCACACAGAGAACAAAAAGCACATAAAAATATAAAAAAAGAAGGAAGGAATTCATGAAGTAACTTCATTAAAAAAGAAAAAATCCAGTATTTAATAGATAATTTGATCCTTCATGTAACATATCATGATAATTTGGTTTTGCATTCAAGTGTCAAAAACAAATAATTTGAAACAAGGAATCTAGTTAAAAGCTTTATTACATAATAATTACTACAAATCACAACATAATAAAGACAAAACTTACTTTATCTTTCTTATTTCAAACTGCAACGATACTACTTTAATGGATTATGGCAATGTGATAATGAAATCACAAATTAGTAGAAAATTACAATTGACATCTTTTAGTTACAAATTCGTATGTAGAAGCTTCAAGGTTTACTGAAACATAGTTGAGGAGCACCTGCTTTAAAAAATGCTAATAAGGCAAGAATATGGAACTTATGGTAATGAATAATTACTGAAGCCTACTATGAAATAACTGTTGTAACCGTCATAATGTAACCCAACCCAATTTCAACCTTTAATTATTAGCCCAAGAAGTGGAAAAATTTCTTGATTTAATGTTTGGAGAAGGGAAAGTCTAAAGTTGGTATCCAGGAAATAAGCCCTGTCAAAGAAAATAAAATGAATTTCCTAATCATTAAAATAAAGCATATGCTTAGTAAATTATTGCAAACATATTCTTTTTTAAATAACAATTTGAAATTTTACAATTAAAATATATCTACCATTTATTCATCTCTTTTTATAATCTCTTAGCAGTCTGAGCATTATCCTCAAAGTTTAGATGGCAGATGATATGCAGTTGGTGATTTCATTTTTTTTTTTTTCAGCTACTTGCTGCAATCACAGGGTGAATACGTACAACATTGTGGGCAAACAAAGGATGCTCTTCAAAATTTCCACTCCTTATTAAGAGAAAAATTCCCTTTCAAACCCAGTATTAGACACCTTCTTACTAATTTTAGAAAAAGAGGATATTATTACTCTATAAGTTGTTGCATAACACACATGCAATTTATCTTCTTTTTTCTCTCTCCTTAAAACACAATTTGAAATTTAAGTTTCAATGCTCAAATATGGTCATATCACCCCTTCCTTGTTGCACTGTCTCTCAACATCATCATCTTCCAAGGAGCAGAAACGTCCCCTTTGAGGACAAATGACCGAACCTCTCTTTCCTAAATTATGCAAGATTCGACTAGGGAGGATAGATGTATAGGCAATTTTTATTTTGTTTTGGTATTTTTATTTAAATAATGTAACCTCCTCCTAGAGGTATATATTCTAACTTACGGTACATGCATGAATCTCAGTTAATTACTTACTTTTCCTGGTTGTTTCCATTATAAATATTAATTTAATGTGAATATGCACATCAAAATAATATCTGTAACAGTAGGACAACAAGTACATGCATCAATGATTTAAAGACTTCAAACGAAATATTTAATTGCAGAAAACAAAAAGAAATAAAAATAGAACTTACACATGTGCTATTTAATGGAATTTCGCTATCAACATTATCATCTGTCCAGGGTCCAAAAGATGGGTTATATTGAGGGTCCCATAGACTTTCCTCAACAGGTGGTAAGTTGATTCCAGGCCAGTCACCTACAAAACATTTTCTTGATAACTACAACTTGACATAAAAAAATGTATATATAACCTCTACTTTATAAAACCTAGGAATACATATATAATATGACAGAAACAAGAAGTCATTATGTCACCTAGAAAATCAAGTTTAAAAAATATTTTTACAAATTTCAGTACAAGGAAGAGCTTTTATTTGCAGCATGTGGCTATAAATATTAATTTTCTCTTTTAAATGTAAAAAAATTTTGAAGATTTTGTCCCAGTTATATACTGATTTAATATAAGGGTAAATGAAAGAGCCCTGTCATTTTAAAATATATACTAATTTAATAAGCATAGAATAAATGTACATTAAAATGCCTACAGAAAAAATAATGCACTAACTGACTAATAATAGCACTATGGAAAAAATAAATAAAATACAAATCAGAACAAACAATTTGAGAACTTAAAGAATTACATTGTAATGGATAGAAATAAATTAGAGATGCAGACAATAAAGTGCCTCCAAATTTTAAATATTTAAAATACATAACATAGTTTTTATGTTGTTTGAAATTAAAATTTTTGATAAAAGTTATATTCTTGGAAGTACAAAATTTTGAATTGAAAAGTAATCTTACCAAATGGGAAATTATATTTAACAGAATTATTTTCCATATTAAATAAGCCTTCACTGGCAATTTGAGCTTGAGGCTGTTGGATCCAATTATATTTATCTACATGAAAAATAATTAGCATCAGTAACATCTCTTGTACAATATACAGTAAAGATACATAGAAGAAACAAAACTTACCATATGCTTCAAGAAGCCTATGGTCATCTAAAGACAAATTATTTTTTGGCAAGGATGAACAACAATCAGGATTTGACTGTAACATCCAGTTTTTCAACTTGGAACCAGAAAGATTATCCTGAGCTTCAGGTGAACTCAAATGACCTAAACCATCAGCCCAAATACTCGAAGAGAACATTCCAGGTTGTTTAGTAGAAGTTTTAGATGAGTAGCAAGTCTGAACATGCTTCGGTCGAGATGAACCTAAAGAAGAGAAGTCTTAAAATTCAAGATAAATCAGAATGGCATAAAATTTTGTTTCAAAATAAAATCTGAATCCTACATGAATGTATTGGATTGCTAGAAGGCACATGGCTAAAAGCAGCTACTGCCTTGATGTAAAGGAAATAATAAAAAGAATCCTACATGAATGAAAACATAAGAATTTTTACATGAGTAAGAAGTTATATGTTTGAGTCTAGATAAAAGTAATTGTTTTATGGACTGCTGGGCAAGAATTGAAGTAAATCAGAAACTTCCATTGACAAGTGATCAAAAAAGAGTGCAAGTGTTTTTGATGAATAACAAATCTGAACATGCTTGGGTCTACACATAAACCAAAAGAAAAAAATTATCAAATTGTTATAATAAAATTCTGAATAAATCAGAATTTTAAATCAATGAGAGGCCAAAAGTGAATGTTAAAATTTTTTAGACAAGTAATAAGTTTGACCATATTTTACGTTAGATAAACAAATTGAAAATAATTTTTTTTTTATTTGTCCTGATACAATGTAATATACATCAGAATCTCATAAGAATAGGTGAGAAAAAGAAAATTGTGCATCTGATTATAAAAGCTAAAACTGTTAATTCCATAAATTCACTTACTCAGAGGTTTAAAAGAATCAAGGCAACTTCTGTTGATACTGCAACTACTAATATTATTTATGTCCTTATTTTTAGAAATAATATCTCGACTCAACACAGCAGAATAGGATGATGGGTACTTTGAAAATGATGCTTCATGAGCCTGATTAAATTCAACAGCTGCTTTATACCATAAACAGTTGTGGTACCCTTGATGAATGGCAAAATTTTGAGTTCTTTCCACTATATCATTTAATGCATCTTCTAAAAAATTAAAAGAAGTAAATATTTAAGATTTTTAAATGATATCAAGCATAAAAGATTAACACTAATTACTTTTGAAAAACATATTTCAATTATAAATAAAGCTAATATCAAAGTAAGAAGAAAAGCTAATTAAATATGAAATTTTAAAAGTTTACTTTTATAAATAATGTATAGATGAAAGTGCAGATAGAGTATTAAATTTTTGAAATACATTAGACAAAATTTCCTTACATGCTAAAAAACTTTACTTTAGTAAAAATGTATAATATATTTCCCAATATAATAAAGACAATGATGCATAAGGTAGCATCATTCATTTTATTAAAAAAGATTGAATCAACATCAAGAGGAAAATAATTTCATTCAAATTAGATATGTCTAAATGACAAATAAAGACAATTAGAACAAAAAGTCATTTTAATTAATATTTTGGATAATAAAGTTATTTAGTACAGACAGGAAAGCACCAACATTCGAGAACATTACTATTTTAACTTTAAAAATTCAAAGAATAAATTAATATAAAAAATAAAATAAAAATCAATCAGAGAAGTTGTGTTGATTAAAAGAGCTTTTTCTTTTTATGAGTTTACAGTACCAACCATTATTATTTTTCAAAGGAATATCCCAAGCTGGTGGTAGAGAAGTTTTTTGCCCATTTCCATCATTATTACCTTTTGTAATAACAACTGGCTGCCTCACAGTTTTAGACAAATTTAGCTTCTGCAAGTTTCGATACAAAGTCTCTGAAACAGTCCCAATAGCTGATGATATTCAGAAAAAAAAGAAAAAAATTCAAATCAAATAAAAGAACTGAAAATAAATCAAAGAAATCATTCAATAGATTGTTCTTACCATTTGAAGTCAAAGGAGGACTTAAACCTGGTGGAGGAGAATCTTCATTGCAAGATCTTTCAAGGGTTTCTAACTTGTGTTCATTTATAACAGGCTTTGGTTTATAAGGCAGTTCTAATGTACTGTAAGAGAAAAATAAACAAATGCAATCAGGTATATGTATGAAATAAATTATGAGGAAACATCCCTTTTAACACAATGGATTCACTCTCTTAGGTACGGTTGATATACAACAGTAATGTTCCCTTCCCATTTTCAGAACCAAGATGGTTAGTATGAATCTGAGGTACCAGATGTAAGACAATCAGGCCCAATGTATGATCAATTAATTCTCAACAATTTCAATTCTGATAGATAAAATGTTGTACAAGTCAAAATTTTACCGAAATTCTAATTTTACCATACAAGCAAAATTTAAAATTACTTTTGATTAAATTACTTTTGATATATTTATAACAAAATGCTAACTTTAGATAGGGTACCACCCAGAGTTGAAACTATTGTTATTGACATCTAAGTAAGTAAATTTATCACCACGACTGTCAACTGGGTGCAGCAGCAGAATTATAGAAAAAGCAGCATAAAATTATGAAATTAATAAAAACAGCATGGAATTACTTAACTAAAATTTGTTTTTCCTTTTCACCATCGTCACATGTCACTGTATTTGTCTACAGGTGCGACCAATCTCCTACCTCCATGAAGTTTGAGAAGCATTTTTACTTTACAGCAATTTGATTGGAAAATATTTCTACTGTTTTACCAAACTGGTGACCTATTTGAATGCTACAGAACATTATTTCATTTAGCTACATTGAGTATAGCAATTTACTAGACCCTATGATGGAACAGTGCTTCTTGAAGTAATGCATTGACCCCTGAACGAGTCTTCCAAAGATCAGTTTCCATACTGATCTACTGTCTAGGGTCTCAAAGAAAAATGATGCTCTGATTTATCTTCATCAATTTGCCCTTGAAATTATAAATAACATTCCAGATGGTACTATCCTAATATATACGGATTGTAACAATGATGAGAAATGATAGTGGTGTTCTTATCAGAGATCCTACAGGAATTATCAAAATAAATTAAAGAAATCCTGATTTTAGCTGATTTAGCTTTTAAAAGTGAACTTGTTGCTATCAATAAGGGACAGAGTAATGTAATATCTTCTTTAAACCCTAAAGCCATTTGGATTTTGACTAATAGTTGTAGTGCCATCTAACATTTGTCCAACTGGTGTAACGTTTGTGACAAAACTGGAACTTCAATTCTCACTAAATTAAAACAAGTCTCGTCCTCTTGTAATGTACATTTACAGTAGATGCCTTCATATGCAGATATTTGGGATAATGAGGAGGCAGATGTTTTGGCAAAGAAGTGTGTCATGGAGACTATGGCTATTTCTAATTGTCTGATTTACCATGAGCTGTATTTTGCCAGAAAGCATTGATAAAATGTATTGACTTGCATGTGCAGCACATCCTTGATACCATGCCAATTTTCCTGGTGGATCCCTTGCTATGAACTACGACAGATGAATCCAGACAGCTCTTTCCTGCTTTCTTAGTAGCCATTTAAGTGGCCTTGTTTTCCTGGATAATAAAAAAAAAAACCCAACTCGATTTGTCTGTAATGTAACAAAGGCACTATGTCTATGGCACCTAGGTTTGTATTATGATGACCTATCAGATTATCCTATACTAGTCTATGATTTCTTTTAAGGTAAATAAACTTGAAGATCTTGTCTGGTAGCGGCTAGACTCAGTCTAGCAACAACGTTATTTCAGCTTATATACAGGTTTTGAATTTTGGGTAACCTCTTAAAGAAAAATTGCACACTCAGTAAAGCGAATTACATTGATATCTCACAGATGAGCTTATATTTTGAAATATACAGCATATATTTATATCTATACATACTATTTGCAAGCTTCATAAATAGTTTATGACAAATTCATCAATGAATGATGAAAGAAAAAGAAAATCTTTTCTTTCCCTCCCATTCTACTTATACTGCATGATACTTATACCATTTATACCATTATACTTATTCTGCATTATCTTGATTTTAGTTGAGGTGAATGACTACTTGATTAACTATAGTAGAACTTTTTGTACATCTTGCCAACGAGCACTATATTTGCATATGAATAAGATACACTCTCTTTTAAATATGTTATTTTAAAATATTTTACTATAATTTAATTCAGGTAATCTTTTCAGAGATAGGTCTTCAACTGAATAACAGCAGGTACTTGTTATCAGTATTATCAAATGGTAAAGAACAATAAATTTGTTATATAGGAAACAGGATTGTATTTACCTTAAGAATCATTTCACTTATTAATTTGCATAACTATGGTATAAATACTATCAAGTGTACAACTTTCAGCAATTTCATTGTCACTAAGTAAGTCTTTAATTGAAATTTATATAATTAGGTCTAATAAAAGTATTCTGAACAGCAATCATTTCTTACAAGATTTTGGCCATTTCTATACCTTTTTCATACAAGCTACTGGTTTAAGAATAATACAAGTAAAATGCCATAGCTATCAAATTTAGAAAAGATTTCAGATCCACTATGATTTATGATAAAAATATCTTTCACACCATATTGAATAATTCCCTATTAGACACAGTAGTGCAAATCCATTTAATCTAGTCCTACCTTTACAAGTGATCTTCATGGGATTTACAGATTATTTAGAATTTTGCATAATTTTGTGTTATCAATATCATTTTTGCAAGTGCATTAAACCTTTATCTTTCCTTACACATTTCTATTTCTAAACTGAGCTTTGTGAACTAACCTGATAAATTATAAGAAAGAATACAAACAAGGTCCTACTTGAGCTGTAAGTCAGGGCAAATGAAACTATAAGGTTATATAATAATACACTATGAAGATGGCAAAATGCAGAAAAGGTTATGCATAAAGTTTATGGAAGAAAAATAATTTAACTTTTATATATTTGTAAAATACAATAACAGATAAAAATGAAACAAAGACATATTTAAGCTAATGTTTTCTTCCCCACACTCTTGTTTAATACTCCATTTCCTATTTTAAGAAAAATTCAGTTTGCAGGTATTACATGAAACTAATCCTAGATGAATAAGTTAGATCTGATAGGAAACTCTATAAATGAAAATAAAATATATACCTTAAAATAATTTCATATGCAAATTTTCTACTTTTATAGGTTAATGTTTTTTACTATTTATTTAAACCAAGCTAACCTTGTTTTGCCTTTCAATCTGGATCTGAATGACTTCAATTTATATATATGTCTTATGTTTATTGACAAAAATCTAAGAAAAGCGCTCTAAAAGATCTAAAATCTGAAAATTCAGCTTCAAATTTATGTCACGAGTATGTTATTTTAATTTGATATTTTCCCTAAATTTTGTTTTGTTTATGTTACACATTAGAAAGAGCATTAATTCTTTATATTTACAACGGTCTTGTAAAATGGAAATGTTTTTACTTGATCATACATAGCTCGAAATTCACTTTAATATTTTGTTATATAAACAATATAAAGTCTTATACACTATAATTTCTTGCAGATAAGCCATGGCTTATATTTATTTCAAAGTTGAAATGTAATACCTGCAACATATATAAAGGAATTTCAACTTCTGTTATCAGCCCCCAAATATTTTTTTTAAGTGGATGTTTATCATGTGCTTATATTACACAATTTGTTCTGTTTTTAATACTGTGCTGTACACTATCAATCCAATGTAGTGTGCTGTATAATATAAATGAGTACTATTTCTATACAAAAGTGCAGAACCAATGAACTTTTATTTTCATCTTGTCAATTATTCAGTATATATGGCATATACATCAGGGCAGCTTATCTAATGAACTTCCATTTTCTTTAGTCAATTATCCTGTGTGTGGCATATAAGCCAATGTGATTTGACTTATCTACCAGAAATTATAGTAACTATTCTGGAACAAAAACACTTTTGAGCCATAATTCTCATTGCAATGTTAAGTATATAGTGAAAACACAAAACCAAATAATTATTTAATGAG
Organism: Pardosa pseudoannulata; assembly: GCA_032207245.1. Lineage (NCBI taxonomy): Eukaryota > Metazoa > Arthropoda > Arachnida > Araneae > Lycosidae > Pardosa > Pardosa pseudoannulata. Next base: position 128,089,568 of record CM063503.1, on the reverse strand, counting down.
ATTTGTAACCTCAATGAATTTGACAAACCTGCTGTAATGAATAGTACCATAAAATAATTCCATACCTTGGCCTGTGTATATCACCCCGAAATACTTTATTTGGATCCACTTTGATTTTTTTGTGTCCTCTACTTTTTGTGCTAAGCTCAAAACCTTCAGCATCCACTATTTCTGAGGATTTGGCTATAATTCTTGTACCAGTATCATTCCTAGTATCGCAAGATTTATTCTTTGCAAACCGGGACTTTGGAGTTTTAGAAGTAACACATACATCCGGTAATCTGTGATCCTAGAAAGAAAGCATTATACATAAACATTTATATACATATAAATATGTAGTGTTTTAAAGTAATTACAGAAATCATAACAGGTAGCAAACTCTTAAAGGCAGGTTTTAAATATCTTAAAATGTTAAGCCAAAAACAGAAATGATCATATACTAAAAATCTATTTTCCTTGTGAAAAATTTATCTGATGCAGCCATTATAAACTTACACACAAAATGAAATAACTACATATTAAAATGTTTACATGAGCTGTCACAAGTGAATGCAAAAGAACTTAAGTTTGTAAGGATAAATACAAAAGGGGACATCCCATTCTAAGATAAGCATATTTAAAGAAATATTTAAGTGCAAGTGCTGACTCTTTTAAGGTAAGATTATTAATAACACAGCATCTAATATATTTTTTAAATTTAACCCGCAAGTTAAATTTAAACCCAAAATAAATCTTACTCATATTTAACAGATGTCTTGTTCCTATTTTAGCTCATTAATATAATAAATGGTAAATAACAGTTAGACCAAACTTATTAACTTTACAAAGTTTTATCAAAATGACAAAATTTAGTTTGTAATTTTAAGACACTGGACTAATTAGTCCTCATGTTTGACCAACTAATTCCTTCACATAGACAATACAACTATTAAATTCTGTATATTCCATAACTATCATTCTAACACTCCATCTTTTTACCATACATGTTTCTTTTTCTCTTTTGATTATCCCTTGGCACATTAATGTTTTAATTCAATACACAGAAAGTGAATATCTCTCACTTAAAAAACAGTTCTTTATGCAGTCCATTTATAATTAGAGCAAGTCTATAAAACTAACCTTCATACAGTAAATTTTACATACAGTATTTTCATACAATAAATTTTGATGGAAAAAAAAATCTGATCAGTATTTTGCTCATTATTACTAGTACAAATAGATATGAAAAATTGTAATATTACCATTGTCCCTGATGGTATTACATAAAATGAATGTGGCTAATATATAAAGCAGACATGAAGCAATTTTTTTAACTTAAAAATTAAGCTGACACACAATACAATCAAAAGGTATATATAAAATATAGCATGTGATGAAACTAAAACCTTACCTTTTCACTAATATCTGATTCAGCAGTAGATGTTTCAGTAGTTGTGGAAGATGTTTCCTCTTCTGGTAAAATATCATTTAATTTTTTAACACAGCTTTTAGATTCAATATATTTGCTTTCATTTTTGTTTTTAGTTTTACACTTTGCATTATTTTCTATATTTAAAAAGCAGTTTATATTTTGATCCCCAATGATGTCTAACTCTTTCAAAGATTTTAAAGAATCATCTGCATTATCAGGAGTTGTCTGTGTTGCAACACTGGGCTTGTTATTGACATTAGAACAGGAATGGAATGAAAATGGTGGTTTAAGAAATCGAGTCCAACTGTTTCTAGGTTGGGATTTTTTAATTTCTACTAGATCTGGTTCTAAAGTACAATTTTCATGAGTTTGTTTTGATTTGGAATTCCTTTTTTTTGAATGCTTATTATTATCTACAATATGATCATCATATTCTTTTGTTTCCTTTCTTCTCATTAGAGATGAACCAGAATTTTTAATAGAGTTCAACACAGTATTGTTATCAGAAACTGCAATGGAATCAGGACTATTTTCCTTCTTTTTTCTGGAATCAGGATAACTATGCTTAATATAACTATAACAAAAGGAAAACAAAGTTAGAAATCTCAAATGAAAAATAACATAAAAATAACTCAAATACATAAATAGTGACAACTTGAATTAAGAAAAACTACATTGAATTTAGAAAAACAGTTTAATTGAAATTTAGAAAATCTTGAGTAAAATTAACCACACACATATTGTTGAATATTCATGTTTATGTAATATGTAAAAGTAAAGTGAAGCAAGTGGATTAAACTGTAACTATATAAACATTTAATTGTTATCTTGGTGTAAATAAAGGTGGTTGTATATTGTATTAGTTAGTGCATTGTAGACTTGGTAAGCTTAAAGCTCAAGGTTAAATCATAAAATAAAATTTGTCTTAGCCAGAAAGTTTTTAAATTTAAAATAATTGGTTGGTATCCATGACAGGTGATTCAAACCATGACTGAAACTTAAATAATGAAGAGCCTACAATATAACATACAGTCATGCCAAGACCACTACATTATAAAAGTTTAAAAATCAGTGGTCTCTGAATAGTGGTCTTAGCAAAAATTTAGGTGACAAACAGAAAAAACTACTTAAGTCTAATATATATAATATTCTAACAAATTCTTATAATTTAAATATTTATTTTGTATGGAAATTGCATTTAGTTCATGATGTATTTTTGATTCAACAGAGGCTGTTCGCACATTTCTTAGATAATTTTGGTTAGAGGCAATAAAAAATCATTTGTTGCAAAATAAATAACTGCAATTGTACTGTTTTTAAAAATCAAAATTATCCTAAACGGCTTGAGAGGTTTCTTTAAAAATGGCATTTTTAACAAAGCAGTGGTTCGAAGGCTATATTTATGCTCTTTCTGAAGAGTAGTATTCATATTCCATTATCCAAAAACAATGTGAGAGCCATGGTTTTGTGATATCTAAAGTGTCAATAGAAATCGTCAAAAAGAAAGGACTTTCACTTTAATTTTATGATTCACAGAAATGAAAGGCATATGGAAAAAAGCCTTATATCTTCTAATAAAAAAAAACTAATTTAAGTTTTTTTACTGAATAACATTTTCTTTAAATTAAAAAAAATTTAACAACATGAAAATAAGGATATACTCAAAGAATTTTACATAAATTAGTAGAGAAACAATAATGATACAAATAAGTTATTTGAACACATGTTGAAATAAAAAAGATGTTATAATTCAGAATCTTTTAAATGCATATTTCTATTTCAATTTAATATGGTTATTTGTGATCAGGGTTCAATTTTTAATCTGTAGTTATTGCACCAGCTGACAAACTGAAAAACAAATGGAGAATGCATCGTGCCACTATTCCAGATTACATGTGTTATTCCTTAATAGAAATAAATATACAAACTGGAAAATATTAATTTAACCACATATCTTCATTAATTAACAAGTGAAGATTTAATTGGTTATACAGTGGACTCCATTTAATATGATCAGTTTGGGACACTGTAATTTTGATAACAAACAATATGCAAAATTAGATAAAATACCTCCCCCCCCTTTAATTCAGACATACTAAATTTGAAAATAAAATGCAAAAAAAACTCACCTTATATTTATGTACTGTATATTATCCTTTAAAACAAAAGAATTGTAGTCATAATTAAAAAAATATTGATCAATTGTTGACTGTCTACAAATTTTTTTAAAAAGCTGATTGATAAATTGTTCATAAAGTTATCAGAGCCGAGTTGTACTCCATGTTTCAACACTTTCAATGCATTCTCATTTCAGCACTTGAAGGAGCTGACTCAATATCAAGAGATTCTTCATCTGACTCATCAGTTCCATCATTTGTCTGTTTTCCTATGACAATCTGATGGACTTCAGATTGTGTTATAGGAATGTTTTGGTCTACTTCCACCCATGACTCTTCAGAGGTCATATCCAAAGGGTTTTCTATCGTTTCTTGAGATTTCTGGTCATTTTTTCCTCTGCAAAATCCTGTATAGGCAAAGCAGTTTCTGATCGTTTGAGCAGAAACTTCATTCCAAGAAACTGTTAATGGGTGCACCACATCAATAGCATTAGTTTTCTTGGTCAAATCAATAGCCCTAACATTTTGTGTGTTCTTTAATTCATCCAGTAATCCTGTCCACATTTTGTGGTGATAATAGGCTTTCATAGCACAAATAATTCCTTGATCACAAGGCTGGAAAAGGAAAGTAGTGTTTGCGAGTAAAAAAAAACAATATTAATATACTTTAGAGTGATATTTAAAACGTGTGCAGTGCAATTATCCACAAGGAAAAGAATATCTTTCTTTAGGCTATTGTCCCACTTACGTATCCAGTCAGTGAAAATGACTATTGTCATCCAGGAATTCTTGTTGGTATAGTAGTTGCCAGGAAGTTTTATAACACCTTTATAACAACGTGGATTCTTACTTTTCCTGATAACTAAATCTCTCTGTTTTTATCCATACATACTGATGCATCATAACACAGTGACACATTGCTTTGAGACTTTGTCCTTTTTATGTTTTCATTCTTAAATAAATATGTATGTTTTGGTAGTGTATTTAAAATACAAAGCTGTTTTGTCTGCATTGCACACATTTTCTGGGGAATATGAGGCAATTAGTTTTGGCCCCTCATCTTGTAGTCAATTTTCTGCTGCTGGTTTATCAGCACCTTTTTGTTCACTGTGAATTCTCTTGTAAACAATGTTTTTGTGTGTCTTCCATCGCTGGAACCAACCATTTGTTGCAAGAAAATCTTTTTTTCCCATTTTGGCAGCTAAACTTTCTGATTTTTGTTGCATAAGGGGTCCATTGACTGGAGCATCACATTCTCGAACACTTTCAAACCAGCCGTTAGTCTTAGAGCTTTTCAACTTGTTCATCTTTACTAACTCTATTACATTTGCATTCTAAACTTTCATGCTGTTTATCTCTTTTAGTAAGTTCATCACGATTTTTCAAAATTTTGCTGTATAGAGGCTGAGAATTGTTTATTTGAGCTGACTAATTTTTGGTAACCTGCAATAAGGATTTAAAATTTCAAACTTTTGTTTTAATGTTTAATCATTTTGCTTTCTGCCTTCCACATTGACAAGTTGCATATAAGAGTACAAGACATAAAATGTGAACATGCTCCTTCTCAAGACAGCCATTAACCACCAACAGGGTGTGTGTATTTCTGAAAAATTCCAGGAAAGTAGAAATCTCTACTCCTTTGTTCATTCCCCATTTTCCTATGTGGAAGAGGGAGAATTCTTTGAAATTCAAACAGTGAAGAGAAAGAAAATAGGTTCCTTCTGAATACATTGTGAATATCCCTTTGCCAGTTAACATTAGGCTCTAAATCTGATAACATTAACTGATGTAACAATCACATAAAACAATTATTTTAACATAAAAATAAATTAAGAAAATCAGGACAAAGTGATTTCAATAACAATGAGTGATTGATAACCTTAACCAAGATCACATTAAACAGAATCCACTGTATTTCTTTTAATTTGCAATTAAATTTCAGATAAGAGTAATAAAAATTAAAACTTACTAAACATGTTAGACAGCAAACTAGTATTAAAAACCCTCTTCAAATTTAAGAGGCAGAAATAAATAAATCAGATATTAAAAAAAAAAAAATATTCAAAACCATCCAAATATGAAGTATTGGAATTAGATTAAAATAGAATAATTCTTATAATAAATCATTTTCACTTTCTCCATCACTAGAACAATCAATTTTGTCAATTATTTTGGCCTTTTTAAAGGAATATTTAATTGTTTTTTTTTTAGAAACTTCTTTCCAAGTTACTATTTTCCATTTCCATATTTTGCATACAATGCATAAGACATATTACCAGGTATAACTGTTCTCTTTCCAACATTCAGTTTTCTCACATATACACTTTATTTTTGAAGGATTTTACTTACTTATCTCTGTTTGCTAGATTTATTCCCTTTATTAATTGTGTCACAAAAGGCAGAAAATTTAACCCAAAATGCTTTGTTCTTGAGATTCTTATCCTAATCAGCAAAAACATTTTGTTTAAATATGAGCAGATGTTGCCCTCTATTATTCTTTAGGAAAGATATTTGTAAATTTATACTATAAAAATAATTTTTAACAGCATATAATATGCACTGGCATATAATGTATTAGAAGAAAATTAAGGTTCATTTCATATTATTAAAAAGAAAGTTCTCCAAACATAATTAAAAAATGTATCTTTAAAGAAATTTGTATTTATGTGCAATGATATGAACTGTTCATGAATTTGTTATGTTCAATAACTTGAACAACATTTCAATTTCTAATAAGAAAAAAAGAGAAAAGTTACCTGTTAGTATCAATACTTGATGCACAAATAGCCTTTAAGTCAAACACATTTTCTTTTTCTATCTTGTCTGAATGAATTCCAATGGTAATAAAAGGAAAGAATGTTGTGTGCAGAATTCGTTTGCTGTCCAAGTATGCACAAATAATCACAGTTAATATAAGGAAAGAGGTCAAGGAAAGAAAACAAATATATACATATTGTTCCCAATAGGGTCGAGGTATGGCTTGAGAACAAAATGCCAATAAATGCCGTGGAACAGTGGCAACTACATTAAATTGAAGAACCTGTCCATCTGGACCTTGACTAGTACGAATATTTAATACCCTTTGGATATGCGTTAATGAAAAGTCAGGAGTATACCTGTAAAATAAACATGAGAAATTACAACAAAACTGCATTACAATTACATAAATAGATCATTTTACTAAATATGACATCAGACATGAAAACAGAGAAAACATGAATAAAATATCTAAGATATACTGAGAAAAATAGCTATAATTATAGAAACACCATATATTTTCCATTTTCCACAAATGAAATTTTATAGCATGCATTATTTTGTTTTAACTGAAAGAACTTGGTTCTATTGCCATGTAAAATATGTTCATAGTTTAAAAAAATTCTAAAATTGTATCACAAAATGGGATTTATTAAATACATTCTTGTGCAAAGTAATTCTATGACTAAATTTCTAAACTGCCTTATGAAAAGATTATTAGACTCATAAATGCCACTACTGAAACCTGTAGCTGCTATGTATTGTATCACCAGACTGATGTGATTGTTAATGTCAAATGGTGTAAGATAATGTTAATAATGCTAATTTACTTAAACTAAACAACCAGGATTGTATAAACTACAGATAGTAGAATTGTTTTGCCTACTTTTCTATTTACAAATGCTGTATAGTTCACAAATAGGATGAAAATGAAAAAACAAAGTGTGCTAAGACTACACAACCAAATAAAAAACTTCTATGGTAAATTTAATTTAGTTGAATGGTATCCATACTATGGATAACAAATTATTATTAGGCCAAATGAGACACAAAGCAGAATCTAAAATTGTATATATATATATATATATATATATATATATATATATATATATATATATATATATATACATATAGGTAAAAATACATATTTTTCATTTGTATTAGATATACAATATGTGTATATAAAATTATGTTTATATCATGTAAAATCTTGCAAATTGATGTTTTACAATAAAACTGATTAAGTTCCTTGAAGGTGCTTAGAAACCATCTCCCATTTATATTTGTGCAATAGTATCAGTCTTTTCAATTTTATAAATAATTTATAAGATGTATGGAACAGAGGAAATAAAAAAGCCAAACAATAGAATTATTTAATCTACTTACGCAATGTCTATTTTTCTGCTACCATTTGGTTTAAGCTCAAATCCTTGACAATTTAGCACTCTAAATCCATAACCTTGGCATGGTTTTCCATTTATATCAAATCCTTTGATGTATATAGGTAGTGCACCAGTATTTCTTGCTGTAAAAGCTCTTCGAACTGTGAAATTAGGAGCTGTATACTTGGGTGACTTAAAATCTGGATGGAAACATTTTCTTAGAAATTATGTATACTATATTACAAATAATAAAAATATAAAAATTAGGATTATCTGCTCATTTTTTTGTATACTTTAGTAATAAGGATAGGATATTATAGCAATTATTCCATACACATTTAAAAATCACAAAAAACAAACTTGTATATTGGATGCTTCATGATTTTGAAAATTTACTACTAACCTTCATTTAAAATTGCTTATAAATTAACTCTAGAATAACTAATAGTTTAACTACATACAATGTCTAATTTATATGCTAAATATAAAATATAAGAATAAACAACTGTTAGACATTTATAAACCTCTAAAACAAAAACAACTGTGAAAAGTGAGAGAGATAATATAATACTTTAAGAAAAATTGATTTTAAAATATCCTTGAGGCCAAAATGCCCACCCTGGTTATTCTATTAATATGAATGAAAATCAGCCCTGTTCAATTCCTCTAGCTCAGTATTAATGTTTGCAGACAGATAGTTTATATTCAAAGTTTTCCTTCAATAAACTTTATCACATGATATAATGGATAATTCTCTACAATTTTGTCTAGCTCCAATTTTAAAATATAATTTTATATTTATATATTTTTTAAAATACATATATAAGTATTTAACTAACTTACAAATTTCAAAAAGAATTTTATAGTTAGATTTTCTAGAAATTTTTCAATATATGCCATCCATCAGTGAAAATTTTCCTCTCACAGGTTTATATTGATATCCAAGCACCTTTACCAACCAAAGAATCTATATAACAGACTAATTCAAGATTACATAAATGGTTTAAAAAAAATAATTTAACTGATCTCATTTGGTATGGTTCTGTATTCACATACACAGACACTATTTCAGGAACAAATTTTTTTTTCAGGTTTAAGAAATTGATTTTCTCATTTATTTATGATGTTGGGAAAATAATTTTGTCTCAGATACCATTAACAGAAACAGCCTAAACAGAAGAGATTTTTTTTTTTTTTTATAAAACTTTAAAGCAATGCTTTGAACATTTTTTTATAATAAGAATAGAACATCCATTAATGGCTCTAAAGGAATATATGCTAGATGTATTTCTTTAAACAGGTCCAAAAGTGAATAAAAGATTTATTCTTTTTAATAAAAAATATAATTGAAATTATACAAAATAGACCCATTATACGGCCACTTTTTATTCTCAGAGAGACCAAAGTACCAAACACCAGATAAAGAAAAGTTTTCTTCTAATTCTTATTTACATTACTGTCAAGTATTTTTGTACCTTTATAGCTTATTCTATTAATCTATATTTCTGACGGTAGCCACAATTTTCGAGGGAAAAAAAAGATATTTCATTAATAATTATCTCAAATTTCCCTGATATATCCCAGTCAAGCTACACTACTTAAAATTTTTTGAAATTTTGACCCAGTTGATGCTGACTTCCTGTAAGGACAATAATTGTTTACATTTATATGTCAAAACTATAATTTTAGGTATATACTGGTGCAATTTTTCTATCTAGATGCACCTAGTGATGCTATCACTCTTTCAATTACAGTAGTCAAAATTCCATAAGTCAAAGGTGTTACACTATCTTTTTCATTATCAGTTGGTATTACAGTTGCAATTTCACATCCAAATATAGTCAATATCTATGTGTATATGAAAGATGCAACTAAAAGGAATGAAATGTATTTTAAAAACTTGAATTAGGATGAAAAAATATCTAAATTTAATATGCAAGGATTGGAACTTTAATAGTGGCAACACTGTTGTAAAAACACTAAGCAACAAAACCAAAGAATGTTGCATATCCTTCTAAGCGGTTGTCACGTACAATTCTGGCACAAGCAGGGATGTTGCGCCCCTTCAAGCATCTTCGTAGCAGCAAAACTTTAAATTTGGAGCAGGAGAAAGCATTTTCGTAGCAGTCAAAATCTTGATTTGGAGCAGGATATAGTGTTTTTGTAGCAGTTAAAGTAACGATTTAAGAAATAAACTTAAGTTTTTGAATGATTGGTTAATAGCATTCGGAATGGCCAAATATTCAATAATTTCTGATACGGTTTGTTGGTTTTGTATATGCAATATACATATATTTCTATGTAATTAGTATAATCATATAAAAGATTATAACAAAGTATTAGCAGTAAAAACCAAAGCTGGAGAATTACTAGTAAGATTCCTTATTACAGCTTCAGTACGAATTTATTTGTTAACAAGAAAGCATTCTTTACAGCATGAACCTTAAAGAGTTATTACACATGATTACAAGCAATATCAGTAGTATATTTACTTTTCATTCACAAAATCACATGAAATAGCACTAAAAAAGGACCGGACAGGAGAGGAAAGCCATCATTTTCCCTTCAATGTAATGTAAAAGATATATCAAGTGTTTTTTGGTCACGATCATAAAGAATGTACTTAGTTTTAAAGATAATTTTATCTTTCAACGTGTTGGCTGAGTTCTGACCATGGATTAGTTCACAGAGGAGAATAATTCACAAGGTGGGAAGATGCAGATGAACATCATTGCTGTATGACAAAAGACAGTACTAACAGATGAAGATACAAATGCCCTTTAAAGATTAAGAGGTGTAAATAGAAGATAAAATGAACAGCAAAAAATAGATGAGGTTTTGTGCATTGCTACTCCAGCCTTTAAAAGTTATTTTGATGAATTTCGTCTCTCCATTTATTGCAAAACAATTGATGAACCTAAAAATCCCAATTCCAAGTATTTTTTTTTTTTTTTTAATTTTACTTGGAAAATAAAATGATAAAATATTTTACATGAACAACTTCAGCAAGGTGATACATAAGACTTCTCCCCTTAATGCTCTTTCAAGAATAAATTACCCAGGGTGGTCATAAAATATGCACTCCAATATTCCCTCATTTCTAAATTATTTTTCTAAAATATTTGTATTTAAACTACTTTATTTTAAATTAACTAAATATAATTAAAATCTGAAAAATAATGAGACAAAATGAAGCTTTCAATGCTGATATGAGTAATTTTAGGCATCCAATTACAACTGTTATATTAAATAATTAGCTATTTAAATATTTAAGGTATCTGTCTACATTTGGAGAACTTTTTTCTTTAAATGTAGAAACTAGTTCATGTTTTTATATTATTTTTTATATTATCATAGAGAATTGCACTTAAAAAATTTATTCCTGGAGAAGTTTTTATAAAATTTCTAATAAATGAAGAAAATTTAGTAAAAAAAATTGGGTTTTTTCAAAAGGTCTAATCTTTTAATAAATTAAATTATTTCAAGATTTTTGATGCAACATATTTCTTATACACTGGACTAGTGAATCACCTAAAATCTTTGCTTACATTTGGCAAAAAATTTCGGTCCTTCAAAATCATACACATTGAATGTTTAATGAATTTTCATTACCTTTGTATCTAACTATGAGTGTAAAATCATTAAAAATTATCAAACTTTAAAGCTTTAAGGTCATTTACTAGTAAATACTATCAAAAGCATTCATAATAATTTTCAACAAAATATTTTAAGAACTTTTTGAGAAATTACATTTCAAGTTTCAATATTTTATTAAAAATACCGTTCTGAGAAAAACGCATTTGAAGTTTATGAAAGCAACTTTAACTATTAAAAAATTAAAATACATGTTTAAAATTCCCCACACTTTTTTGTTTCAAAACTTTATAATTGCCAAGTTGCTAATTATTAAAAATACTGGAAAAATGTTTAAACTATTCTTCAGGAAAATTTAAAAATTTTGTCCAAAAATGCTCTTTAAATTCACAACTTCCGGTTGCGAAGTCGCTACTTCCGTTTTGTTTTGACAGCTGTCACTGATGTTTAAACAGCTGTAACTTTTCTTTGAAATGCCGTAGAGACAAAACAAAAACAGATTTAGAAGCCTAAAAGTTGAAATTTTACAATAGAGAAATTAAATATATATATATATATATATATATGATTTTTGGCAAAAAAATGACGTTTTTAAAGACGGATGATGTATGATGATTATAGTTATTAAAAATTATTCATCTTATTTTTCTCTAACTTTATTTTAATTTCGCTGTATTTTTTTAAAATTAGTCAGCATCCTTTTATATCCTTTACGTGATGCTATACTAAATTTGCATTTCACTACAGTATGAATTAAGACTGGGCGATGTATCGATATATCGTGAAATATCGATAAAGAGTACTCCATCGCGACACTGATTTCCAAACTTTGAGTTCGGATCAAGATGTGAACGAACTCATATAGCTAAACTGATCGGAGAACTCTGATGTGAAATCGTCTTTCCGATATCATGACAGTATTAGAGTACACGAGGTATAGTGTTCCTAAAAGTCACGTTCCGACATATAAACATAATCTTTTCGATTTTACAACTTCTAGTTACAAAGCGCATGCGTAATAAATAGTCCTTTTATATAAACGCCAATCGACGGCCGAATGGATAAAGCGTTACTATTCGGTACCGGAATTCGCGGTTTCGAATCCCACTATTGGTATGGATATTCGTAGTCATTCGAATCCGCTTTAAGCAGAAGGTGACGGTCTCATTAGCCCTTGTATAGCGGAACAGTAGACCGTAGCATTCCAACTAACTGATATTTGAACATCATCTGTCCGATTTTGCGACACTGAGAGAGAAACATGCGGTATATCAGGGAACAGCAATTTATCTACATCGCGAAATCGTTATTTCGTCCTAATTGAAGAATCCCGATAAACATTGGAAATAAATAAAAGAGAGAGACGCACGGAAATGAGGAAAACCTCGACGATTCACAAATACGGAGCTTCAATCGCGAGAGGCTGGGTGGGGTCTGCGTCAAGATATTTTTGTGACACGTTTGTATGGAAAAGTTATATTAACTTCCGCATCCGGCCAGTGCAGGAAATTCTTGTTGTGACATGTTTGTGCAGGCTCGTTTCAAACGAATTTTTTCCCGGTGGTAAAGCGCAGAAAATTGTAAATTGACTTTACAAAAATTAAAATAAATTAAAAAAAATAATTAAATCTGAATATTCTAGATTGTTCAATTTCCATATTTTCCCGATCTGATTACTATTTTTAATAGGCTCCAAACGTATTGGAAATTTCCACAGGCACACTAAAATTTGCAAAAAAAAAAAAAAAAAAAAAAAAAAAAAAAAAAAAAAAAAAAAAAAAAAAAAAAAGAGAGAGAGAGAGAGCAGAAATCGGCTGTAGAAATCAAGTAGAACTTCACCAAAAAGCGGAAAATTTCTATCGCTGTACATGCTATAAACGTATTTCTTTTCTTGAGTCTGTAGTACGAAACAGTAGCAGTATGTCTGAAGAATGAAATTCTTTCTTCTTATTTCATGCACTTTTACCTGACAAAGTAAGTAGGAAAAATAAATATGACATATTCACTCTAAAGTCTACTATTCAAGGACGTTCGGCGGGAAAAATTCGTCTTAGCTTCGTAGAACTAACGTAATTACTAAACGTTCAAAAACTGCAAAAATTTGTAAAATGGCGCAGTTTCGGCGCAATTTCTGCTAAAATACCGTTTTTGGAGCAGCTGGGAGCAGATATCTGAAATCGGAGCAGTTTGACGCAATTGGAGCAGCCGCAACATCCCTGCACAAGGGTGGTGTCTCTAAAGCGGTTGTCACGTACAATTTTCAACCTCAAAAGTGCTCCGAAAGTGGATATCACGTACAAATTTGCCATTTCTTTCCCCCATTTACTCTTGTGATAGGAGGGTCCAGTCTATTGTTTGGGAACCCCTCTTTGACTGACACTGAGGATGCATCCCTATCCCCTGAGGCACAAAGATGCTGATAACTTTTGATGGCTTTGTTAAGCTCTATTTCGAAGTATTTCCTTACGGTAACTGATGTATCTCTAACTGCCCACTTAAATATCTTGTAACTTCTTGACGTTTCGTAAAGAAATGTAAATAAGTCAAAGAATATTTTTATCTGTACTTTTTTAATCCATTATTTCTTATAGCATGATCTTCGAGACTCGACAAGCTTTATGTGTATTTAAAATTAACAATAATTTTTAAAACTTTGGCTGTTAATTCTAGCTAGGCACATATAAAACACTTATATTAATGTATAAAATTCTAATTTTCTATTCTTTTTATGAAAGTAAAAAATTGTTATAATTTTCTACATCTTTTTTCAAATTAGTTGAAAATTAAACATTTTAACTCGAGTTTGGGCTGTTTGTTTTTGCTAGACATAAATTTGTATTAGTATATTTGGTACCGGTTTTTGCAACAAATTTTCATGTATTCCATATATATATATATATATATATATATATATATATATATATATATAAAAATATATATATATATATATATATATATAAACATATATATATATATATAAACATATATATATATATAAGAATTATTGAAAGTAAAGCCTAATATAAAATTATTTCTTTACGAAATTTCTAATTCACCTCTATGACTTTCAGAACATATTTATTTTAACTTCGAAACATATTTATTTTTAGTAACCACGAGATTTATCTAACATTGAAATTAAAAAAAGTTGAGTGTGCAGTATAGAAAACTATTTCTATTTTTAGCATTTAATTTAATTTATTTAATAATAGTTATACAAGTATAAATATACCAGAATATTTATTTCCGGAAATCTGATTTTCCTTAATTAAAATTGTATAATTATTCTCTAATCCCCCTAAGTTCCTTCGGATTGATAAACAAGATTCGGAAGGTGTTATAAGATAGGATTGTACAAAAAAAGATCTGCTATACTTCCATTACATTGGGAGTCTTGTTATGATTAATGGAATCAATTTAAAAAACAACAGTAATTGCACTTTGCACCTTTTGATGCACAATGGATTGCCGAACGATGACCGAATGGTAAGGCGCTGCTTCTTTGTACTGAATCTGTAGTTTTGAATCCAACATGCGGGCATGAAAGTTCGTAGTCGCTCAGAATTGGCTCTAAACTGTAGGCTTTGGTCTCATTAACCCTGAAGTAGCAAAATAGTAGAGAGTAACCACAGTTAACATATACACTGGTTTATTATAGGTCGGGGTCACTGCAGTCATTTCTTTGTAACACGATTGTTATAATAGTGATAAATACTAGAAGAAATTAAAAAACCTGTTAATAACAGATGCCTTATGTATCTACTTTATATTAAAAAGTAAAGCGGACTGAAGAATGGCTTGGCAGCTGATTAATGTTGTTCAGTCTTGTTCAAACATCTTGCTTTAAAAAAAAAAAACCCTTGTATAACATGCATTGAGATGTTTTGCCAAATATTTTAAAAATAAAAAAACCTTGTTAAATACGCTTAAATATCTTATTGTGTAAAATACCCATTTCAAATTAAAAGGTTTATCATCCTATATAATGAAAATATAAGTTACACAGAAATTGGTATATAGTACAGTTAGTGGTATCAAAACTGGAAATTAGTAGGTGACGAATCAATCCCAGAAAATGCTTTTATTTCATCGGATGTTTATCAGTATAAAGTGACACTCCACAACAAAAGCCGTAGGCAAGGAGGGGGCGACTTGGGGAATCGGTCGCCTCTAAAATTCTAAAAGAATGTTGCAAAGACAGTCCTAAGTTTGTGTGTGCTCTATTTACCTAGTTATGCATGAATATAGACAGACATGTTCTTAGAAAAAACCTTAAAAGTTCTATCTTTGACCAAAAAAGTCTTGCTGGTCTGCTAGCCGGAAATAGAATGCTTTTTCTACATTACTCCCTTGGCATTCGTGAAGGTTTTGCCCTCCCCCCCCCCCTGTGGTCATTCTTTCCAAGAAACGAAGCCTACTCATTTTCCGTAATCTATTGTTAGGATTTTCCTATTAGTGTTTCATGGTGAGTTTTTGAAGACAGATTCTTATTTACAGAATAGCTCCAACTAAATTACTTTAGTTATTGTGTACAGCTAAATCGGAACAAAACTTAAACTATGAAAGTTCATCACCAGAGAGTTCAGTGTCATACTGGTATAAAAAAAATAGATTTCACTAAAAAGTGCTTTTAAATATGTAGCATAATATTGATAGATAAGGGGAGGAAATATAAAGAAAAACCTATTAGAAATCGTCACTATTTTTTTTTCTTTTGTATTTAAAATGGAGGTATATTTATTGTGATACCGTAACAAATAATAAAATTATAAATTTAAACAATCTAATATAATCTACGTAAAAGTTATAAAATTGTTGATTTTCATTGAAATATATCAATTAGTATTATTACTTATGAGTGGATCCTGCATGTATTAATTAATCTCCTTACTCATGAAAAACTATTACAACACATATGAGCTTTGTTTATTTATAGTAAACCTCGTAGAAGCCTTTTAACTGAACTTGAAATAAAATACACTAATTGCATCAATATAAATAAATTATTACTCTTCTAGTTTCTTTCAATAGTTTAAAAGAGTCTATGATATAAATATATTTATTTATATTATAACTGCATTTATTACAATATTTTAAATAGAGATTTAGTTTGTTTTCGAGTTCTAAGGTTTACTGTTTTGCTGCATGAGAAATATTAATACCAGGACCTACTACCTTCCTAACGGCTACGTACATTCATGTCAGCAGTGGGATTTGAACCTACGAGTTGTGGCATCGAACAGCGCCCTACCCATCGGTCATCGTTCGGTCATGGGGATGTAAAGATGTATATTTAGAAATTTGACAGTAATTATTAAAAACTTCGTAAATCATTAAGGCAAGCATATATATACCACAGAGGGAAAATGTTTCAAATTCTTCATTTTCTTTCTAAATTTTGATTTATCTTCTATTATACTTGTTTTTAAGTTAAAATTTAATATCATGTATAGTTTATTTCTTTTCAATGTTTATTTTTACAATTAAATTCCTTGTCTAGATACTTCATGACACATTTTCAAAGCTTTAAAATTGTTCATCTTATCAATTTTTGTTGTTGTTACAAAACTAAATTTCTGTTATGATACTCAAAGGGGGTGTATGTGCATATCAAAACACATAGTTTTACTGGAGTATCATTCACAAATAATAATGTCGTTCCCCCTTTGAAAATACTTTCTGGCTACGGCCCTGCCCACAACTCATGTTCTCTTTAATATATCTGCCTATTTCCTACTATCGGCTGAGAGATTGTTTTTAACAATGAAAAGAATTAAAACATATGTCTAAAACAAGACTGGGGGTGAATAATTTTAACTAGCTTTGTTTTCTGTTCATTGAAGCAAAAATAGTTTTTAATGTAAGGAAAAAAACAGACTTATTCATTTATAGTTTTAAAGAGGTTAAAAACTGCATTGCAGTTTAATGTGAATGTTAATTGAAATACAATTTTTGCTGTAAATATTGCTATTGTTAAAATTTTTAATAGAAAATAAAGATGATTTTAATAATAAGCAATAATTCTGTTTTCTATTAAAACATTTCTCCATGTGTAATCAGTAAATTTTCTCGTGACCTCTTTTACGCGTCATGAATATTTTTACATGTAGCAAATCAAGTAATTTACAGTCACTTTCACGTTAAAATTATATATCAGGATTCTCATTATTATACACACGCATCAATATATGTGTTTATAAATATATGTATCTGTAATAAAAAAAAAACATAATACTATTTACTTTCACCTTCTCCGAAAATCATATCTAAATACGTGATTATTTATGTTCTACAGATATTGCTTTTTTGTATCACTCTGAAGAGATAAAAAACACATACATAATATATTTATGCATACTCTTGTTTCTGTTTTATTTGCAATTTGTGATCAATTTTCCACCATTAGTAGTTACAATGCTTGAGGATTATTTTAAATTATCGACGAGTCTTCACACTTACTATAGGAAAGCAGGGCAGTATTGTGCACTTTCTCAGTAAGATTCAGTTCTTTGGAAATGTTGCCCATTGAATTATTTGGTTCTGTTCGTGCGCCCCCCTCCCCATGCAGTGCCGCCTGTTGCAGTCGTCTGTTAGCAACACAACCCTAAAATGCATTGCACTCAAAAAGTTTAGACCTTTTCTTTAACTTGTCATTAACTTTTCTTAGAGCTTAACATAAAAATATTTAGTGTTTCAGAAATAGAATTGTTAAGTGACTATTCAGATGAATTTTCTTCCTCTAAAAATGAACAGTAAGCTATATCACTAGAGAATGGGAGAGATTGGTGTACAGCGAAAGCTTCTGTTTCTAATCCAAGATTTCCATTTAAGGGTAATTCAGGTTTAAAAGTCAATATATGAGATACTCAGGAGATGTCACTGAATATTTGAATCTTTTCTTCGATGGAGAAATTATATCATTTATAGTAAAAAAAAAAAAAAAAATTCTTATGCACAACTTTTCTTAAATTAATATAGTAAATAAAGGATTATAAATATTTTTAGCTTTTAGATATAAATCATATAAATAGGAACTGTTAATGTTTAGCAAGGAATAAATAAATAAATCGACATGTGTAAATTTCTATGAAATTCGATGAATTCTGTTTAATTTTAAGCATTAATATTTTTCTCACATTCACAATGTGAGTGCCATCTGGAAAAAATGCCCCCCCCCCCAGTCCAGAGTGGTTCTTGTACTTATATTGCACAATTTTTTTTTTGTTTTGTTTTTAACTAGATTTTCTTTCAGTTGTATTCTAAAATATAAAAACAATTATAATGTTTACTGTAATACTTATAAAAAAAAAAATAAATAAATAAAAACCTTTGAAAGGGTACCATATTTTTTAAACCGTGTATTTCATACTTGAATCGACTGTGAATATTAATTATTTGTTAAATCTTCAATATATTAATAGGTTTTTAGCTCAAACGTCTGAGCTAAGAAATGATAATTAAAAAAGAGAATTCCAAATCTTACCACATTTTCTTAAAATCTTACTGCAGTAACGATGAACTTACTTTAGAACGTGAGAGCTATAGTTTTTAAAGAAATGCAAATAAATCATCAATGAAATCATTCCATCAGTATGATTGAAGCCCGCGAATTCCAGTTCCTAACATCAACGCCCTACCCCTTCTGCCGGCATCCTACCCTATTATATTTTCACTCAAACTCAGAAAGTATATGATAGTTTAGAACTGTGTACAAATGTTGACAGAGATCAACACGATGTACATCCTATGTAATACGGATCATTTTTACCTAGAACTAGTTTTACGTTTTTACTTACCCTTAAAAATAGCAGCAGAATACAAAAAAGTAGGAAAAATAAATAAGAAAAGTCCATAAAATTTAGCATTTACTCTTATTCTTACAAGGAACTTATAAACAGTCTGAATTATTCTATATCGGTCAGTTTATATTCTTAAAACTTCACAGAATAAAGGAAAATATACATGAATATATAAATATAAATTCAAATCCAACATATTATGTATTATTATTCTTTGTAGATTATTGTGTAATTAGAGTTATTCCTAATGAAGAATTTTTTATTTATAGTATAAAACTTTAAAAAAAAAGTTATTCCAACATTTCAACGAAGCAGTATCACAGTAAATAAACTTCTCTTATATTTCAATTATAACAGCATGATGTTTTACAATGTTCTAACATAACAGAGTAAAACACATTTAAACACATTCAGATTGAATTTGAAAATGTTATCTGTATAGACATATAGGATAGTATTTATATACCCAATTTATGAGCTATGTATATGGGACGCATTACAACTTCTAAAATCTTCAGCTTTTTAAAAGCAAAATTTGTATATTTAACAAAATAACTTATGAAGGAAAAGAGGGAACATTAAAGTAGAATCATATTATTCTGTTATCAGCATCATTAACAGTAACATGTGTACATGTTATCAGTACATGATGTGAAATTTTAATGCTAAAAGTAAAAGTTTAAAAGAAAACTTTAAAAATAATAAAACACAACTATAAAACATTTATTTCTTTGTGAATCATAATGAGTTATATAAAACAGAATTAATTATAAAATTATAAGTTGTTTCAGAGATTTCACTGTTTTTTTTTTTTTAATCTTGTTAAAACAACTATATTTAAAATAATTTTGTGTAATTTGTTTTTACATTTGTTTATTTATTTTTTTAGAAAACTTTTTTCGAATGTACGGAAACATTATTATTTATTGTAGAGAATTTTTCGTAATAACAGTACCCAATAAAAATTAATTGATGAAAGTTGGTAAACTATGAAGACACATGGTTTTTACTAAATACATCTAAAAATTTTAAAACTACATTATTGCAGATTACATAAAAAATATTTTCTAGATGCATTTGTACACATTTAACCTAAAAACTGCTAGGATTCAAGCCCACGAATTCCAGTTAGGAAGTTCAGCACCCTACCCTATTACATTTTCACTCAAACTGAAAAAGTTTATGATAGTTTAAAATTATGTACAAATGTTAACGTTGACAGAGATCAACACGTGTACATCCTATGTAATACGAATACCTAGAACAAGTTTTAAGTTTTTACTTACCCTTAAAAATAGCAATAGAATACAAAAAAAAAAAAAAAAAAAAAAAAAAGAATAAGAAAAGGTCATAAAATTTAGAAATTACTCTTGTTCCTATAAGAAACTTAGAAATAATCTGATTTGTTCTATATGTGTCACTTTATATACATAAAACTTTTAAAACTTGTCAGAATAAAAGAAAATATACCTAAATAAATATATATATATTCAAATCCAACATATTATGTATTATTATTCGATGTAGATTATTGAGTAATTAGATTTATTCCCTACGAAGAACATTTTACTTATGGAATAAAAATCCTTAAATATAAAAAAAAATAAAAAAAGATATTTGACATTTTAACGAAGGAATACCTCAGTAAATAAACTTATCTTACTTTTCAATTATAACAGTATAATATATTACTATGTTGTAACATAACAGAGTAAAACACATTTCAACGCATCCAAGATTAATTTGAAAATGTTATGTGTATAGACAAATGGGATAGAATTTATATACCCAATTTATGAGCTACGTATATGTGCCACATTACAATTCCTAAAATCATCAGTTCTTTTTAAAGCAAAATTTGTATAATTAATAAAACAGCTTAAGAGGGAAAAGAGGGAACATTCAAGTAAAATCATATTACTCTGTTCTAATGCATCATTAAGAAATGTGAAATTATAATGCTGAAAGTTAATGTTTAAAAAGAAAGCTTTAAATTTTAAAACACGACTATAAAACATTAATTTTTTTGTGAATCATAATGAGTTATATAAAACAGAGTTGATTATAAAATTATAAGTTGTTTTACAGATTTAAATGTTTTTTTAATCTTGTTAAAACAACTATATTTTAAATAATTCTGTGTAATTTTTTAACATATATTTATTTATTTTTTTAAATATTTTCCAAATGTACGGAAACAATATTATTTATTTTAGAGAAGTTTTCATAATGCAGTTTCAGTACCCGATAAAAACTTTTGAAAGTTCGTAAACTATAAAGACATAAGGTTCTTACTAAATTCATAAAAGAATTTTAAAACTACATTGCTTCAGGAACAGAAATATTTTCTACAGGCTACACACTTAACCTAAAAACTGCTTTGAAAAACAGCCAAAATAATTTTTAACTCAAAAGTCCCACAGCTTCACAGAAAGAATAAGCTTGGGTCAAACCGATAGATAAGACTAGTACTTTCGCAGGCACCAGGTTACAATGGAACCCCTTCGGGGCAGTCTCTCTGAGAGAAGCACTATTTATAGCCGGAAGTAAAGCAACAATAAACAAGGGTGGGTTTCCCGTATTCCATTTCAGCCGAAAAATGGGAGAAGGAAAAATACATCGAACCGCTTTGCACACCGAAACAGTAAAGAGCTATCTAATTTATTGGAGACTTTTTTCCAACGCTGTGTTCCACTCGGAGGGATATACCACATTTGAGCTACATACTTACCTTCCCTCTCGGCAAAAAGACTCATCCTTTCTATGTCACATGCATGCAGAGTCAAGTGAAGAACTGATCCTTGCAGTCTAAAGTAAGTATTGTCAGGATGTTTTCAAAACTAAAACAATGAAGTTGGATAAACTTTGAATGGGCCAGAGGCTGTACAGAGCAACAATGTCATTTAGGGCTTCAAGAGGCTTGCGGTGAATCTGCATTGCCTTACAGAACTGTAGCAAGATGTGTAAAAGCCTTCAATAAAGAATACCAAAATGTGGCAGACATGTATCAGCCATGTTGTCCTAGTGTGAGTGAAGCAGAAGTGTTATTGTACTAATGGACAGTGACTGATGTCAAACGATTTCTTAGTGTTGGGAAATCTAAACTTACCATAGTTATTCTTACGGTTCCGCGAAGTTTAAACACA
Source organism: Pardosa pseudoannulata (assembly GCA_032207245.1). Classification (NCBI taxonomy): domain Eukaryota; kingdom Metazoa; phylum Arthropoda; class Arachnida; order Araneae; family Lycosidae; genus Pardosa; species Pardosa pseudoannulata. The sequence continues at coordinate 128,067,362 of CM063503.1, read as the reverse complement.
TTGAGTTAGGCTTAATGCCATCAATAATTTTATTTGCCGCCATTGATTCAAGCGGTGTATTGAGATAAACACCAGTTACTGTGAAACAGGCTCTGTTCTTCTAATTGGCAAAAATGATATATTGATTGATTGATTGGTTGAGAGCGCTACGGTCTACTGTTTTGCTCACGAGGGCTAATGAGACCGGGACCTACAGTTTAAAGCTGATTCCGAACGGCTACAAACATCCATGCCAGCAGCGGGATTCGAACCCACGAACTCCGGTTCCGAAGAGCAGCGCTCTACCATTCGGCCATCGTTCGGCGCAAAAATGATATATGTGCATGATTTAGGGGCATGGCTGGTTTTTCCAGTGAAAGTTATGCTTCACAAAAGCTTTTAGAATATAAGCGGGTAGCCAAGGAGGCAACTGGCAGTTGATGAATGAGTTGATCTACAGTAGTAGCAGGTATTCGACTAGTTCGAGCTAAGCCAATTTTTTTTTTTTATGAGAAAGCCAAATTTTTGCAAAGGCCACTCTATCTTTCTTACAGCATGAATTTTTGGAAATTAAACTAAGTGGTGCTAAATAACTAAAACTTAATTTATGTACTGTAAATGTAAGTAGCAATAAAAGGACTTTGCTTTCTAAGAAGATCTAGTCATCAATTTATTTGACTTAATTTTTCAAGCCATTCTAGTTAAATAGACACTCTGCAAAAGTGGGAAGTTTTTTTTTTTTTTTTTTTTCCCCACCCCAACAGTTAGTTGACCTGACAAACAGGATTTGTGCATACGACTGTGCTGTACATTCTGCAGGAATGCCTGGACATGAGAAAAATTGCTTCATAATGGGTTCCATATCATTTGGCAGAAATGCAGAAATAGCTATGATATGATATTTCTTTAACCCACCTGGAGCACTATGAGCATGAAGGAGAGGCTTTTTTACACCGTATCATTATGCTGGATAAACCTCGGCCAGATCATACCAGCCAGAACTGAAACACCAATCAAATGAATAGCATCATTATGAGGTCACCTTGACATTTGAAATTTTGTCAGAGCCCCAACAATGTGAAAGTTATGGTAATTCTCATGTACGACTGTGATGGTGTCATCCTAATACATACTGTTCCTTCACAGCAGACTGTCAATGTGCAGTATTACTGCTCATTTTTGAAGTGCCATCTCAAACCAGCTTTGAGAAAAAAAACAGCGACACTTTCTGCAGAACAACCCTATCATTTTGTATGACAATGCTTGCCTGCATACAGTGCACACTGTGACTGATTTGTTGGATTGATGGGTCTGGTAAATACTATACCATCTACCATACTCCTCAGATCTGAGCCCTTGTGATTTTGACTTAATTCCTAAGGTGATTTAACGACTTCATGAAATTCGCTTCAGAACTGTTCCAGAGATTGTTGCGGAAATAGATCGGTCCATTTGAACTATCAACAAAAGAGGTGTTCTGTGACTTTTACATCATTAGAAACAGGTTATACACAATGCTGGCGACTATATTGAAGGCCTGTAAAACATGGTGACATGAATCCCTTTTGTATTCCATGCATATAAATAGCTGCCACTATTAAAGTTCAAATCCTCATATAATGAATATTATAAATAATTTACATTTATCTTAAAATAAAAATAGAAAATGATAGCTTTTTCTAAAACAATAAGATATAATACTACTTTTTAAAATTTGAAATACAGTGGTACCTAGGTTTTACACAACCTGCTTGTACATCATCTCACTTCATACATTATTATTTGTCAGTTCCAAAAATTCTTATTCTAGTAGTGTTAAAAGTACTTTGATTGTACATCCTTCATGAAATATCTCAGTAAATTTTATCTTCTTTTACTAATGGAAACAGTTTCAAAAGAAAAAAATTGCTCTCTTTGAGACCAACTGGCTGTTTGTTACCAAAACCAGCTCTTCCTGTCCCCTGTTAGAAACTTGTAAGAAAGGAATGACTATTGCTCTTCTACCAACACTTGACCATACCTGCATCACATGATATTGGACAGAGGTAATTCCTTTTTCAGCTTTCATTTATTTATTTATTTCAACCTGCAGTAGAATTGACTGTGCTTCCTTCAAAAATGTAACTTCCTTTAAACCAACTGAACCTTCCTCATCCTCAAATCCTAAAACAGGATTTGAGAATGAATAATTAGGACTTATTCATCCCCAAATTCTGTGAATGAATAAGTCCTCTTCTTGTCCTGCATTATTTCCTACCTCTTAGTGGCTGACAGTCAAAAGTACAATGTCTAAATTTCAGTACAATAGGCCTTAGGCAGCAGTGCTGGTGCCCTTATGGGCCATCCCACCCTAATTCTATTCTATTTTATTCTACAATGTCTAAAAGAAAATGTTTCACTTTAATCAAAATGGTTGAAATTATAAAAAAAATCTAAAGTTTTTCAAGAAACTAAAGTTGATCTTGAAAAATCACTGAGTATTGCATATTCCTTGTCACAAATCATCCTAAAATAAAAGGTTTTTGTGGCATAAAAAATCAATAAACTGGGATATTTTTCGAAGAAGAGAAAAACATTGAAAACCTTTCGTTTTAAGGAACAAGAGAAGGCTTTATACAAGTGGCTTAAACAAGTCTGTGCAGCCAAGATCCCAATCAATGGCTAAATTTTGCAAGAAGAGTCTCTGAAAATTTTTTTTCAACATGGAATGTAGAATTTCACAGCATCCAATAGTTGGATCAACTAATTCAAGAGGTAATATAATTTGCCTTAAAGGTTTATTAGTGGTAAGGCAATTGCAGTAAATACTGCAGTTGTTGAGAAATGAATCGAAAAAACACTCCCTTGTGTGCAATTATTCAAAAAACTGAAATCTTGAATGTTGATCAAACTGGACTGTGTTTTAATTTCTTCCCTGGTAGCACATACATAAAAAAGAAGAAAACTGTCATGATGGGGAGCTATCAAAATTAGATTAATAGTTTGAAATGTGCAAATTCAGATGGAACTCAGAAGCTAACAGCCTTTGCAATTGGCAAATCCAAGAAGTCCAGGTGCACTAAAAGTTGGCTGACAGATTACTATGTCACCAGAAAGGTGGATGGCTTAGATAACCTGAAATAGTCTTAAAGATTTAGTTAAAAAAAAAACTTACAAAAAGAAAAAAAAATGTAGAACGGTTTATTACACATGTTAATCTGAAATTAAAGAATGTGTACATAGATTTTTCACCCAATTCTACCAGTATTATTCAGCTTTGTGACTTGGGAATAATCCAATCCTTCAAAATGCATTATAGAAAGCAACTGATAAGAAAAGCCATTTCTCAACTTGATTACCATAAATTTCAAGCTGCTTGGAAAACAAAAATAAATGGATAAAATGCAGGCTCTATATTTGATCTCATTGGCTAGAAATAGTATTAACAAAAAATGTATGTCAAATGATTTTCAAAATCTAACAATAATTGTGAAGTGCCTCCAGAAGAGCTCGCTATAGTTTGGTTTGGTTTACTTTTTGCAACACAAGGGCTAATGAGACCAGGACCTACTGCTTAAAGCTGATTCTGAATGGCTACAAACATCCATGCCACAGCAAAATTTGAACACATGAACCCCAGTACTGACGATCAGCATCCTAATTGATCAGCAATCTTTTGGCTGAGTTCACTATGAAAGACAATGAAAAGAGTATGAATATAAACTTGTAGACATCAAAATGTTCCTGAGTACATTGATTGTAATAAAATATTACAGTGGTGGAACAGCAGTAACAGCATTTTGGAGCACTAAATTTCACATTTTGGAACAATTGGAGCAGACATGGTTAGTGATTTTGGAGCATTTTGAGAAGATGTAGATAAGGCTTTTGGAGCAATTGGCGAAAGGGTGGTTAATTTTTTTTTAAACATTATGCAATAAATAAAATATAAATATCAATTTGGGCTAACAAACTTCTATCTCATGAGGCTATTCTAATAAAAAAAAAGAAAATTTTAAATTGTATTTATTTTTCAATTGTATTTATTTTTAATATGTAAAAAATGGTATACGTAAGTAGTTTTTAGCAGTTATATAGCACTTATAAAAGATATAGTAATAATTCATCTACTTAAGCCACCAATGTCAGATTGCAAATGTTATGGTAGTCAGCATTTAAATATTTTGTTTGTTCCTTAAAAACATGGTTCTTTAATGTAATTTTTCTACCAATAAAGATTTTAAAGTATCACATTCTTATACAATTTTTAAAAGTTATATACAATGCAGACACATAAGTCAAAATTTTGGGAAAAATCTAGGAAAAAAAATGAGAAAAATGCAAAAAAGAGGAAGTTAAATAATTATTAAAAATTAATGTTCTGATTTACTTAATGCAAAAACAAGTGCCTAAATATGAAATATGGAAGTATCTATATAACTTTTTATGAATATAAACAAGTACTCAAGTTTCCTACTAAAAAAATATTTAAAATAGATTCAAATGAGATGCTTCTTCAATGTGCCTAATTAAAAAAATAAATTCACCAACACAGTTGAACTTTATTATATTAAACTTTGAGGAACCATATTGTTTGTTGTACTTGAACTTTTAAGAAAAATGCTAGATCTCAGAAAATTATAACTTATATAAGATTTACATAAGATTACATATTATCTTATATAAGATTTATAAAAGTAGTATCTTTAATGATTTTAATTGACTAAAACCAAACAACTGAACGATTAAATATTAGAATGACCAAAAATACAGACAAATTCAAAACAGTTTTGTCTTTAGTTATTGCTTACTATTTTAATACTGAACTAATTTATAATCTTCTACAGATGTGATCCCAGTATCAAGATAGTTTAAGGAATTTCTTTGTCCAGTACACAAAAAAACATTTACTATCCTTGAGTGGCTGGACAAGATGTTATTAATTTCATGCACTTTACTTTTAATTCTAGAAACATATTTAAATCTGTTTTCATAACTGCAAAAAATTTTTATAAAAAATGAATTAATAAAAACTTAGTAAATGACTGAAAGAAAGGATCCTTCTACCTCATTCCTAAGATTCACTATAAATGTATAAAATGGAGATTCACCATTTATGGATAAATTAGCATTGTAAACAAAAGGAAAATCATGAGATCAAAAGTTTAATTTGTTATAAGGTGGTTTCTTAAAATAGGGATTTCAACAGTACATCAATAATTTAAAAGTTGTTTCAAATAGCAAAGCTTTAAAAATGCACTTCTAAACAGAACTTAAAAACTTTGTAACAGCAAAATTTGTTACAAAGTTTGCTTGTTAACTAGTTTGTAAAATTCTATTAACTTTTCTTACATTGATTTATAATTAATGTTTAAAAAATACAGTATAAGTTTAATTTTTTTAAATGGACAATTTCAAAAAAATTTTTATAATAGTAGCAGACCCAGAAGTTAAATATTAGAGGAAAAAAGAAGGAAAATGAAGAAGGAAAAATAGAAAGTAAAGGATAATTTAAAAATATTTATTTGGTTTACATAATGCAAAAACAAGTACCTAAGTATGAAATATACTAGAAGCTAAATAATTTTTACTAATATAAACAATTACTCAAGTCTACTAATAAAAAAATATTCAAAACGCGATTCAAATCAGAAGTTTCTCAACTATCCTAATTTTAAAAAAAAAAAATCTAATATAAATGCGCGTTTTAGATATCAAATTTTTAGAAGGCATTTCTATAAACAAATTTTTAATTTTGTGACTGAAGAATTTCTATACCTTAATAGTTAGTAAAAATACAATAATTATCATTAAATTTAATTTTAATCAATGTCTAGAAACGCATGATTTAAATAACATATACACTGTATAAGGCGATTTTTTTCGAGTGGACAAATAAAAAATTTTTTTTTTTTAAATAGTAAAATTTCAGAACGATGATCGAATAGGACGAGCTTTCTTTCGGTATCTGAGCAAGTGGGTTCTAATTCTACTTTAGACTAACAGATTTATAACCATTTAGTTTTGTCTGAGAGCGCTAGAGTTTACTTTCATGTTACCTGAAGGCTAAAGACATCGGAATTTACTTACTTAATTACTACGATTCTGAAGGGCTGTGAACAAAGCAGCGGGATTCGAACCCGTGGCTGCGTCCTACCGATTCAGCTGTAGGGGTGACTTCTATTGGGATTGCCGTTAAAAGTAGCGATTTTTCATTAGGAAACTTTGTCATCAACTTCAATACACATGCGAAACTTAACAAAAAAAGTTGCGTATTTTTCAACAATAATTAACTTTTGTGCATATCCAAAATTCCGTTAGTTATTTGCAACAGTGTCATTTTCTTACAGACACTGTCCATAGAACAAAAATTCAGTCAATAAGATGAAGTATCGTTAGAAATAACTATAGAAGGGATTGAAATTTTAATACTGTTACTGCGATATTAAAAAAAATATCGATATATAAAACAGTATTATGATCGGCCTACACGCACGTGCTTTCGGGGGTTATGTATAAAGAAAGTATATAGGTTGTTAAAACATATTTCTACCGAGAGCCCCGTACTATAATCGCAGTTCTTAATCCATTAAAAAATGCGCATTTTCCGGAACCGAAATCCAAAAAACAGTTGTTTTCCACCAAAAACTTAGAATTATGGTTTAGCTGTGCTATTATAAAAAAAACCACACAAGTTCTGTTAGCCTAAGTTAGTTTGTTCTCATCACTTACTCGGTAATATCTAATCTCTGGTTAAATGTGTAACCGAAATTCCAGTCACATTTAACCGTGTTTTAAAGTTTTCTTCATTTAAGAAGGCGACGTGCGTATGCAAATTGTATAGGACGCCACGTGATTTGTGGGCATTGCCCATCGATATATATTAGCTGCGAGCTATTGCTTTCGACAGCAGTTCGGAACGGCGGCTTGGAGCGGGGTGCTCGGACTCGGCACGGCTATGACAGTAAAATTAAGAACGTCGAACTTTAATTTCGCCTCCTGGCATATTTATGTTTTTTCAGTTAATTTGTCTGGCTTTAACTTAATTTTTATTTTTTGTACGACGCCTTTTTTTTTTAATACTGAATAAACAGTATTTATTTTATTTTCGACTCTGCTAGTGCCTGCTTCCATTTTATTCTGTCTGAACCATCCTGGGCTGACAAGTTCTATGTTTCATTTATACCGCGTCACACGGCTTTTTGACTTTGAAGCACGTGTTGCAAGAATCAACTGATAACGCTTCTCTCTCTTTGTCAGAATAAAATTGTGAACACGGTAAAGAGGTTAAAAAAATGAGAAAATGAAAGAAATCTTTCAGATTATCGTCAAAATTTAAATATATGTGAAATAAAAAAAAATCGCTCCTTCCTTTATTTTTTTTTTAATTTCCGAAAAAAATCTGTGTTTAACAATCTGTTTTTTGAACAAACCCACAAAAATTTTCGTATTAGAATCATCCCTGAATGAAGAACTTGTTTCGTTATTTTTTGTAATTGGACCTTTAACAAATTTTGCTCCAAATTACATTTCCAAATCCGTTGCACCTCCCCTCGGCGTGCAGCAGCCACTTGCGATACTTATCAGTATCAGTTTCTGGAAACTCGCTCAAGGTCAGTTGTTATGGACAGAAAAGCACTCCCTCCTCCTCTCCCCCCCCCATATAACTATTCTTTGATGATTAGCCTACATCACCTTCGACTGCTCACCAATCAATGTCAAAGCACCCCTTTTCTTTCCTTTAACGGAAAATTACTATAAACTATATGCTGGCGAAAGAAAATGAAAAATAACTAATAAACTCTGCTTAGCGGGATCGTTGTTACAAAAGATAGGAAAATGATTTGAGCAAAAAAAAAAAAATTTTGTTTTGGAGCAGTCTGGCGCAATTTACTTGAAAAATGATAGTTTTGGAGCAGAATGGCACAAAGATGTCGTTTTGGCACAGGCTGGCGCAAGTTCCACCCCTGATATTATAAGAGACATTCAGACTATTTCCAGTTTGGTTTTACAATATAAAAGTGAAGATGTTATTAATAAAATCCAGAAGACATTGTGAGTTTAAAAACTTTTGACTGGATATGAAAATAAAAAAATTGTTAAAACTTAGATGCATTGAAAACAGTACATATCAATATACACCTAAAAAGGAAAAAAACAGTAAAAAAAACCTCAACTTTTCTTTAAATATGGGACAAGTCAGTTTAATGTTGTATTTGTTTCCTTAAAGTGTTTTTATATTTTGAATCTGACTTTATTTTTCGGTACTATACATAATATACTGCTGGTCCCATGATAATTGTAAAATCGGGGTTCAACTGTATTTTAAATTTTAATCTTGGCACAGTAAAAACACTAAAAAGAAACTTTTTCCAAAATTGGTGAAATTTTGTAAAATTCCCTAATTTTGCAAAATTTTAAGTCTCCAATAATTCCTTGATATGTGGCCAGCCTCCTACTATAATTTTTCTTTTTGTTTTCACTGTAAGAATGTTATCAGAGATCAATCATGGTAAAAATTTTTGTATATGTTTGTAATATATCAAAAATATTACAATTAAAATATCTATCTAAAATTCTTCTTTTTCCCTTTTCCAACTTATAATACCTAATTTTCCAGCTGTAAGATGTCAGATTTAAAGGAGCGTTCACCGACTTTTCATCCATTTTCCTAAACTAATGCTAGAATAAATGCTAATTTTCTGTCTACTGGCCACATTTTGCTGATGTCACAGAAAAATAGTTTTGCTTCTCCAACAACTAAATTGCTGCCAGTTTTGTTTTCAAGCTAACTTAAATGATCAAGGTTTACTCTTGATTCCCCCAGAAAATGCTATGAATAATCTTGTCTCTCGGTTACAAAATAAGGCAATCTCACACTTAAGATAAGAAACATCCCACTTAAAAAAAGATACATCATGAAAAAGATGCATTTTTTTTTTTTTTTTTTTTTTTTTTTTTGGAACATTCATTGTAAAACTCTTTCCTTGTAACTCTTCCCTGTTGTCTTACGTGCTTTAAAACCCAATAAATGTGAAGTTTTGCAATGCTGGAGTTGTTTTAGAGATAACACGACTGGAAATTATTTAGGTATTTTTATTGGCCAGAAAGCCCAAACAATTTAAATAATAGGGGGCTAATTTCCTGTGAAATCTGTGAGAGATAATTTTGCTAGTTACATGTGTATGCATGCTCAGTGAATTAAGTGAATGTTATACTCGCTGGAATAGATAGAATTGTGAGGATAAAAAAAAATGGGCAGTAGATCTATGGTAGCCAATTTATATTTCTGAAATAAAGTAAAATACATTTGGGTATTAAATTAATGACAAACTAACAAAAGTAATTTTTTCTGATGTATGAGGTAATTTTTTTTTTTTTTTCAGAATAAAGAAATCATTCTAATTTTCAAAATGTTATTACAAAAATATAGTGAACCACTTACTATCACAGTCCTTTAGAAGTCTTTCTGTCAATTCAAACATAAGGAATGAATCACTGCCAGGAGATATGTTGCCGAATTTAATTTGACCATGGCCCCCTTGACCTTGTATGAGAAGTGCATCCATTACAGTCAAATTGTTCCTAAAATGAGAAAACAAATATAAAATACAAAAACTAAAATACAAAACATAAATATAAACTAACAAGCAGAATCAAAGATTCATGCATTCACCCTAATTTAGCAATGCACCTTTAAAATGGTTTTAATGTATCATAGAATACAGCATTTTATTCTATATAACACTATTTAATATATAATTATTTAGGAAAGCATAAAAAAAATTGAGTATCATTCCTCAAATACAGAAATTTCTTAATGTACAATAATTTTCAGCCTTTATGTTAGTTCTTGTATTATTTAGCAGTTATTTTAAATAGAAATTGATACTAAAGATCCAGAAAATAATTTTACTTTTACAAAGTTAAAATTTATATTTGAAAAATATTTTAGCTTTAAATGGCTTGTAATCTAAACACTTTTATTAAATCTTGCTGCTAGATGTGCACAAAAATATTTAAGAGCTATTGTTGAAAAATTGTAAATTACAAATGATGAAAGACTGGAAAACTAAGTATTGATAAATGCTGCTTTAATTGCACAGACATTATTTCATAAATAATTCTTAATTTTTTAATTATTTGAAATATTCATTACAGCAATGTTTAAGCTATAAGTTATATTTTCTATGTGCATAAAGTGATAGAAGAGAGTTACAACACAGAACAAAATGGACTTAATACATTCCACATACTTTTAAGAATATGAAAAAAGAAAGATTACCTAATCAAAATTAATGAAGATTTAAATGCATCATCATCTGGTGTAAAGCCCACTTGTATCCTGACTCTCATCCCAGGAGTTAAAAGCATGGCTATGCTTTTCTTGTGAGACTGCACACCAAAAAACTCCTCTAGACTTTTTCGGTAAGCAGGGATATGGTTCTCTGGATTTGGCTATAAAATACATATTTTGAATATACGTATGGAAAGAGTAAGTACTATTACATTAAACAGAAATTGATTTAAATAATACATTTCTACGAAATCTCAAATTTTGTAGATATATCCTTTAATAGAGGTAAAGAGAAAGTTACACTTGTAATTGCTTTGAACAAATGATAAAGAAAATAGAAAATACTATTGCATAAATCAGAAACATAAAAAATTGGATAATCAATGTACACTACAACCAAAAAATGAATATTTAAAAATTTTTATTGATTCAGATGGAATGTAAAATAAAATATCTTTGTCTAAAGTGCAACAATATTTACTGTAGAATATACTTTTATTCATCAGTCAGTTCTACAATGTCACAAAGGCAGTCATGACTTAAAAAGCAAATTTTTTATATATTCAGTCCAGTCAAACATACTTTTCATTCTCCACATATTTTTACACATACATTCATTTATGTGCTCAGGCATATGAAATTATGATTAAGAGAAATTTTCAATTTAAAATTATATAAAAAATCACACTGTGCATCATCTGAATAAACAAAATTTTAAAAAAAATATGTAAAGATTTTCAATTTAGTTTATTTTTTATTTATTTCAGTATTTAAAAATTTCCCAGGAAACAATATATATGATTTGACTGAATAAATGAAAATCTACTAATTTATTTTATAAAAAATACTTACATTATTTTCTTCTAAATCTTCTAGAGAAAAAACTCCAGAATCCTTAATTATATTTGGGTCATTAAAATCATCATATTTTTCTTTCAAAGCATTAACAATATTTGTAGGGTTAGGATATAATGATAAAGGGACAACTTGAACTAACAGAGGTAGGCTGGAAGGATTCTCCAAAGTGAAATCTTTGACCTAGACAAAAAAGAAAAAATATTAATTCTAAAAAAAAAAAAACAAAAAAAAAAAAAGAAATAGATAGAAACAATTTTATAAGTCCAAGACTACATGACTGAATGAAAAAGTAGAATATACATAGCAGGTAATAAAAAAGAACAGTATAACCAGGATACTTTTGGGATAGATTTCTAGTGAAGTCATCAATTAAAACTCTGTATTCAGATTAAGCTTTAATATTAATTCTATGGAAGATACTTGACTTCATTTAAATGTGGCTACTAGTGAGAAACTATTGTTTTTTGAAGAGTAGGAAAGCTCCTTATGCAATGCCTTTTACTATATATATATACATTATATATATATATATATATATATATATATATATATATATATATATATATATATATACATTATATATATATATATATATATATATATATATATATATATATATATATATATGTTTGTACCTATAACTGATTTAATAAAAGTATTAACAATGACAATTTTAAAAATTAATGCACAGAACAGAATTGAGTGCTGTCTCACTTCATTTCATTCTTAATCTATATTATAATAAGAGTAGGAAGTATATCTACTAAAAAATACCAATGATGATTTATATTTACACACACAGTAAAGCTTCAGTACAACAATATTTAAAAAACCCAATAAAATTATTGTTATAGAAGGACAATTTCAATCTAAAATACTTTAATGATGGATTATTTGATATGTTTATGAGACAATTATTCTTTAAATATCAGATTGTTCTGTATTTTGATTAAGTTTTGAAAACATATACAGACAAGCAATAAAACTTACATATTTGAGAAACTCATTTGTTAAAAGAAATCCATTTTTTTGTTTGCTTATTTACTATTTCTTTACTAAATCAATTAACAACATATGAATAGATTGCACAAAAAAAGTCCATAACTTGTAGATGAAAGGCTTAAAAAATACTCTTACAGTCTTAATAGATTGAAATTCTGTCAAAAATACAAAATATTTGTATTTTTATTGCAAATTTCTTCTTGATTTTTCTTTCTATCCAAGATTTTGGACAAAATATCTGTAACTAACTCCTACAAAACCCATTACTTCAGCTGTCGTTTTTACAGAGGTTTACCTGAGGGAACCTTAAGTTTGTATTGTAATAAAATTTGCTGGGACTGCAAAATGTTGTTGTTATACAAAGATTTATAGTTGTATCAGATTGTGTTATAACAAGGTTTTAATATGTGTGCACACCCATATATATACAATCCCTCTTCCTCTCCCCCCATATATATATATATATATATATATATATATATATATATATATATATATATATACACTGGTATGTAAAAATTAAGGACGAAGTCGAAAAATTAGCATATCAGCTAAACGAAGAGGCAGAGCGGACAGAAAGACCAATCAGGAGATTAAGTAAGGTGATGTACGGTAGCACATGCGCAGATATGCAGGTAGATGTAATGGGGGAGTGTCTGAGTAGTATAAAGCATGTTGTCGGTGTAAGATCAGTATTTCTGGCAAAGAGATTGCATGCCGTATAGCAGTTAAAATCACACCGAGTTGCTGCCTCAGCGAGAAATGGCAAATAATCAATCTATTAGACGACATCTGGATGCTTTTACCCGAGGTCGAATCATTGGGAAGTTGGAGGAAGGCCGCAGTGTGACAAGTGTGGCTGCAGAGTTCGGAATTGCTCACAGCATCATTTCACGACTTTGGTGACAATTTCAAACTACAGGAACAGCTATTCAGGGGTTTAGTAGTGGTCATCCACGAGGAACCACACCTATAGATGACCGGTATATTGCCTTACAGGTCAGAAGAAACAGGCGGCAGACAGCGGGAGAAATTGCTAGACACACGACACAGGCGACTGGACGACCGATATCGCGTTTTACCGTGGCCAGAAGACTGCACGGTGGTGGTCTGTTTGCACGATGCCCTGTAAATCTAATGCCTGCCCATCGGAGAAGGTGTTCTCTGTGGTGCCGGGAACACCGGAATTGGAGAGACAATGAATGGGGATGAGTACTCTTTACAGATGAGAGCAGATTCAGTCGGAGTAGCGATTCTCATCGCATACTCATATGGAGAGAGCGGGGAAACCACAATCATCCCTCGAATATCATTGAAAGGGACAGGTATGGAGGTGGTGGTGTTCTCGTTTGGGGAGGCATCATGCTTGGTAGTCGTACAGACCTTCACATCTTCAACGCAGTTTCAGTCAACGGGACCTGTTATTGTAAAGAGATTTTTCTTCCATATGTGCATCTTTTTAGAGGCGCTATGGGTCTGCAGTTCCTTTACATGGATGACAATGCACCATGTCATCGCACAGTAGCTGCCGAACAACTCTTAGAGAGTGAGGATATTGAACGTATGGATTGGCCGGCACGATCTCCCGATCTCAATCCCATCGAGCATGTATGGGATTTTCTAGGCAGACGCTTGGCAGCTCGTACCTTACCACCAGTAACGATTCCGGAGCTTCGATTGGCACTGCAAGACGAATGGGCAGCAATACCTCAACAACTCATTGACACCCTCATTCTCAGCATGGTCAGATGCTGTGAAACTTGCTTAGCAGTCAGGGGAGATCATATCCCCTATTAAAGACTGGATGTTTCTTGCTGGACACCCATCACAGGGATGTTTCGGCCTTCAGTCGCATTGCGTTCCATGCTACTTTTTTAATAAAGCTTCTTTTTATCCCTCTGATTTCTCTTTTAGTAAGTGTTGCTTACGTTACTCATGTCCTTACGTATTGGGGATTTTACTGTATTAAATGTGTTGATTTGGAAAGCTTTTGTACGAAGTTATATTGAAAAAACTGTCTCGTCCTTAATTTTTGCACACCAGTGTATATATATATGCATGCATACATACAGAGAGAGAGAGAGATATTGATATTTAAATTCTAGTTGATTTAAAATACTCTAGTTCCCCTACAAAAAACAAAATTTATAGTGAAAGGGAGGAGAAAGGTACAAGATTTATAAAATCACCATTTCAAAAATTTTCGTTATTACTATTATTGTTCCATATTTGGTTAGACTCAGATACAGAAGAATTACAGACGTAAATTAGACTCTAATTTTAAATGCATTTATAAAATTATAATAAAGGTAAGGTCAAAGTACATCAAAATTTTGGAGTAAAATATGTTACTTCTGAAACAGAACTCTTATAATCACTTTCAGTAGGCTGATACAGATGGCATTAAATTATGTTTAGTCAGCTATTTAGATTTAACATAAAAAAGGAAGGGTTAAACTAAGGGCTTATTAAATGGTGACAGAACAAAAAACTTGTATTCATGTAAAATTGTGGCTCTTAAGGCTATCTACCAATAGATCCTGAGAAATTTCAAGAGAAAATAAAAGCATATATAGTAATACAAGGCATGAAGTAGGATCTATGGGAAACATGTTCTTGTGCAATTTCCAAAATGGGAGAGATTGTTACATACTAGTATATAGCCCATCATATGATGGGATCAGTAAAATTATTAATTTTCCAGAAGTCTAAAGTACCATATGAGGCGGGTAAAAAAATGGTTTGTTTTCTGGCTGAGAATTATCTGGTACATGCTCAATAATTTGTTTATCTTTATACCCCTCTACAGTCTCCGATACTATGAATGCAGTTTAGAATCACGTTCAAATCATTTAGAAAGATAATTCAAAGTTTTCTTAGCTATGCTGTAATTGTTAATTTCTTCACAACTTTTTTTGCCACAATAATTAAGGGTAGTAAAGGAATGAAATTATCATTTTCACTACACACTGGACGTAGATAGAATTTGTTGTTAATACCGGTGATAAAATTTTCAATGCAACAAAAAATAATCAATGATAAATTTAAAACTATTACATATGTACCTAATCCATTATTTAAGCTAAAAATAAAAGAAAATTATTTACATAATATTTAAGTTCAGTGATAAAACAAATGAAAATAATGCAGATATTAAAATAATTTAAAATAAATAATGAATAAATGAGTATTTAAAGGAATAACATCATAATGCTAGAAAAAATGTTATTTTTACCTATTTATTATGCGATAAATTGATAAATTTAATCATCTACTCTTAACCAGGGAAAATAGGGTTTGAAATAATGGTATTAAACGCTTGAAAGGGGGGAAGGGGTAGATTATTAAAGAGGACAGTATTTTGTGCTGTGATATAAAGCATATTTATACCAATTTATTTTAGAATCGGATCAATAGTTTAGGAGAAGATAAACTTTACTCGCTTTGAATTTTGCTAACCTAACTCATCAAGAATCCAATATGGATGTATCTATCCATTCCAGGTCTAACTGCTTCATAAATTCAATGACAGATGGACGATAACTTAGGCTATTATTATATAGGGTATTTATAGTGATAAGATATGTAGTTTAAATAAAAGAAATGAAGGGCATAAAATTTAAAAATAAATACATATGTTAATAAATACATAATAATGCCAAATACTCACTGTGTGGTTACCAATTTGAGTAATAGGAAATTTCAGTCTATATCTATTAAATAGACGTGGCCACTGTAAAGAGGCATGAGCTTTTAAAAGATAACCTCGAACTTCTGTTGTATCTAGCCTTAAAGTAATATTTATCCTGTAAGAGAAAATAGAGTGAGTGCTCAGATTTTACACAAGTATTTTAAATTGTTTCTAATGGTGTGGTACATACGTTTTTTCTTCTAAATCTATCAGACTATGCCATCTTTTGCAAAGGGTACGAAATAGCTCTCTATCTGTATCACCAACATCTTGTGGCAATGCCATTCCTAATAACCATTGATGCCCCACTACAATTGTAAAAATAAAACACTCAGTAACAACATAGAAACAATAGAAACATTCATAAAACTTTAAATATTAGATAGGTCTAAGTCTTTTGGCCAAAATATAGTAAAAAATATTAGGAAGCCACTGTGATTAAGCATACAGCTATTAGACAGCTTCAAAAATTAGTTACTTCAGTAGTGTAGATATAGACAAGGGATAATTTGGGTGAAAGCAGAAATAAATAATAAAATTACACGATGACCTACTACACCTACCCTCTAGTGCAGAATCTTCAAAACACAACATAATCCCAAATGAATAATGTGCATTTTTAAGGCCAAGTTTAAAATAATTAAAAAAGAGAGTAAAAATTAGAGTAAAAAGAGAGTGATTTGTTTTAACAATAGCCATTAAGTTTTTATATATTGCTTTAAAAAATGCAAATATTTTCCCTGCATATCTAATCTAAAGTGTGTATTATTCTAAACTATCAGAAAGTTAAATAAATTAATCACATAAAATAAGAAAATGTACAAAAGGCAATAGATATATTAAATGAAAAGCTCTTTGTATCCTTTCGTAGTAACAAACATTTTTTTCTAATACTGGTTATAAGTATAACATATTTCCCTCTATATCCTGGAATATGCACAAAGCTTTGGGGGAAAAAAAGCATCAAAATCAGTGTGAAAATTTAAAAAATATGCAACTTTTGATCACAACTGAAATACTGTTATCACATAAGCTATGCTGAAAAGTGTCTTTTTCACCCACGCAATGTGCATTGCTGAAATAATTCCATAAAGAGGATGAAATGCTGTTTGAAACCATATATTGCAGGGTGTGAAATCTCAAAACCATTAAGATGGTTTTAAAGATAATCAAGAAGATCAATATATTACAGTTTTATGATATATCGCCCAGGCAAGTAACATCTGTGTCATATTCTAACAATTTCATTAATTACAGATCTGAAACTGGTTTTCACATAAGAATAAAATGTAAGAGAAGCCATTTCTTAGGCTATAACATTTCAAATTTTAGTTATCTTCAACCCAGGTATTGTGTTCTTCTTATTATTATTATTAGTTTTATTATCATTAGTTTCTTAAAATTGGGGAAATGAAAGTATAATCAAATGATCTTTACAAATGGAATTTTTATTTCATTATTTTACTACCATTTCAAATTTGAACTCGTAATTCTTTCCTATACAGACAGTAATTTATGAGTATTATATTTACACATCATTTTGAGGTCTGGTTTGGCACACTACAGTCTACAAGTCTAATGCACCTAATGAAATATGTATATTTACTGCTTAGCTAATTCCAAATGGCTACAAACATCCATTCCCCAGTGGGGTTTGAACACATAAACTTCAGTACTGAAGACAAACACCCTGACACTGAAGTAAAAAATTTGGGATAAAAGGAACAAAAAGGAAGAAAATGCAAACAAGAGGGAAAAAAAGAAAATATATTAAAAGTTAATGTTTTGATTTACTTAATGCAAATAAAAGTATCTAAGTATGAAATATGCAAGAAACAAATAACTTTTTATCAATATAAACAAGTACCCAAGTTTCCCAATGAAAAAATATTTAAAACACTCAAATGAGATGTTTCTTCAAAATGACCAATTAAAAAAATAAATTCATAAATACAGATAAACCTCATTATATTAAACCTTGAAGAGCCATATGTTTTGTTTGTTTATCTGAAACTTTAAGAAAAATGCTAGATCTCACAAAATTATAACTTACTAGCACAGATATAACATAAAAATGATTAAGATTTATGAAAAAAAAATTTTTTAATGATATAGATTAACTAAAACAAAAGAATTAAACAATTGCCTATTATAATAAACAAAATTGAAGAGAAATGCGAACAAATTTTATCTTTAATTGTTGCTTACAAATTTAATACTGAATTAATCAAAGATAATTAATCTTCAAAGATATTCAAAATACTTCGCAGAGTAGTATTTACATTCACACAAAATATGTAAAGAACTCTCCTCTGTCACATGACACCCCCTACATATCAGACTATTCATAATGCCAAAGATGTTCAGATGTCTCTTGAGACAACAGTGACCAGTCAAATGACCAATGGCCACCCTCAACTCATTGATGCTGAGCTTAAGTAGCTATGTAGTCTTAAACCAAGGAAACCCCTGGTTCAGCTCTTTAGCTTGCCTCTGATTATTAGAATCAAGCCAAGCCCTATAGGTCTCTACCATTAAGAGATCCTTAAAGTCTTTTTAACTACATTGTGAGGAAAACAAAGTGCTGGTTCTGGCCCAATAAAGGGTAGCTCAGAACCATGCTTCATGAGATTGTCAGCAATTTCATTGCCAAAATTACTGCAGTGACCAGGAACATAAGATAAGATAACCTTATTAACCATAGCCAATTAGTTGATGGTCTTACAGCAATCCCACACTAATTTAGACAAGAAGCAGTGATTATGCAACACCGTAAGTGCAGCCTGACCATCAGAAATGATCTGTAATGTTTCATTAGCAACCCCCCCCCCTGCTAGCCAGTTATTTGTACAAGCAAGAATAGTTGCAACCTCAGCCTGGGAAACAGAAGCTAGTCTACCCAGGGAGAAGGACGGCCTGATATTTCAGGTAATATAGCGTGCACCAGACCCAATACCAGATGATTTTTTGGAACCATTCGTAAACCAAATCTTGTCAGCATGAGTAAGAAGCTTTTTAGGTTCTTCCCACTTATGCCTGGAAGGAAAGACAATATTAAGGTTATCAATAAAATCAAACTGTGTAAACATGCAATCAGAATCCTCCACAAGAAAATGATGTTCAATAATCCAAGTATTGAAATTATACATGGTTTTCTCAGAGGAACTTTTCCACAGTCTAAGAAGCTTCAAGCTTTGGAAGCAAAGGACTGCTTTCTTTTCAACCTGCTTATGTAGAGGCAAAAGCCCTAAAAGCAGATCCACTGTTTGTGAGGAAGTAGTCCTCAAAGCATTGGTTATAGTGACTGTAGCCAAGACTAGCCAGATCCCTAATAGTTGCATCCTGACAGGCCTTACCCCAACAATAGACCCGTAGGTCACAATCGGAACTATTACCTTAATGTAGATCCAATAGGCTATCCTTGGTGATAGACCCCGGATGGAACCAATGGCACATAAGTCCAAAAAATATGCTTGGCCTTATTGGTGTACTGCTTGATATGACTATTCCAAGTTAAAGTCCTATCAAAGATAATACCAAGGTATTTCACCTCATTTTGATAGTATCAGTTCCAAGTTAAATAGCCTCATAACTGGCATAATCTTGATTCTTTTCCTGGTGAATAGGATGAGATTCCTCTGAAATTTTTCAGAGTTTCATGAAAAACCTTTTGTATCAAATTTCATTCACATACCTCTTTCCATTTTGGAGCAATCATGTTTACAGACACTCCTCTTTATTTAAATAGATGCCACTTCACAGAAAGTGTTAAAGAATCATTTAATAAATAACAGTTGAATTAATTATTTTATTTAATCTGTATTATCTGTATTATCTTTAATTAGTTTATCAAAGCTTGAACGTGTCTTTATTCCAGGGGAATGTCACTTTTTAAACATTAGGCTTAATGTCAAAAGCAAATCTGTCCTAGATGTGACACCATTTTCAAGCCCTAGGACCCAGGGTAACACTTCTTTCTTCCCTATTAGTTCAGAAATGGGTTAAACAGACATTACAGTAGGTAAAAAGTTTAGGGTGTCCTCTAGGTTTGTCTCTTAACTACCAGTTATTTGTGACAACTTTCAAATACCTGTGCTGTCCATAACTAACTTTTTTCTGGGGAGGGGGGGAATTGTTTGAATATCCCATAAAAAGAAAATATTAGAAAATCAGGGAGAGCTAACAAAACAAAGGAAAAATGGTGTGTACATAACTCTGTAAATATTGAGAAAGAAAAAAGGAATAAATGAAGTGAATGGGAAAAAAGGAGCAATGCTCTGAAATAAGGAGAAAAAAGGAGAACTTCTAGAAAAAAGGGAAAAGAGGAAAACAAGGAGCGCTATGGTGTCTGAGCCCCCTACAAATTCACCAATCATTTTGAGAAAGAAGATCAAGTATAAACACACACACATTCACAAATAATAAATGTTTTAGATATCAGAAAACAGAATGAATTTTAAACAGATTAATAGAATTATTTAAAGTAAAAAAAATCTTAAGATATGTTTATATGAAATTTCACAGCTCTTATGTGCAAAATTATTTTTAGTTTTATTTAATAATTAACTTCTAGTCTAGTAGAATACTAGTACTAAGCAATTCTTTTGCTTTATACAATTACATAAATATGTATGAGATGAAAAGTCCATTTACATCACTGTAAAAATGTTAAAAAGCAGGAAAATACTTTTATGACATTTTATAGTTCTTTTATGGAAATGGATAATTAATTCTTGGTACTGTAGTATTATATTAGGACTGCAGAGTAGACATTTTAATTGATTATTTTGATTTTTAAAGACAGTAAGAAATGCATAGTTTTGGAAATCACACTGGGGATATGCAAAACGATTTCGAATTATCTTTAGTAATCATCTTCTAGTCCAGAACATTAATAACATTAAATAGATCTGAATAATCAAAATTATAATAATAGACCTTATAAAGAACACATTGCTGACAATTTTTCAATTTTTTTTTGTGCAAAACTATTTATCATTTTCTTTAAAAACTTAAACTCAAGAGTAAAACTATAACTCAAGAATAACTTAAATCATAACTCAAAAAATAATGATAATAAGATTTAACAGGAAAATTCTCAACATTTTCATCATATTAAGCATTTTTCAGGATAGTTATACACATAGCTAACAATACCAAACTTCTTCTATAAATAATTATTTAAAATTTTCTTTCATTATTAACTTTTTGCACATCATTCTGATAAGTACTAAATAGTAAGAATTATTAAGACTTTAAGTATGTAACTCAACTTGACAATTTTGAGTTTTAAAGTAAAATTGTTTCTATATTTCAGTCTAGCACTTCATTATAACTGAACAACGCGATGAATTAGCAGCAATGTTATTACATTAAGTATTATCGTTTGTAATTTCAAAATTCTTTTGTACAAAATGGTTTTGATTTCCTTTTAATAATTACTTTCTAATGCTGCAAACAAATTACATAGATAACTTAGTATTATATATTATTTATAAATAAATATACAGTAAAATTCTTAATTACAGTATGATTACTAATTTGAGTAATCAAAAATTAGATCCTATATTTAATTAGTCTAACACTGAAAAGGACTGAATTATCATCATTTTTATTAAGTAAATTCAAGAACAATAATAAACATTGATTACAAATGCAGAACAAAAAATATTTACTTGAAGTTGTTGTTGGCAGACCACTGTAACATTTCTGTTTACAATATTTTCTGTGATCAAAGTGAATTTTCCCCACCTGAAATTCAAATTTGAATTCATGAGATTAAGATATTTTCTATTTTTAAATCCTTTTAACATACCAAATATAAGCCCATCCATACATAAGCAAAAGGTACAAATTTAATTCAAAAATTTAAGAAAAGTAAAATTTTTTGTTTTTCTCATTTCAAAATTTTGCAAACTTTTCACCATTATGCATTTTCTTTTTTTGTTCTTTACTATTTTTAAAAAAAAGTTTTGTTAATTTTTGTTGATCTGGCAACTTCTTGTTGTTAATGGCAAAAAAGTCATAAATAACATGTATTACATACCCTACGAACCCATATATAAGCCAACTCACAACTTTAAGTCTGTAAAAAGCCCGAAAAATTCTTGGCTTATACATGGAAATATATGGTGCATGTTCAGACAAAGAAATACATGTTGGTTAAAAAACTTTTCTTTAGACTTAAAAGGATTAAAGATATACATAATTATTAAACTTAAAAGGTGAAATTTTATGTCAGCATACTATCTCCATAGAATACAATGAAAACGTAAGTTACCATATTTCTAGAGTTTGGATGTAACACGGGTGACCCATGTTTCAACAGATCAAACACAAATCTTGAATCTTCAGGTACAGTAGTGATTCCAGTTATAGTCATGGAATGAGAAAATGTACTATGAACATATAAACTTTGTGTTGAAATTTTACCCTGAAAAAGAAAAAGAGTAACTTCTGATTATTAAAGCCTAATTTCCAAGTTACATCATTTAACTCACAAAACAGCAATTAAAATTAAAATACATCTAACAGGAATAACACCAGTTCATTACTGGATTATGTTTTAAGAATAATTGGACTTTTTAAATTTGGCTATTAACATTTAAATTTAATTTGAAATTTTAAAATTTTAGAATATTATAAAAAAGTTCCTAAAAATTAATTTTGAAGAGAAAATGTTTTTTATTGAATCAAACATGCTCAAAAATGTACTAAATGAAATAAAACAGAAGCAGGGCTTTATATGAAACTTAAAATTACTTTTTTATAACATACTAAATCATAAGTAATTGCAATTCTCGTAACAACCATTGCAGTCATTAGAGAAAGCGAAGACCAATGTTGTAGGACTTTCCCAAGAGTTAGTTATGCAATTTTGATCCCAAGAGATTTAAGATTATTCAGCAGTTTGATGGGAGTCAAAGCGAACCTTCACCATTTAAGTTAGCCTAAAAACAATACAGGCAGCAATTTAGTTATTAGAGAAGCGAAACTGGTTTCCTGGGAAAACTTAAAGCTTTACCAGAGTTTTAGATATTTTAGGGGTAATAATTTTAATATATTACATACACACACACACACATATATATATATATATACACACACACACAACAAAACTAAATTCACATTTTAAATAGTACTTGGAACTAAAAATGGCTGATATTTTGTTTCAAATCAAGCACAGTATTATTAAATAACTCATTGCTGTCAAAATCTAAAATAAAAATATTTTACATAAGTTTTATATTACAGCCAAAATTTATTAGTAGTAAGATAAAAATTAAGAAAACATACATAATCAATGTACAAATACACATAATTTAGGGTATAAAGTTGACTTATATACTAAACAAAAAACAAAATTTGAAATTATTTATTAATTATTTTTAATGATAAATTTACAGTTAATTACCTCACTGCAGGAAATGAAAATATATAATTTACTTACAGGAAAAGAATTTTCAAAAAAGATTTCATCTACTCTTAATGCACCTTTTGCAGTTCTTAAACTAAATGGAACATTTATTTTCTGCGAATAAAAAGAAATACAGTATAAAATTTTTATGCATTTTTAAAACTATACACTAAATATGTTCAAAGAAAAATTTATACTTCATATTGAGTTTCAACAAAGGCTTGGCCATGAAATATTCCCTCATAAGTAGGAGCTGTAATACCAATTCGAAAGATGCCATAATGCTGAGGCTTAAGTATTAACTATGAAGAAAAGAAAAAATCAATTTTACACTTTAAATAGACAGAAAAAAAGTTAGTACTGTGAAGATAAAAAGAATAAGGTATTAAAAGTTAACTTCACCACACTGACAAATGTGTCAAGAATGTCCATGTAACTATGCAAATATCTCCTGTGTACAACTCTGTAGAATAATACAACACATTTCTTTTTGAACTGAGTAGGAAATGAATATTGTGTGATTAGTTTAATTGTACAAGGCACATTGATATGCGACTGCAATTGAGAAATCTTGTCAGATTTGTGCACATGAAAAAAAGATGAATTCTTTCAGATATTTGTGTCCTCTATTTCTGATGAGCTATATATGTATGTTTACCACCCCTTCATAATGGTTTGACTTCTGAATTTGAATAAGATACATTTAAATAAAAATACACAAAATCGTCAAAACAAAAGCAAAAACTTGTGCTCCCTTATAACTTTTGAATAGATTAATCTTTAGTATGAATGGCACTATGCTAACCAAGTCTCATGACCATGATTAGACTGGCTGCCTGATTTTTCTCTCATAATGCAATTGGCTCTTTATCAATATGATTATGGATATCATATCACCAGCAAGCACTGAAGAGTGCTTTCTTGCATAAATATGATAAATATCTCAGTTATATGTGACTTTAGCACTAACACAGCTCTGTTAGCAGCTTCAAATAACTTTGCCATAACATACCTGCTAATATGCCATTTTCGAAAATCTTTTCCAATGTCTGAAAGTTTTACTGTCTAAGCATGAAATGCATATTTAGAAGGAAAGTGTTTATATAGGAACCCTTATTACGAAATTGAAGCTGTTACAGAAAATCTTCAAGGTATGAATTTTTTCCCTTTATAGGCAAAAGTGGAATAGATATAAAATTTACATACTGCAGAAAAAATACTGAATTTTAGAAAGAGATAGTTATATAAATTAGACATCCAAACAAATTTTTGTACAAAAATATTACAAGTTATCATTTCAGTACATTCACAATATCTTTAACTTTTTTATTTCCTTTATTTTAAAATCAAACAATCCATATCAAAATTTAAGTTAAATTATAAATCTCAGCACACAAGCATATAATTTAAAACACAATTAAATTTCAAATAATACATGACAATCATGTTAATTGTTAGGTTATAGCTTGATAAACATGTGCAACAAAATTGATGACCAGCTACCTAATAGTGCTGGACATCTCTGATACAAAAGATATTTAAAAGTGGAAGCTAGCATGACTTGTGTAGAATGATGAGAAATAAAAAATCGAGTATTTGAACGAAACATTTTTATTTAAGTTCTAAAAGTTTTTCAAAAAAAGTTAACAAAAAACATAATAATTTTAACAATCACCTATTACAGAAAAACATTTAATCCTAATAACATTAAAAAAAAAAAATACAAAGTAAAAGAAAAGGGATTTTCTAATCTGATACTGCTACCCTCACAGCTGACCAAAAAAAGGGATACCTTGCCTCCTGCTTGTCAGCCTTATATATCCAGTAGCAGGTATATCATGCTAATTAACATAATCATGCGGCTTCCTCCCCCTCTCAGCCAATCACAAAATTACACAGATCGTAGCCGCCAAGTGAGAGTTGAAGCCACATTAGCGTTTGCCGTGCTTATAGAACCTTAATTTCATCGACGTCGAGTAGATAAGAAGCCTGGGAAATATTAAAGAATCACTTTCAACCTGTTACATGAGCGAGGATTGTAAACCTATTAGACGAATTTTTCGACACTCGGATTCACCCCGGAGAATCAATCACCATTTTTGCTGCAAGACTACGACGTATCGTGAAACAATTTTGCTGCAAGACTACGACGTATCGTGAAACAATTAACAGACTCTGGACACCCCTTACAGGATATATATCAAGCTTTTCAACTTCCCAGATACCTTCCAATGGAATATCAAGGCATTATCCAAGCCATATACAGATGGCTGGATAAAAACTTCAAGTTTGATTCGGTGCTTGCTGAACTTCAATGTGAGGAGTGTCGGCTACAACAATGTAAGATAGATTCTGATAAATCTTTAAATGCTGCTTTTAATGTCAATAATGATAATAGTAGTGATAGTGTATCTAATGTACCTGTAACTAAAAATCTAACTTATAATAAGGGATCTGAAATTGGACCTTGTTTCAGATGTAAGAAGTATGGCCATTTAATTGCTAATTGCAAAGTCAAATGTAATTTTTCTAAAAGTAAAACTAGAAATAAGAGTAAAGATAATTATAAAAGTTCTAACATTACTGAATTGTTAACGGAAGCTTGTGTAAATCAATCAACCACTCTTGACAAATTTTTGTGGGTATTTGATTCGGCAGCCTCTGACCATTTTTGTAACAATTTGGATATATTTTCTTCTTATAAACATCAAAAAAATATTAATATGTCTCTGGCTATAGAGAATATAACTAGCCCAATTGAGGGGGTTGGTACAGTTGATTTTACCGTTCGTATCGGTAGTAAACTTAACCGAATAGGATTAAATAACGTAAAGTACTCTCCCAAATTACGTCGTAATCTTATATCAGGACCATGCATGGAAAAAGCCGGACATTCATTTGTAGGAAATAAGGGAAAAATATGGGTTTTTAATAAACAAGGTCAGAAACTATTTTATGCCAAACGTATCAATGGATTATATTACTGTAAACCCCACTTTCCTAAAATACAGACTAGACCTGTTTATGAGGATAACAGTAAAGTCGAAATCCTAGCATCTGAAAGCAGTGATAACTTAGTTTTATGGCATAATAGGTACAATCATGTAAATACGGAATATATCAGCCAAACGAGTAATAATGATTCGGTAAGGGGCATACAAAAATTAAACCTGTTAAAATAAATTATGAGGATTTAAGTTAGCTAAAAGTAGAAGAGTGTCATTTAAGCCTATTCCTAAAATAAGATCGTCGAAACCACTAGAGTTACTACATATGGACGTTGCTGGTCCAATGGATGCAGTATCATTGGGTGGGAATAAATACTTTTTAACTATTATAGACGACTTTTCTAGAAAGGTCGTAGTATACCCAATGACTCAAAAATCGGAAGTTTTTGACTGTTTTGTAAAATTTCAAAAGAGAGCTGAACGCTTTTTAAACTCTAAAATTATTAATGTTAGAAGTGATAACGGTCTTGAATTTTGTAACACAAAATTTTCCCACTTTTTAGAAGAAAAAAGCATAAAAGTGGAGAGAACTAACACGTTCACTCCTGAGCAAAATGGAGTCGCTGAGAAATTTAATTGCACTGCAGTAGATGCTATTAGAGCAATGTTAAGTCATAGTGGTTTAGATAAAAGGTTTTGGGCAGAAGCCCTCTTATGTTTTAAATATACGTGGAACCGTGTTTACCACAAAAATATGACTAAAACTCCTTTTGAGCTATTTGGTGGCAGAAAACCCACGGTAACCCATCTAAAGACATTTGGCTGTGTAGCTTATGTTGGAATCTTTTACCGATATTGCAACGAGCAACTCCATACCAGTACTTTAGCAGAGCAAGGTTCTGGTAGTGCATTATAAAAAAATGACGAACTATTTAAAAATAAAAATGTAGATTTATTTTAAATCGTAAAATTTAAAAAAAAAAAAAAAACCATCATACGATGTCCGCCTACGTGCTGGGAAAAATACACAAGTACTAAAAAAACATCCATCAATCCTCTTATATAACCGGCAGCAGACATCGCATAAAATTAACATATACATGCAACTTCCTCTCCCACTCAGCCAATCACAAAATTACAGTTCGTAGCTGCTGAGTGAGAGTTGAAGTCACAATCAAACATACAGCGAGAGTCAGCTTTACAAATTGCAATTAAGAAGCCTCGGTTAACTTTAAACAAAACAAAACAAAAACAAATTGCCGGGATTCACCGGAGGTTGAGAAGGTGCCGATTCGGCTGCAACTTCTAACAATGTCCCCCCATCATGGCAATCCCATGGAAAGAGCTTCAAAAATTGATATTCATCTCTAACAAGGTAACTGACTCTTAAAAAATATATAGGTTAACTGAATATATTTTCTTAACATTTCACTTGTATACAAAGTTTGTAATATACATAAAAATTCACCAAACAATCCTGAGCTTTTAAATTACATACTCATTACGTTGTATAAACATTACATTACTAAACCTTTAAATTACACTTTCATTATAAACAATACATAATATACACTTGCATAACATTTTATATATGTATAAAAAAAACATTACTCAGCAAAGAAATACAATATGTAAAACATCAGTTCATTTCCAAACATTATTGGTACTATACACTTTCAAAAACTTATTCGTTAAATTTCTTTAGGTTATTTTGCACTTGCAGTTTAGTAAAAATATTTGCTAAATTTAGCTTAGATTGTATATATTGAATCTTAAAGAATTTTTTATAAATGAAATCTGGGATGAAAAACAATCTTACATCAATATGTTTTGTCCGATGGTTTTGTATAGGATTTTTCACAAACTCAATACTGGCTTGATTGTCTGCTAACAGAAGTGGGGAGGTTTTTACATCTTTAAAAATTCTTAGCTTTTGATATTCAAACACAATTCTTTGGAACCAAATTAGTTCTTTTGAAGTTTCAGTTAATGCTACGAACTCACTTTTCATATTGCTAAGGCAAATGGACTTTTGTTTGAAGCTACGCCAAAATATAAGTGCTTTATCAGCAAAAACTATCAATCTTCCCATTGACTCTCTGTCATCTCTGTTGTTAGCGAAATCAACAATTTAGTGGTTTTACCAAGTACTTTACAATCAAATTTCTGGGTAATTAAATCTACGGCTTTCTGTGTATGTTTTGGCTTTTTACCAAACACTACTATATCATCAACGTAGATTAACAACAGTATTTTTCTACCAAGTACGTAGCAACAGTTTTATCCCCTCGAGTTTAACAAAACCTAGCTGAATAAGCGTATCATGAATTTCGAAAAACCACTTGCGGCTGCTTTGATGCAGGCCATAAATCGCCTTTTGAAGTAAACAAAATTCGTTGGTATTATTAAAGCCAGGAGGTTGCTTCATATATATGGTTTCTTTAAGTGGTGCATAAAGGTAAGCACTTGCAATATCTAATTGGATATGGGACCAACCATACAAACCCACTAGAACACTGAAAAAGTATCTGATTACAGCAAAATCACATACCGGGGAAAATGTCTCATCGTAGGAGATACCTTTCCTTTGCAAATGACCTTGAGCAACAAGTCTTGCTTTAAACAGGAGAACGTTTCCAGTTTCAGATGTTTTAATTGTGTATACCCAACGACATCCGAGGGCTTTCACATTTTCCGGTAGTTTCACTAGCTTCCAAACTTTACCTTTTTTCATAATGTCTAGTTCGGTCTGCATGGCTTTTTCCCATTCCTCAGAATTATCACAATTACGCACCTGCTTTAAACAATTTGGCGTATAAAAATGGGGGGCTTTATGTCATTCTGAATGACAACTGCTAGCTGCTTGGTCACAAATAACACCCTGAAAAGTATTTTTAGATGAAAAATTGAAAAGGTTTTCATTAAAGTGTATATTTTCTAAAAGACAATAAGCCTTAATTTCTTTGAGAGTTCGCAAACGCTTTTTTGACCCTTTTGGATAGTAATACACATCTATCCTTGACCCATCAGATCTTGGTTTGCATTTTTGGGTCTAATTTATTTTATTAGAAGATAGCTCAGGGGTGGATTCACCATCCGACTCACTTTCGAGTTTTGCTTCGCTATCTGACTCGCTTTCGGGGGTTTTCGGACTTCGTTCTATTTCAAGAGGGATAATTTTAAAGTCTTTTTCACTAATTTTTGGTTCTACACGGCTATGTAGGAGAAACACTTAATCATCAGGAAATAACATTTTTAAATCTATTTCGTCACTTGGTTGTAGGGGTTCGTTTTTGCCATTCTCTTCAATCCCAACATTTATAGATTAAATTATTTTATGTTTGCTTGGTATCCAAATTCGGTAGCCGCGAGTTTGAAGGGCATAACCTACGAGTACTCCCTGTATAGCTCGCATGTCAAATTTCGTACGAATTTGCTTGAGAACACCACAGTAAACTTTAACTCCAAATGGTCGTAAATAACGTACTGATGGTTTCATCCCGCTATACAATTCGCAAGGCGTTTTATTTCCCTTCTGAACTACACGGTTCTACGTATGAGTAAAATGTCTTAATGCTTCTACCCAAAATCCCTGACTAAGACCGCTGTCTCTTAACAAAACATTTATGCCATTTACGGCAGTATAGTTAAAGCGTTTTACTACAGAATTATGTTCTGGGGTGTAAGGGTTGGTTTTTTGATGTTCGATACCTAGTTTTCCACAGAACTCTTTAAATTCACGATTCACAAATTCTGTATCATTGTCGGTACGAATGGACTTAACTTTCCTTTCCGTAAACCTCTCAGCATTCTTCAAAAATATTGAAAAAATTCTAAAGGTGTCAGACTTTGTTTTTAAAGGATAGACACAAACTTTACGCGAATAATAATCCACAATTGCTAAAAAGGATTTATGGCCTTCTATAGATTGTTTTGGAAACGGTCCACAAAGATCAAGATATAGTAGATCTAAAGGTTGGGTGGATTGAGTTTCATTATGGGATTTGAAGCTCATGCGTCGACTTTTTGCTTCTCTACAAGCACTGCACGGTGATAATTCATCTTTTAGTTTCGGGATACCTTTAACGCCTTCATATCTAGCAGTGTTTTTAATGTACTCTACATTTATGTGAGCAAATTTACGATGCCACATGTCTAAGTTATCATTGGAAAATTTAATTTTTCTAGTTTTTGCATTTTCCCTACTTAATAATTTACGTTTAACAATTATAGATTTACGTGTACTACATTCAAAGTTAGGTTCATTTTTTAAATCATCCGGATCGTTAGCTGACATAGAAACAGTTTCAGAATCATTATGTATAGGGTATGATCTTACTAAATATAAACCATCTCGCTCATAAGCAGTAAAGATAGTTTCATCATTTTTTGTAATTTTAATTTTCCTATTCTTACCAATAAATGTAAACCCTTTCTTATCAAGACAATAGCCAGATATTAAATTTTTACAGACAGAAGGAACATATAGCACATTTCTTAATGTCATTACAGTATTATATAATAAAATTTCTATATCACCTGAACCTTTTATAGAAGTGTCCGTGTTCTTTATACAACTGCGTAACCTTCTTCCTTCAATTGGAACAAAACTCGTAAAAAGTTCTTTTACGCCACACACATGATCCGTACTGGCTGTGTCAAACACCCATTCATGGGTAGTACCTCAGTCGGCTTTAGAGGCAACTGATAAACACGACGATTTTCGGGCTCTCTGCTGCGATTCCTTAGAATACACACGCTTTGGTGACCGGTTTCGCATCTGGGGAGGATTACTTCTTTTACGTTGCAGCTTTGGGCATCGGTTTCTCAGGTGATTTGGACTTCTACACTCATAACAGCGTCGAATGTTCTGCATAAATGACAATTATTTTTCCCTTTCTTGGTCTCTATCAGAAGGTGCTGTCCAGGCTTCATAACCTCTATCTTCTTTTCTCTGCATGTCGTGCTTGCTCTGCAAGGACATCATTCAGGACTTTCGAAAAGATTAATTCCTCCTTTTCTCTCCTGTATACTGCTTGTACTAATCCCTCATAAGTATCTGGTAAGTATCTTAGCAATTGAAAAACTTGGTCTAGTTGAGATACTGGCTCGTTCGCATTTTTCAATTTTTCGGCAAGGAGGGATAATTTAGCTACATATTGTGCAATATCTTCACTCAAGTTTCACTAACCAGAATAAGTGCTTTAGATGCATTACACCAGCCAAAGTGTCGGGTTCAAAATAAGATTTCAGTTTTTTCCATGCATCGCGGCCATCCGTAGCTTGATCCAAAATATTTCGGTACCGCATTGGCAAGCTTAAGTAAATACAAGCTAATGCCTTTTGGCCATCTTCTGCTAATTTCTGAGAAAGTTCAACATCTTCAGGTTTAACCGGCACCTTGGGATCGAGTACCACTTTCGATAAGCCTCTTTCAATAAGTACCATCTTCATGGATGTTGTCCAGCTAGAAAAATTGTCTTCTGACAACACCGGAACTTTGGAGTATAAATCAACTGGAGCTGCCATGTCGAATCTTACGATGAAATACAAATCAGCAAATCAAGTTGTCTACTGCCTCTTCAAGCACTCACAGTTTTAAGTGACTGGGCCCATAACCCTTTTACTGATATTGCAACGAACAACTCCATACCGGTACTTTAGCAAAGCAATGTTCTGGTAGTGCATTATAAAAAAAATGACAAACTATTTAAAAACAAAAATGTAGATTTATTTGAAATCGTAAAATTAAAAAAAAAAAAAAAAAAAAAACCATCATACGATGTCCGCCTACGTGCCGGGAAAAATGCACAAGGACTAAAAAACATCCATCAATCCTCTTATATAACCAGCAGCAGACATCGCATAAAATTAACATATACATGCAACTTCCTCTCCCATTCAGCCAATCACAAAATTACAGTTCGTAGTTGCCGAGTGAGAGTTAAAGTCACAATCAAACATACAACGAGAGTCAGCTTTACAAATTGCGATTAAGAAGACTCAGTTAACTTTAAACAAAACAAAACAAAAACAAATTGCCGGGATTCACCGGAGGTTGAGAAGGTGCCGATTCGGCTGCAACTTCTAACAGAATCCTGAAAAAGCTTAGAATAAAACTTGATTTGAGAACCAAAAGGGGTATTATGGTGGGATACGCTCAAAAGACAAAAGGATACCGCATATGGCTTGCAAATAAGCAGAAAGTAGGTGAAACGATTAATGTTTTATTTCAAGAAGATTTAATGCACAAGGAAGCTGTCCTGGGCCCTAGATATTAAAATAAGTCATGATTCAATTTCGGACGATGAGGAATTTGATATGGACGACGAAAACCATATCGACACCTCAAACTTAATTCCCTGTGAGGACATATAATGGGTTAGGAGACGTACCTCGTAAAGATGGTTCCCGTACCGATATATACTATGGTATAGAAGGTACAAATGTTAGATTTAGATCAAATAACGATGTACAAAAGTACTGCAATGAGCATAAAATTGAATAAAAAGGCAGTTTATTTAACCTTTTCGTGGCGGGAATTTTGTTCACATTCATGCAGATAAAGACGGGAGAGTAAGCTCTAGTGCTTTCCCCCTTTTGAGCATGTGTTTCACACTTCCACTCTTCACAACAATAAGCAAACAGACCTTTTTACCGCCCATATAGCAGATGGTTTTTTCTCCGGAAAAATTTTCCCCTACTACAATACTTCCTATAATCAGAGGGAAAAACTTGTAGAGCGATCTTCAATACCCCCTTTCTATATTTATTTGGAATACCATATTCAGTGAAGTTAGACAAAAAAAGCGACATAATTATAAAATTATGAAAGGGGAAATTGTGTCTACATATATAAATATTTTCTACTTTGTTTCAGGATAGATGTTAAAAAATAAACAATGGAAATTTTCAAAATAATGTGAAGAAATATAAGAATATTTACATTTTAGTAGTAAAAATATACAGAAAGATGAAACTATAATTATTAAAGCATAAAAACCATTATGAAGTTTCGAAAGTTATTTTTATGTTCTCATTTACGATTTTACGTAAATATTTCGTTAATGACATTGAGATATTTTATCTTATATGATAGAATTTATAATTTGATACACCGAAAATATGACAAAAAATTCATCTAAAAATAAGTATTGTCAGAATAAAAAATAAAATTTTATTATATATAAAGATATTTTATTTGATTATATTTAGATATTTTTTTAAGTTGCACAACATCAACAACGCTTACAAATCATTAATATACATTACATTAAAATATATAGGTATTAATAGGTATATTATATAGGATAGGTTACATTCAAATTTATAAGTGCACAAGATTTAGTAAATAAAGAATAAAATCAAGCAATATTAAGGTAAGATATTTTTATGTTAATTTTGTAGATCTTTTTGTCGAATTTAGTTCTCTGTTTATTTAACAAAAGATAAAATTGTATCAACAAATATTAGATAGTCTATGGTTCACATCCTGAATAAAATACTTAACCCCAAGGCCCAACCCAATTATTTTACCCCCTCCCTCCCAAATTTGTAAGTATCTTAGAGCATAATCACATTCATATAAAATTATAACCTGAAATTAGAAAAACAGATTTTAATAGTATTTTGTTTTTATTTCCTTATTGCCCACAGTTATAAAACTAATTACTGAATTAGAAATTAAATAAGCACAAAAACAAATAGATAAAGCATAATCATTGATTTGAAGGGAAAGGTAGGCAAATTATCAATAAAATTACCATCTGTCACCCTTTCTCCTGCAATGCTTAGATGAATGTGTAAAAAAAATAAGTAAAACTATGGATTAGGCACTCTGGGCTCATGTCCTAGGCACAAAAATTTGTGCTGTATAAATACTAGGAAAATTCTATTAATTTATTTAAAAGGCCACCTATAATATGTGAGATTGATAGTATAAAAATAAACTGTAACATTTGAATTAATTGTAATGTTTTCACCTTCCAAACTGGATTGTGATCTTGATGCGAATATTACTTAGTCAAGCCTTTAATGTAATTACCAATTTTCTTGGCTATTTTTTTTTTTACAGATACCTACATACTTATTTTGAACATACCTTTTATTATACAAGGAAATTTTCAAATTGTTCAATTATTTTTTCCCCTTTCTTACTAATATTTAAATTAGCATTGAACAATTAATACGTACACATATAGATATAACACAGACAAATAAATCATGTTAAAATAGTCAAATGCTTATAAATTTGCTATTAATTTTGCATCTCTTTACAAATTTGAAAATTTTGTCTACTATAACAACTGAAATCATATGAATAATAAAATTTCCTTCACCGAATTCCTGACAAAATTATCAGGTGCAAATGTAAGAAATACTGTAAAAACTAATAACAATAAAGTTTTTAAATTAGTAACAATAAAAGATAGGTAAGTCTCTTTTAGGAAAAGACTCAAGGGAATTTCTACATTGGGGAGAAATGCACCCCTCCATAAACTAGAAAATAAAACCAATGATAGATAACGATGTTTCTAATGACAACTGAACAAACACTGTGGCAGGTGAAAAATGGACAGTGGGGAGGGGAATTGCCTGGTTGATATTTCGACCATAGCCGTCTTTTTGTAGATTTCACCTTCTGGTAGATATTTCAACCACTCGCCATGAGAGGGTTAACTTTAGTAGTAAAAATAAGTCATCGGGTAAAGTTATCCCTAATGACAAACCAGAAGTTAATCACGTTGAAATAATTATACCTAGTAATTTTGAGGAATGTAAAAAGGTTTCAGAATTCAATGAATGGCACAAAGCCATGAATGAGGAAATTGAAATCATAAAAGAAAGGAATGTCTGGAATCTAGTTCCTCCTAACAGTAAATATAAAGTTTTAGGTAATCGGTGGGTTTACACAGTAAAGAAAAGTGAAAAGGGGGAGGTAGTTCGATATAAAGCACGTTTAGTAGCATTGGGGTATAAGCAAAGAAAAGAGGAAAGTCTTTAGCCCTGTAATAAATTTCACCTTAATTCATATGTTTTTTGCAATACTTGTTTGCTTATTAGGTTTTAAACATTGTCAAATAGATATCAAAAATGCATACTTATATGCTAGTCTTTCAGAAACTATATACATGTCTCAACCCCAAGGTTATATTAATGTTGAAATGCCAGATTACGTTTGTAAGCTGAACAAAGCTATATACGGGTTGAAACAGAGTGGTAGAGAATGGTTCGTTGAAATACACAACATCCTAGAAAGTTTGAATTTTGTAAAAATTGAATGGTGTAATTGTGTTTACTATCATGAAAATAATACTATACTGTTATTATATGTTGACGATATTGTTCTGTTTGGTAAAACGTCTGAAAGCATAGAACATTCTCTAAACATGTTGAAAGACAAGTTTGACTTGAAAATACTTGGTACAACGAAAAAATTACTTGGTGTGGAATTCTGTGAAATAAATGGAAATTTGTATATTCATCAAAAGGACTATATTAGTAAAATTTGTAACAAGTTTAAAAAATACAATTTTCCAATTTCCTCTTTACCCTTAGCAAAAGGAGTAGTACTTTCAAAATCAGATTGCCCTAAGTCAGAACAAGAAATTTTAGAGATGTCAAAATTACCTTATCGTAGTATAATAGGTTGTTTATCCTTTTTAGCCGGTCGAACTAGACCCGATATAAGTTATGCCGTGAATATCTTCTCCCAGTTTCAAGAGAACCCCGGTTTAGTTCACTGGAACTACTTGGTTAAACTATTAGGTTAAGTCCAAAATACCCAACATTACATGTTAAACTTATCAAATATAAAAGAAATTAATGTCAGATGCTTTTCCGATTCTGACTTTGCGTCGAATCGTGACGACCATATCTCTATAGAAAGCTTTATATTATTTATAAACAAGGGACCTGTTAGTTGGAGGGCCTTCAAGCAGAAATGTGTGAGTTTATCTACAATGGAATTGGAGTACGTAACACTCACAGAAGCAGCAAAGGAATTAATGTGAATAATAAGAATACTGGAAAACTGTAAAAATTTAAATGCATTTCATTTCGACCCCACTACGAGTACATTGTTGTGTGACAATAAAGCTGCAATAGATTTTTCAAATTCCCCCATAGAAAATAATCGTACTAAACATATACATGTAAAGTATCACTTTTTAAGAAATCTTGTAATTGAAAAATCTTTCAAATTAGAACATATTAACAGTAAAAATAATCTATCCGATATTTTTACTAAACCTTTAAGTAAGATTGAACTTTACAATTTTGTGAAAGAGCTGTACCAAAATATACTGTAATGTATTTCGTTGTAAGTTTAGTAAAGAGTTCATTAAATTGTTTTAAAGATATGAATGATGTTAATAATTAAGTCAATTTGTTTGTATTGTGAGAATTTATATTTGTGTAATGACTTTGTCAAAATATTAGAATTGTACGATATCTGTAAATATTTCAAGGCTTGAGTATGTTTTATTTCAGTTTTGTGTACAGTCAGTGATTATGAGAGGCGGGCCAATGTTAGAAAGTTAGTTACTTTATTTTTATAAATTTAAATATTTTATTTTATTACCATCTCATAACCACTGACGATATTACCATATATACATTATGCATGCAGTTCCTTTAAAAGTCGTGACGTATTGCATTACGTTCGAAGATCGTTTCTTTCCCTACCGATAAGTACTCGGGGGAAAAGGCTATGTATCAGTCAGTGTGGTCGTAGTTGTACGGCTATGTGTGTACGGCAGTTAGCCGGTGTTTATTTTCCTTTACTTTTACGTTTAATAAATATAGTTTTAAATTATGCTAACGTTTGTCTTAATACTGTTCAGGATTAATAGGGCTAAATGCTCCTACTTCAACTATTATTCTATTATAGCTTTCAATAAGCTAACAGTAACAATACAATTTCATGTTTATATGTATAAACACAGTTGCATCTATTAAATTTATAAAAACCAATTTCAATTAAAACCTTCTCCACCTCAAAGTACCACATCCTGCCACTCTGGTGCAACCCATAAAGTGCCTTCTCCAGTTTACAAACAAGATGTTCCTTCCCTTTCACTACAAAACCAGGAGGTTGCGACATTAAAACTCGCTCTTTCAAAGGAGCATACAAATAAGCACCTTTAACATCGCGTTGCAGATGGGACCACTTCAAATATGAAACCAGTAAAGCGAAAAAGAACCTAATGACACTGAAATTAACAACAGGGCTAAAGGTTTCTGCATAAGATTCTCCCTTTATTTGCTTAAACCCCTGTGCCACCAACCTGGCTTTGTATTTCACTACTTGTCGTCTGGTTTCATCACGTTTTATGGTATAAACCCACCTATAACCGACTGGTGTTACGCCTTCTGGTAAATTAACTAACCGCCATACCCCCCTTTCTTTCATTGTGTCGATTTCCTCTTCCATGGTTTCCTGCCAGAGAGTACTTTCTGGAGTTTTTAAGGACTGCTTGTACGTTCTAGGCACTTTTACCTGGTCTAGTCATGTGGAATGACTCAAACTGGCATCGGAAGTTCCTTGAGCTGATACCTCTCCTTCATAATCATCTTTACTTTTAAAATTGAAGATTTCTGGGGTAAAACAGATACAATACTTTTCAAAGTAATTCTTTATATCATTTAACGAGCGGAGTAGGGTAGGCTTATCCTTCTCGTAGTAATATATGTCCGGCCGGGATCCGTCTGGTCTTTTAGATGGTCTCCTTATCCATGTCACTTCCCTCAATGGTGTCTGACCTTCATCGCTCTCCTCTTCGCTTGATGTTTCTCCGTATTCTTTGGTGACCCTCTCATGAGCGATATCGGGCGAGTCATCTTGGATGTCATCCTCATCGTCGCTTGTTGTCATCTCAGCGGTTCATAGGTAGACTGAAAACTGGGACCTCTCATTTGTCCCTCTTTGTTATCCTCAGATGGTTTGGGACCCATCACTGCTCCACTGCTTTCATCAAATGATACATTTATTGTCTCGATGATTTGATCTGTTTCAGGAATCCTTACCCTATATCCCCTAGTCTTAAAGGCATATCCCACTAGATATCCCACTTTGGCTTTAGCATCTAACTTGGTTCGACACTGCCTTGGGATACCTACATACGTCTTTACACCAAAAGGTCTCAAATGGTTTACTGATGGTCTTGCATCTCTATACAGCTCACAAGCAGTTTTTTGCTGATGTTTATGGCAAACTCTGTTCCATGTATAGGTGAAATACAGGGCTGCTTCAGGCCAAAACTCTCTCCCTAAACCACTTTCATCAAGAATGGTCCTAGTTCCATTTAACACTGTCTGGTTGTAGCGTTCGGATATTCCATTCTGCTCCGGTGTATATGTATTCGTGAATTCATGTCTAATGCCGTGTTCTCTGCAAAATGCATTAAATCTTGCGTTATCAAATTCATGTCCATTGTCCGTCCTAATGGATTTAATGTGATAATCAAGAGTACGTTCCGCCTGTGTTACATGTCGTTTAAAAATTTCAAACACCTTAGATTTTTTTGTATATGGGTATAGGGATGTCTTATTGGAATAGTCATCTATTATACTTAGAAAATATCGCTCTCCATTACGCCCTGTTACCTCAGCAGGTCCCCACACGTCCATGTGAAGTAACTCCAGCAGTTTCTTTCATCGTATTTGACCAATGGTTTTAAATGAAACTCACCTAAATTTGTTAAGTTAACAGGTTTCACAACTATAACCATTTCGTTTTAAGTTAGGGATACCCCTTGCACCTTTGTTACAACATGTCCTCTTAATGATATGTGTGTTTATGTGGGCATATCGTCGATGCCATAGCTCCATACTTTGTAAGTTAACTGTACAAGCCTCAAATCTTACATGCTTAGCCTTCTCCTCTAATATTTTTGGATACATTTGATAAACTCCATCTTTTAAAAATGCCGAAAATATATGTTCCCCATTTTGATACATTTTTACAATTCCCTGTTCACCTTTATAAGTGACACCATTTACGTCAAGTTTAGGCCCCGAAATAAGATTGCATCTAAGTTTAGGTGTATACAATACATCTTTAAAATAAAAAATTCTCTGTCCAAACTTTAGTTTTAACACTCCTTTTCCCTCAATTGGAAATGTTACCCCATCAATAGCAATGGCCATCCTCTCACCCTTTATGGGAGCAAATTCAATGAACATATTTTTACTTTTACAAAAATGGTGAGAAGCGGCAGTGTCAAAAATGAAATGTTCCTTTTCACTACAAGATTCATTTAAAAAGGCATAAACAAAAGAACAAACAATACTTTTGTTCCGTTGACTGATGCTGTCCTTAGTACTCCTTTGCTTCTAAGTTTTGTGATGATAGTCAGGATAACTGGAACTGGAACTTGGCGACGATGAACGGGAAGTTCGGACGGGTGAACTTTTTTAATTGTCTCTATATGGCTGTTCTCCTTCTAGACATTGGTTGCCAGGCTCTCCCCTGAGAGTCAACTTGTTGGGTTTTCCTTGATTCTTCTGGCGATGGTCAGCAATCTATTTGCCGATGACCTGTTTTCCGGCATTTGTAGCACTTCATGCTGGGTTTATGTTGAACCATACTAGCCACTGGTTCAAAAAGATCACTGTCTTTTAACTTCAGCCTTGTTTCTTCTGTGATGAGCTCGATTACTATATCTCTGAAAATGAATTTTTCTTCCAGCCAGCGTAAAATAGATTGAACTATACTGTCAAACTGTGAGGGTAAGTATCTTAACATTTGGAATGAGATATACATTTCTTTAATAGGTTGGTTTATGAAACTAAATTGTTCTGAAATCTGCTTTAATCGTGATGCGTACAAATCAATGTTTTCACCAGATTTTATCTTACATGCACATAATTCCGAAAATAGGGAAATATGTCTAGATCTGTTATCTGGTTGAAAATGCAACTTTAACTTTTTCCAAGTTTCAACAACATTTTCTTCATTCTCAATAATTTTTCTATACTCTGGCTCAATGTTTAAATAAATTATAGCCCTTGCTGACCTCGAGTGAGCATGAAAATCTGCCACATCTTTTTGTGTAACTCCCGATCCTTCCTTTATCACTACAGGGAGTTTTTCACTACCGTTTACTATATCCCACGCATTCTTCTCAAGCAACAAATGCTTAACATCTGCAGCCCAATTCACGTAATTCAGTGCATTTAACTTCTCAATACTATACTGAG
This sequence comes from Pardosa pseudoannulata, assembly GCA_032207245.1. Taxonomy (NCBI): domain Eukaryota; kingdom Metazoa; phylum Arthropoda; class Arachnida; order Araneae; family Lycosidae; genus Pardosa; species Pardosa pseudoannulata. The sequence continues at coordinate 128,026,989 of CM063503.1, read as the reverse complement.
CGGTAGCCATATCTAACAACAATAAAAATATTTTTAAGTAACAAAAAAAATTTTTGAACAGCCCCCTCCCCTTTTAGAACTGCCTGGTAAATGCTTCAAGTCACTCTGCAAACAAGTCTGCCACTTTAACCCTTTCGCGACGGGAAGCGCAAACGCGTGCTTATCTCTGAGGCCGGCAGTCACTTTCGCGAGTGAGTATCCTGGGCCGGAGGTATTTTTGCTATTAAGCCTAATTCATGAAATTAACGAAATAGCAACGCGTTATTTAACAATGCTGCTTAAAGTATTTAAACGGAAAGTGATTTATATTATACGTTTGTAGATACTTTATTTACTTAAGCTATTTCTTACTTAAATATATATTTTACACTTTACTTTTTTTATTTTGTACTGAGTATTTAATGACTTTTAATATTGCAAAACTGAATACTATGTTATTTAGACTTTTTTTGTACGAAAATTTTTAAAACTGGGATCTACAAACCATCCTACGTGACAGTCCTTGCACTCGTAGTAACTCATTTGCCGTTTTGGAGGATTTTTCCGGAATGTGAAAAAATGAAACATCGTCAATTTCTTTGTCAGAAATGTCCTCCTCATCATTAGAATCACTAGATCCATTATGAACGTAAAGAACAATCAGAATATATTTTAGTGTCACTATTATTAATATCCTAATCTGTTTCAGAATCAAAATCTGAAATATTTTGCGTCATTTCATCTATTTCAAGATCAGTCAAACACTTTCGACACTTCTGAATCTAACAATAAAAAAAGAAAGAACAAATCAAGTCTGTCAGATCTAATTCTGTACTAAAAACTGGATTGCAAACCGAAATACACAACACTTTAGCAAAAATAAAACTCCCCTGCTTACATAAACAAACACCACGTGCGAATTTAAAGAGCAGTCATAAAACATGTCAATCGGAAACATTCCTTTCCCTCGTGTTTATATAATCAAAAACCACTTGTATGTGTATCATACTACTCTCCTATTGAGTACAAGGTCAAATCCGCTTGTATCTAAATCCATATGGACATACAATGCCATCTTGTGTCAAAACTTATAGTTTTAAAACGTTCCACATCGCTGGCATACATATGTGACAGTCGGGGGTGAACGAGAAAACGCTCTGGCACGCCAGTGTGACGGCCGGGAAGTAAGCGCGTTTCTTGCTGGCACGTATATGTGACAGTAGGCGTGAAAGGGTTAATGGTAGGCCCATAACCTTATTGATGACCAGCTACCTAATAATGCTGGACATCTCTGATACAAAAGATATTTAAAGTGGAAGCTAGCATGACTTGTGCAGAATGACGAGAAATAAAAAATCGAGTATTTGAACTAAACATTTTTATTTAAAATCTAAAAGTTTTTCAAAAAAAGTTAAAATAAACATAATAATTTTAATAATCACCTATTACAGAAAAACATTTAACCCAAATACCATTAAAAAAAAAATACAAAGTCAAAAAAAAAGGGATTTTCTAATCTGATACTGCTACCCTCACAGCTGACCAAAAAAAGGGATTCCTTGCCTCCTGCTTGTCAGCCTTATATATCCAGTAGCACGTATATCATACTAATTAACATAATCATGCGGCTTCCTCCCACACTCAGCCAATCACAAAATTTCATAGATCGTAGCCGCCAAGTGAGAGTTGAAGCCACATTAGTGTCTGCCGTGCAGACGTCAGGAACAAAATAACTGCGAGAGTCAGCTTCCTTAACAAAAACAATCTAACTGGCGATTAAGGTGGCTGTCAAATCTCCAGCCTCGGTTGACTTAAATAAATAAACGAACTAATAGACAAATTGCCGGGATTCACCGAAAGTTACGGAAGGTGCCGATTCGGCTGCAACTTCTAACAAAAACTAATAATCAATAAGTGATCTTTTTGAGAAGGTGTACTAGGAGATAACTCTTCAATTTTATTAATAGAATTACTTTAATGCATTACCATGACAATAAAGGCAAATTCCTAACTAACCTATTATTCTAACTAACATTAAAAAGTATTGCCAGAATCGCTAGGAAAAAAAATTCCTGTAAACTCATGTTATAACTTTATATTCTAGATAAAATATTGCAAGATTTTTTATTAACCCGTTCAGGGCCTTTGGCTTGACAAACACAATTCTGAAGGTCTTATAGCATAGGATTGCACAAAAAAGATCTTGGTTACTTTGGGAGTCCTGTTATGATGAATGGAATCTATTTTAACAACAAAATTAATTGCATTTTTGCACATTCTGATATACAATTGCTCAACGATGACCAAATGGTAGGATGCTGTATTTTTGTACTGAATTTGTGGGTTTAAATCCCACTTACTGGCATGAAAGTTTGTAGTCACTCAAAATCATCTCTCATCTGTAAGCCTTGGTCTCATTAGCTATGATGTAACAAAATAATAGAGAGCAACCAGAGTTAACATATAGATTGGATTTATTATGGGTTGGAGTTACTACAGTCATTTCTTTGCATCATGATTGCTATTAATACTACTGAATACTGGAAGAAATTAAAAAACCCAGGCAATGACTGGTGTCTTAGATATTCACTTTATATTAAAAAGTAAAGCATACTGAAGAATGGCTCCCCAGATGACTTATGTTGTTCAGTCTTGTTCAAATAACTTTAAAAAAAAATCTGTATATACCATGCATTGAGAGGTTTTGCCCTAAATTTTGAAAATAGAAGTTCTAGTTAAATACACATAAATACTGTACTTTTCAGATTAAAAGATTTATCATCCTATATAAATGAAAATGTAAGTTACACAGAAACTGAGATATAGTACAGTTTGTGGTATCAAAACTGGAAATCAACATGCAAACAACCAAGCCCAGGAAATGCTTTTAGTTCTTTGAGTGCTTATCATGGTAGAGTTAAACCCCACAATACATTCTCTCCTTAATATATCCACCCTCTTCCCATATATGCTGAGCGATTGTTTTCAACATTGAAAAGAATCCTTGCTTTGATATTTTTTCATTAAAGCCAAGACAGTTTATAATGAAAGTATAGAACAGAAGTATCAATTTATAGCATTATAGAGGTTAAAAACTGCATTACAGTTTAAAGTAAATGTTAACTGAAATACAAATTTTAGTATAAATATTTCTATCAGTAAAACTTTGAATAATGGGAATTTTGAATATGAGGAAGAAATTCCTCTCACGCCTCTTGCTAGGAATCTGGTGCAGAAATGCACTAGGTCCAGCTTGAGGCTTATTGTGGGTTGTGATGCCAATGCACACCACATACTTTGGGACAGCAGCGACTGCAACAGAAGAGGTGAGGAACTCTTAGAATTTATTCTGTGTAATAATTTGAATATCCTCAATGTAAGCAATAAGCCTTCTTTTGTTACTAAGAACAAGAAGGAAGTTATCGACATTACTTTTTGTAATGGTAGAGCTTCAAACCTGGTTAGTAACTGGCATGCTTCCAATCAGGTCATGTTATCTGATTACAAACTTATCTTGATGAATCTTACAGGTCCTGCAATAACATCTATGCAGGTCGGGAGGAATCCCAGGAACACCAACTGGGATTCATACAGAGAAGAATTACAGCTTCTCCTAACAGCAGACACAGAAGTCAAAATTTTGGGAAAAAAGAAGGAAAAAAAAAGAGGAAAATGCAAAAAAGAGGAAAAAAGGAGGAAGTTAAATAATTATTAAAAATTAATGTTCTGATTTACTTAATGCAAAAACAAGAGTCTAAAAATGAAATATGGAAGTATCTAAATAACTTTTTATCAATATAAACAAGTACTCAAGTTTCCTAGTAAAAAAAATATTCAAAATAGATTCAAATCAGATGCTTCTTCAATGTGCCTAATTAAAAAATAAATTCACCAATACAGTAGAACTTTATTATATTAAACTTAAAAGAACCATATTGTTTGTTGTGCTTGAACCTTTAAGAAAAATGCTAGATCTCAGAAAATTATAGCTTGTGTAAGATTTAGTTAAGATTGCATATTACCTTTAACTAAGATTTATAAAAATATTATCTTTAATGATTTTAATTGACTAAGACCAAACAACTGAACGATTGAATATTAGAATGACCAAAAATGCAGACAAATGCAAAACTAGTTTTGTCTTTAGTTATTGCTTACTATTTTAATACTGAATTAATTTGTAATTTTCTACAGACATGATCCCAGTATCAAGATACTTTTAGAATTTTCTTTGTCCAATACAACAAAACATTTTCTTTCCTTGAGTGGCTGGACAAGGTGTTAATTTCATGAACTTTGTTTTTAAATCTAGAAGCATATTTAAATCTGTTTTTATTACTGCAAAAAAGTTTTATAAAATGAAGAAAAAACTTAGTAAATGACTGAAAGAAAGGATCCTTCTAACTCATTCCTAAGATTCACTATAAATGTATAAAATAGAGATTCACCATTTATGGATAAATTAGCATTATAAACAAAAGGAAAATCATGAGATCAAAAGTTTCATTTGTTATAAGCTGGTTTTTTAAAATAGGAGTTTCAACAGTACATCAATAATTTAAAAGTTGTATCAAATAGCAAAGCTTTAAAAATGCACTTCTAAACAGAACTTGAAAACTTTGTTACAGCAAAATTTGTTATTAACTAGTTTGTAAAATTCTATTAATTTTTCTTACATTGATTTATAATTAATGTTTAAAAAATACAGTATAAGTTTAATTTTTTTAAATGGATAATTTCAATAATTTTTAAATAAAAGTAACAGACCCAAAAGTTAAAAAATAGAGGAAGAAAAAGAGGAAAATGAAGAAGGAAAAACGGAAAGTAAAGAACAATTTAAAAATATTTATTTGATTTATATAATGCAAAAACAAGTACCTAAGTATGAAATATACAAGAAGCTAAATTTTTATTAATGTAAACAATTACTTGAATCTCCTAATCAAAAAATGTTCAAAACAGATTCAAATCAGAAGTTTCTCAAATATCCTTTAAAGAAAAAAAAAAAAAAAAAAATCTAATAATATAAATGAGCATTTTAGATATCAAATTTTTAGAAGGCATTTCTATAAACAAATTTTTAATTTTGTGAATGTAGAATTTCTTAATTAGAAGTAAAATCTATACCTTAATAGTTTGTAAAGATACAATAATTATCATTAGATTTAATTTTAATCAATGTCTAAAAACTAACGATTTAAATAACATATACACAGTATAAAGCTATTTTTTTTAAGTGGACAGTTAAAAAAAATTTTTTTAAACAATAAAATTTCAGGACGATGATCGAATAGGGCGGCTTTCTTTCGGTATCTGAGCCAGTGGGTTCAAATTCTACTTTAGACTAACATATTTGTAACCATTTAGTTTGTTCTGAAGGTGCTAGAGGAGTTTACTTTTATGTTACACGACGGCTAAAGACATCAGAATTTACTACTTAATTACTACGATTCTGAGCGGCTGCGAACAAAGCAGCGGGATTCGAACCCGTGGCAGCATACTACCGATTCAGCTGTAGGACTGATTTTTATCGGGATTGCCGTTAAAAGGTACGATTTTTCATTGGAAAATTTTTTCATCAACTTCACTACACATGCGAAACTTAAAGAAAAAAAAAAAAAAAAAAAAAAAAAGGTGCGGATTTTTCAACAATAATTAACTTTTGTGCATATCCAAAATTCCGTAAGTTATTTGCAACAGTGTCATTTTTTCACACACTGCCCAGAGCACAAAATTTCAGTCATTAAGATGAAGTATCGTTAGAAATAACTATAGGAAGGATTAAAATTTTAATACTGTTACAGCGATATTAAAAATATATCGATATACATAAAACAGTATTACGTTCGGTCTACATGCACGTGCGTTCGGGGGTTATATATAAAGAAAGTACGTAGGTAGTTAAAACATACTTCTACCATATGAGAGCCCCATATTATGATCGTAGTATTAACTATAATGGTCCATTAGAAAATGCACATTTTCCGGAACCGAAATCTAGAAAACGGTAGTTTTTCTCCAAAAACATACAATTACAGCTTAGCTGTACTATTTAAACTAGAACCACACAAGTTCTATATGTTTCATTTATACTGCGTCACATGGCTTTTTGACCTTGAAGCACGTGTTGCGAGAATCAACTGATAACGCTTCTCTCCTGCTCTTTGTCAGAAAAAATTGTGGATGCGGCAAAGAGAAAAAAATTTCGGATCAGAATCATCCCTGAATTCAATATTAGATGAGGCAGCACATTATTAAGTGCACAGGCTCGGACTAACGTTTCTTTTCCCCCCTCTTGGGTTCAGAAACGGGTTAAACAAACAGATTTCTCGACACTACATTCGACAAAATTCGGGCCCCCCCTTCAGTTTTGACACTTTGATCGTTATTCGCTAACTTTCAAACATCTGCAACGCCAATAAATAGCCTAAAACTTTTTTATTTGGGGGGGGGTAGAGTAGTAAATATCTCACAGAAAGAAAATATTAGAAAAACAAAGATGTCATCAAAACATGGAAAATATGTATGTTATCCGTTCCGCCGTTACATAACTCCGTAAATGTTGAGAAAAAAAAAAGGAGTGAATAGCCCAAAGAAAAAAGGAATAAAAGGCGGGAATAGGCAAAAAAAAAAAAAGGAGGAATGCCGTGAAATAAGGAAAAAAGGAGAGATTTTTAGAAAAAAGGAAAAAGAGGAAAAAACGGAGCGCTGCAGTCTCTGTAACAGGTAAACCTGTTAATTTAAATTCTTTTACTGATATTGAGTTGCCGTTGACACTGTTCAATGTTCCATTCTTCAATCGTATGAGAATAACTGCAAGGCAGTCACTACAGGATTACCAAGACGTGTGTCTTGGTGGTGTAAAGATCTCTGTAGTCTTAGAAAGAACTGCAGAAGGCTCTTTAATAGAGCCAAAAAGACTGGTGAGTAGACAACCTATAGGGCTGCCCTCACCAAGTACAATAAAGAGATAAAAGCATGAAAATACGCTACATGGAAAGAGCATTGCACACAGATTAATAATATATATGGTGCGGCTAAGCTGACAAAGATATTGAATAGGGACAATACTTGTCATTTAGGCTCCATCAAAAGACAGGATGGAACCTATACAGAGAATGGCTGTGATACCTTAACAGAATTGTTTAGAGTTCATGTGCTAGACTCCAACATCATTAGCGACTGTCCTATTGATATTTCTTACTTCCAGCTAAGGAGCAGGAAAGAGAATTAGGCTCTTACTAAGGAAATTGTCACTCATAGGAGAATTGCTTGGGCAATTGATTCTTTTATGCCCTTCAAGTCCCCGGGTGTCGATGGTATTATTCCAATCCTTCTTCAGAAGGGAAGTGATATAATCATACCCTCTCTGTGCAAGATCTTTAGGTCCTGCTTGGTATATGGTTATATACCTGTTGCTTGGCGCACGTGTAAATTGATATTTATACCTAAGCCAGGTAAGCCCTCATATGATGATGCCAAGGCCTTTAGGCCAAATAGCCTAACTTCCTTTCTCTTAAAAACTCTAGAGAAACTAATTGATAGGCATATTAGGCCCTATGTGCCTTCCCTCTTTCTAGACACCAGCATGCATACACGCCTGGTAGGTCTACCGATACGGCCCTCTACGAGCTGGTTACAGCCATAGATGGTGCCGTAAATGGTAAAGAAATGGCACTTGCTGCTTTTCTCGACATTGAGGGTGCCTTTGACAGGGTACCTACCAATGTCATTCTTAATGTGTTAATTCGCAGAAATGTCAATCCTCTTGTGTGCAACTGGATCAATAGTCTGCTTACTACAAGACTGGTCCAGGCAACACTCCTGGATGACACTGTTAAGGTTACCAACTGCAAAGGCTGTCCACAGGGGGGAGTTTCATCACCTCTCCTGTGGAGCCTTGTGGTTGATGAATTACTTAACAACATTAATTTCCTTGGTCTCACCTGCATAGGTTATGCAGATGATATCACCTTGGTAGTAAGAGGAAAATTTCAGAATACTGTTGTTGACCTCATGAACACTGCCTTAAAAAGAGTTAAGAGATGGTGCAAGGAGGTGAGTCTATTGGTTAATCCCGGTAAGACAAACCTTATCCTTTTCACCAAAAGAAGAACTAAAGATATGCCAGTAATGAGACTATTTAACTCAGAGCAGGCCTATCAAAATGAGGTGAAGTACCTTGACATTAAATTTGACAGGACTATGACTAGGAATAGTCATATCAAGCATTGCACCAACAGGGCCAAACATATCTTTTGGTCTTGTAGGCGTGCCATAGGTTCCAATTAGCGTCTATCACCAAAGATAGCCCATTAGATCTATACTAAGGTAATTGTACCTATTGTGACCTATGGTTCCATGTCAGGATTACTTGGACTTAACCAGTGGTTAAGTATTGGTCTGATTATATCCAATTTTCGACACTTTACGATTGTAAATGGTTTCAAATGTACTAGTCATCATTTGTAATTATATTTTCTTTATTTAGTTACTGTGTGTGTGTATTTAAAGTTTTGTATATTTTTTATTTTAAAACTTTATGCAAATTTACACGTGTATGTGGTCAGCCCAGTTGTATTTAAACAATTGTAGTTTTCTGTGTGCTGACTCTGATGGTTGTTCTTTTGATTCTCTGTGTGGGTTTCACGATAGTCTTATTTTTATTGCTCGTGGAGCAATGTATAATGTTATTAATTTTTTATTCATTTAAATAAACTGCATGTTTTTTTTCAATGGTTTCACTCTTCACTCACCATACTTGCAACTCTGCATTAAATGTCGTATGAGACTGACATTCCATTGCCTGGTGGGGCAAGGTATGCCAGGTCACTACCATTAGGGGACTTGCTAGTCTTCAGAGAATGGCTACAGTCAGTAAAACTAATGCCATGAGGACTACTCCCTCGCTGACTTTGGACCTGCTCCTGGGCCTTTTGCCCCTTCACAAGCAGATCGAGCTGGAAGCAATTCTTTGCTACCATAGGTTGAAGTTTCTTGGACTGTGGAAAACTTTTTCTGAAAGGTCCTTGTATAAATTTAATACTGGGATCACTGGACATCCTTCTCTTACGATGATTTCAGATTGGATGTTCAAGAAGATTGCTTTCACTGACAACTTTAATGTTGTTTTTCCCTCTAGGCGTGAGTAGGAAGAACCTAATAAGCTTCTCACACGTGCTAATGAGGTTTGGTTTACTGATGGCTCTAAAACGCCATCTGGGACCGGCTCTGGTGCTTTCTGTGTTACCAGGAACATCAGGATTTCATTCTCCCTGGGTAAACTAGCTTCTGTTTTCTAGGCTGAGGTTGCTGCCATTCTTGCTTGTGTAAATAACTGCATTGCAAGAGGGGTTGCCAAGAGAAGGTTAAAAATCTTCACAGATAGTCAGGCTGCACTTATGGCCTTGCACAGGTATTGCTTCTCATCCAAAATTGTGTGGGATTGCTATAAGACCATTAACCAGTTGGCTATGGTCAATAAGGTAACCCTAGTATGGGTTCCTGGTCATTGCAGTATTTTTTGGCAACAAGGTTGCCGATAATCTCGCTAAGTACGGTTCTGAGTTGCCCTTCATTGGGCCAGAACCTGTACATGGTCTTCCTCATATTGTAGTGAGAAGGACCGTAAGGGACCTCCTAATGGGGGAGACTTATAAGGACTGGCTTGACTCTAGTAATCAAAGGCAGTCCAAGGAGCTTAACCAGGGTTATCCCTGGATGAGGGCTAAGGAGCTACTTAGGCTCAGTAGAAAAGAGCTAAGGGTAGCCATTGGCCTGTTGACTGGCCGTTGTTGCCTTAAGAGGCACCTCAACATTATTGGCATTATAGACAGCCCAGTATGTAGGGGGTGCCATATGGCGGAGGAGAGTTCATCACATATTTTATGTGAATGTGAATACTACTGCACCAAGAGATTTGAATTCCTTGGGTATCACTTCATCGAGCCGTAGGAGTTGATTAACTTCCCAGTTAAGTTGCTGCTGAAATTTATCTCAGCTATTGGTCTCTCTGAGATCTAATGGTTATTGTTTCATAGCCTTGTGCTGGAGCTTCTTGCTCCAGCGAATGGGGGGCTTTTCAGTACAATAGGCCTTGGGCCACAGTGCTGGTGCCCTTGTGGGCCGCCCCACCCTAAATCTAATCTAATCTAATGCCAGGATGAAGTACAAGTATGCCAGTTGATCGGAGCCAAGGTGAGCGGAGATGGTGACCTACTGGGTACAGGCGGCAACATCTTAGGCAGCAAACTACTTGTTCCAGTAGATGGTGGATGAAGGCAGTGTTATAGTCGAAGGCTCATCCTAAAGCTGCCAGTATCTTTTTTTTGTTTGTTTGTTTGTGAGGTAGTCGCTAGTTCGATTTTAAGCTTTTCCCTTCATTGACAACATATTTAAAGTAGACTGCGGATATTTGATGCTGATCATTTTGAAGAAATTGGAAGTAGACTGGTTTTGTTTTTTTAATGTTTTGAGATGTAAGTCATTTTGTGTTTTGCTAGTTTTCAAAGGGTAAGATCTGGCGATATTTTTCTTTTTTTTTTTTTTTTGACAGGGACCTTATGTCCAAATTTAATTATTTTCTTTAAGTCCTAATCCAGTTCATAAAAAATCTTGTTTTTAATTTGTATATATATGTAATAATTTTTTTTTATTATTTCTTATTTCTTAAAATTGTTTGTTGTTGTAAACTAATGCCACCAAGTTAACTATTACCTGTATTTTTTTTACCTCCAAATAAATTGTTAGTGTTTTAAAACTAACTTTTAACTAACTTTTCTGACTAACTCGAATTCCACTGTGCATAATCTCTGCCATGCATACTTCTAACTAGGTGTTGGGGGTATCAACCATTAGTAGTTACAATGCTTGATATAGTTCTTGATCTTCTTGATATAGAGAGGATAATCTAAATTTTTAGGACAATGTTTAAACACGTGCCAAATGTTTACAATACTTAAATAATAGAAGTTAATGAAAGTAAAACATAAAGACTGTAATTTTTAATTGATGCAGTGAAATTTATGCGGGTAAAAAATGAAAAAACATTTACTACTTACACTTCGAGCCATAGCTGAAAAATTTTGTCGCCATGCTAAAGTGCTAGCATTGCCCTTGTCAACACCTACAAGTTCAACATATGTTTTACTAGCATTTGATCCCCAAAACTTTAAATTTACCTGCAATAACAAAATTAGAATGAATTTTTGATAGTGTTTAACAGAAAAAATATGTCATTAATATAAAAAAAAACATTAACTTACATCAACAGGATTTTCATTAATTACAGCAAATACAAAAGTACGCTTATCACCCATTCCTAAAGTGCCAAAATCTATAAAACTTTCATTTATGGCATGTGGCAAAAACTAAAACAAAAAAACAAAACATTTAAAAAAATGTAGGTACTTGTATTTTCACTATAATTAGAATTGCAGGGTGGCCAGCACTTAAGCTATTTGGTTAGTCTTCGGTATTCCTTAAATTTTTTAGGTTAAAAGAAATCTGAACAAATTTTTGCGCATGTAACTCTCACATTTCAGAGCAAATTATGTTGACATACAAATACTCCTCTTTATTAATATAGATTATTGAGTCAGTATGAAACCTTAATTTTTAATGAAACTATACAGATGAAGAAGTTGATGCTAATCAAAAGAGATTAAATAATACGAACATTTTCTTTAAATTAAATATTACTAACTTTTTAAGGGTTAAAGTGAGAACAGATAAAAATAATAGTTATTGAAACCAGGATTAAAATTACATTCAGAACAACGAAGAAATGTGATCATTTCTACAACTATAGAAATTGATATGAAATATACAATTACTTATAATTTATTTCAATAAAAATTAAAAAGCTTTTAACACTAATAATTCTAAAAAACTGGGATGAACATGATTCTGTCTACATTTATGATTATAAGCCATATCCCTAATATCAAAATATTTTTAAATATAAATTCCAAACTAATAACCACTTGTTTCACTTAACTTTTTTGTTCTGCTTTCCTCTTGTTTGGTTTTAATTAGAAATATTGTGGTGACTTTTAAACAAAATAAGTAATTAGACAAGAACCAACACCTAAAAGCAAATTCTGAATAGTTACAAACATCTCAACATGTTTGATCCAAACAGTCCTGCCAGCAGCAGGATTCAAACCCACTGACTCTGGAAATAGAAAGCATTTCCCCCCCCCCTAATGCCCGTAGTCTGGTTGAATAGGCCAAGATTCATAATAAATTATTAACCCTTTCGGGCCGACTGTCACATATACCTGCCAGCAAGAAATGCACTCACTTCCCGGCCAATATGCTCGCATACCAGAGCGTCTTTTCATTCACCTCCTGCCACTACATAATACATATATGCCAGTGTTCTGGGAAGTTTTAAAAACTTCCCAGAACAAAAAAAGAAAAGAAAGAAACGAAAAGAAAGAAACAAAATGGTATTGTTTGTCCATATGGTTTTATATACATATAGATTTGACCTTCTACTCAATATGAGAGTAGCATGATTCCCATACATGTGGCTTTTTATTATATAAACATCAGGGGAAAAGTATGTTTCTGAATGGCATGGTTTATAACGGCTCTTTAAATTTGCACAGTGTTTGTTAATAATAAGCAGGAGAGTTTTAGTTTCGCTACAGCATTGTGTATTTTGGTTTGCAACCCAGTTTTTAATAAAGAATTACATCTCATAGACTTGTTTCTTTTTCTCCCCTTTTTACTGTTAGAATGTTGAAGTGTCGAAAGTGTTTAACTGAGTTTGAAATAGCTGAAATGATGCAAAATATTTCTGATATTGATTTTGAAACAGATTTGGATAATAGTAATAGTGATACTATACTATATTCTAACAGTGATGGAACAGCAGTAATAGCATTTTGGAGCAGACAAAATGCCATTTTGGAGCAGTAAATTTCGCATTTTGGAGCAATTTGAGCAGACATAGTTAGTGATTTTGGAGCATTTTGAGAAGATGTAGTTAAGGCTTTTGGAGCAATTGGCGAAAGGGTGGTTAATTTTTTTTAAACATTATGCAATAAATAAAATATAAATATCAATTTGGGCTAATAAAACTTCTATCTCATGAGGTTATTCTAATAAAAAAAAAAGAAAATTTTCAATTGTATTTATTTTTCGAGCTAATATGTAAAAAATGGTATATGTAAGTAGTTTTTAGTAGTTATATAGCACTTATAAAAGATATAGTAATAATTCACCTACTTAAGTCCCTAATGTCAGATTGCAAATGTTAAAGTAGTCAGCATTTAAATATTTTTTTTTTGTTCCTTAAAAATGTGGCATTTTAATGTAATTTTTCTACTAATAAAGATTTTAAAGTATCACATTCTTATACAATTTTTAAAAGTTATATACAATGCAGACACAGAAGTCAAAATTTTGGGAAAAAAGGAAAAAAAATGAGAAAAATGCAAAAAAGAGGAAGTTAAATAATTATTAAAAATTAATATTCTGATTTACTTAATGCAAAAACAAGTGCCTAAATATGAAATATGGAAGTATCTATATAACTTTTTATCAATATAAACAAGTACTCAAGTTTCCCACTAAAAAAAATATTTAAAATAGATTCAAATGAGATGCTTCTTCCATGTGCCTAATTAAAAAAATAAATAAATTCACCAACACAGTTGAATTTTATTATAATAAATTTTGAGGAACCATATTGTTTGTTGTACTTGAACCTTTAAGAAAAATGCTAGATCTCAGAAAATTATAACTTGTATAAGATTTACGTAAGATTACATATTATCTTATATAAGATTTATAAAAATAGTATCTTTAATGATTTTAATCGACTAAAACCAAACAACTGAACGATTGAATATAGACTGACCAAAAATGTGGACAAATTCAAAACTAGTTTTGTCTTTAGTTATTGCTTACTATTTTAATACTGAATTAATTTATAATCTTCTACAGACATGATCCCAGTATTAAGATAGTTTAAGAAATTTCTTTGTCCAGTACAGCAAAAAACATTTTCTATCCTTGAGTGGCTGGACAAGATGTTATTAATTTCATGCACTTTACTTCTATTTAAATCTAGAAACATATTTAAATGTTTTCATAACTGCAAAAAAAGTTTTATAAAAAATGAATTAATAAAAACTTAGTAAATGCCTGAAAGAAAGGATCCTTCTACCTCATTCCTAAGATTCACTATAAATGTATATAATGGAGATTCACCATTTATGGATAAATTAGCATTGTAAACAAAAGGAAAATCATGAGATCAAAAGTTTCATTTGTTATAAGCTGGTTTTTTAAAATAGGAGTTTCAACAGTACATCAATAATTTAAAAGTTGTATAAAATAGCAAAGCTTTAAAAATGCACTTCTAAACAGAACTTGAAAACTTTGTTACAGCAAAATTTGTTATTAACTAGTTTGTAAAATTCTACTATTTTTTCTTACACTGATTTATAATTAATGGTTATAAATACAGTATAAGTTTAATTTTTTTAGGACAATTTCAAAAATTTTTTATAATAGTAGCAGATTCAGAAGTTAAATATCAGAGGAAAAAAGGAGGAAAATGAAGGAAAAACAGAAAGTAAAGAACAATTTAAAAATATTTATTTGATTTACATAATGAAAAAACAAGTACCTAAGTATGAAATATACCAGAAGCTAAATAATTTTTACTAATATAAACAATTACTCAAGTCTACTAATAAAAAAATGTTCAAAACACGATTCAAATAAGAAATTTCTCAAATATCCTTTTTTTTTTTTTTTTAAGTCTAATATAAATGCGCATTTTAGATATAAAACTTTTAGAAGGTTTCTATAAACAAATTTTTAATTTTGTGACTGTAGAATTTCTATATCTTAATAAGATTATCAAGATCTATTGTATCTTGTAAAGATACAATAATTATCATTAGATTTAATTTTAATCAATGTCTAGAAACGCATGATTTAAATAACATATACACTTTATAAGGCTATTTTTTTTAAGTGGACGATTAAAAAAAATTTTTTTTAAATAGTAAAATTTCAGGACGATGATCGAATAGGACGAGCTTTCTTTTGGTATCTGAGAAAGTGGATTCGAATTTTACTTTAGACTAACAGATTTATAACCATTTAGTTTCATTTAGTTTGGTCTGAGAGCGCTAGAGTTATGTTACCCAAAGGCTAAAGACATCGGAATTTACTACTTAATTACTACGATTCTGAACGGCTGCGAACAAAGCAGCGGGATTCGAACCCGTGGCTGCGTCCTACCGATTCAGCTGTAGGGCTGACTTTTATCGGTATTGCCGTTAAAAGTAAAGATTTTTCATTAGCAAATTTTGTCACCAACTTCAATACACATGCGAAACTTAACAAAAAAAGTTGCGGATTTTTCAACAATAATTAACATCCGTGCATATCCAAAATTCCGTAAGTTATTTGCAACAGTGTCATTTTCTCACAGACACTGTCCATGGAACAAAAATTCAGTCAATAAGATGAAGTATCGTTAGAAATAACTATAGGAGGGATTGAAATTTTAATACTATTACCGCGATATTAAAAAAATATCGATATATAAAACAGTATTGCGATCTGTATACACGCACGTGCTTTCAGGGGTAATGTATAAAGTACGTAGGTTGTTAAAACATACTTCTACCGAGAGCCCCGTACAATGATCGCAGTATTAATCCATTAAAAAATGTGCATTTTCCGGAACCGAAATCCAAAAAAGGTTGTTTTTCACCAAAAACTTACAATTACGGTTTAGCTGTACTGTTATAAATAGAACCACACAAGTTCTATGTTTCATTTATACCACGTCACACGGCTTTTTGACCTTGAAGCACGTGTTGCAAGAATCAACTGATAACGCTTTTCTCCTGCTCTTTGTCAGAATAAAATTGTGGACGTGGCAAAGAGGTAAAAAAATGAGAAAAGGGAAGAAATCTTTCAGATTATCGTCAAAATTTAAATATATGTGAAATAAAAAAAAATCGCTCCTTCCTTTATTTTTTTTTTTTAAATTTCCGAATAAAATCTGTGTTTAACAATCTCTGCTTTTTGAACAAACCCACAAAAATTTTCGTATTAGAATCATCCCTGAATGAGAAACTTCGTTCGTTATTTTTTGTAATTGGAGCTTTAACAAATTTTGCTCCAAATTACATTTCCAAATCCGATGCACCTCCCCCCCCCCCAGGGTGCAGCAGCCACTTTGGGTACTTATCAGTTTCTGGATACTCGCTCAAGGTCAGTTGTTGTGGACAGAAGAGCACTCCCCCCCCCTACAGCTATTCTTTGATGATTAGCCTACATCACCTTCGACTGCTCACCAATCAATGTCAAATTCCCCCTCCCCTTTTCTTTCCTTTAATGGGAAATTACTATAAATTGTACGCTGATGAAAGATAACTAACTCTGCTTAGCGGGATCGTTGTTACAAAAGATGGGAAAATGATTTTTGGAGAGAAAAAATTTTTTATTTTGGAGCAGTCTGGCGCAGTTTACTTAAAAAATGATAGTTTTGGAGCAGAATGGCGCAAAGATGTCATTTTGGCGCAGTCTGGCGCAATTGGAGCAGCTGTTCCATCCCTGTTCTAAATTTTCTGTTTATTATGGATCTAGTGAATCTAATGATGAGGAGGGCATTTCTGACAATGATGATGACGATTCTTCATTTGCTCACATTCACAGAAGATCCTTCAAATTTGCAAATGAGTTATTACGAGTACAAGGACAGTGTAGGGCTATGTGTAGATCCCTGTTTTTAAATTGTTCACACAAAAAAAGAATTTTAAAAAATAAAAGGATTCTGTTTTGTAATGTTAAAAGTCATTAAATAGTAAGTAAATAATGAAAAAAAATGTGAAATATATATTTAAATAAGAAGTAACTTAAGTAAATAAAGTATATAAACATATATAAATCATATGCTATTTAAATATTTTACACAACATTATTAAACAGCGTGTCGATACTTTGTTCATTTCATGAATTTAAGCTTAATAGCAAAAAATTCTCCAGCCCAATACACTCACTCATGAAAGAGACTGCCAGCCTCAGAGAAAAGTGCATATTTGTGCTTCCCATCATGAAAGGGTTAAGTAAAGTAAAATAATGCTATTCTGGTTGTTTCTCATTACAAAATGATGATTTTTTTTCTTACTTTAGTAAAATACTGTTTACAAGAAGAATTTAATTTTCAGCAGTCCAACTTCAGACCTTATGGTTTTCCATGACAGACAAGAATATCTCTACGAATTTTAGCAGAATAAATTGGACTATGCGGTTGATTTTCTCATTATGATACTAATCTTTGAAATATCACCCATTAAATGGTTTGATTTTGCTTTTATGTCACTTCTCTATAGCATAGCATAGCATGAAGCTGGAACTACAGAATATATTTAAAAAACAGAACTAACCCCTAATTCAATAATATAAGATGCAGAGTTAAGTCTGGTTATAATGGAAATTTGCTACCCACTTTTTCAGATCTGTTTCCAATGTTATAAACAAACAGTCACAGGATTGGCTAAGCACATATGACAAGTATCAGTATTTTTCAAATGACAAATATTCAGTTAAAATAAAGAATTTTAAAAGCTGAAACAAGAGCTTTATCACTTTCGATCTGATATAAGATATACAGAGCTGTCCATCTTACTTCAGTTTGTACATCCCAAACATTTTGGGAGCCAAAAAAGGGAAGGAATTAAAAAGTATTTATTTTCTAATTAATTAACTCTGCAAAAGTAATTAAATAAAGGTTATAAAAACATAAAAAAGTCACTTATTTTAACACATTTTTACAGATGGCATTTTTAACTGCCCTGTATCTCATTATAGACATCATGTTCAATCAAGTTTTACATCCTAGAAAAGTGCATGCTTTACTTTCTTTGACCAAGTAATTTAAAAAAAAGAGGATTCCTTTTCTTTTTATGATTTTAATAAAACTACTTGAAATTCCACTTAAACATTTAATAACATTGCAACTTCTTAAAATAATCACATGAAACTTTTTACCTATCTAGCTGCATAATTTATATTTTGACAGAAAGCTGAAAATTTCGTCCAAAATTACAGATTAGGTTTTTTTTTAATAAAATTTTTTAGATGCATAATTTATGCTTTTCTTTTTCTTGTATTTCTTTTGGTTAAATGTTACAGTAGTTTGTCATTAATGTGTGACATCTGGATGCTCTTACTTTAAAACCCTAATACAATTTTCAGTTCTCCCCGTCAGCTGACCACCCTGAATTATAGTTGGAAGGTAAAGACAACAATAACTTTGTTTCAATATAGATAGTATATAATATAAATTCAAAGTTAACAATAAGAAAATGTAAATACAACAAGACTAAACAACAAGTTATAAATCTCACCAACTTTGAAGCATCAAATTATTGAAATCTGAAGTTATTACTAGCTCTGCACTCAAACAGATGTTAGGTATATAATAGTAAAAAAGAGATTTAAAGTAAAAAATGGTTCTGATCTAAGTAAAATATATATTACATAGACATCAAATTTATTCTTATAATTTAATGTATAAAAGAATATATTTTAAATAAAATACCCTTTTAAACTCACCATTTTAAAAGAGAAAGGAAAAATTGCTATCTTTAACTTAATAGTGAATTTATTACAAGAAAGCATGAAAGAGTATTAACAACAAAACTTTGTTGTTAATACTCTTTCAAACATTGTTACAAATTTGTAAATGGACCAACAGCATAAAGCAAAGTAACTGAAGAGGGTTCACTCACATGAACTTGGTGTTTTTTATTTTTTTTTTTTTAAACATTGAGTTCAAATAGAAAATGGTGTTTTCAGTGATTACGGCTAATTCTGCTGAGGATGCTTCAGTCTAGCCATGGGACGAATACTCTTAAACTGCATTTTGTGCTTAATACACAAAAATTTGTTTAATATTTACCAAAAGTGATTTATGAAACATTAATTTACATGACTTTTTTTATTTTTTTGTTACACTATTTTACCACTGTTGCGAAAAGCCTTAGAAATGTAATTGATGCTAGTTGTCAGCTGCTAATACCAAGAAACGGCATTGGGGGTTCAAGGGAAAAGAATAGAGAATATTCTAAAGGATGTTTTTTTTTAAGTGAGTTTTTATGAGTTCTGTTTTTTAATATGTAAGTGCTTTTACTAATGGGACAAAGTTATAAGTCTCCTGTAAATTATCACTGTGCTATGTGTTTAATAAAGGTTTGAAAAGGCCAAGTGTTTGCTAATTTACAGTTGTAAGGGTTTATTTTTTTAAGACTATTTTTATAGTGCATCTTCTACACCAGGATTACTACCCAGGTAAGCAAAAATACATTATAGTTAATTTTACTGGTTCTCATCCATCTGATATGAGCAAAATAAGAAGCTTATGTATTATAATGTTTTTGTTATTGTAGATTGTTTTAAATTGTACCTGCAAGTAATGTCGGGTAGACATTTCTTAGTTCTTTTCTTGGTGTTGGAACTTTGTTTTTCCACTAGAGATTTTTTTTGTTCTAGCAACTACATATAATAAAATTAAAAATAGTATCAAGAATCTTAAAAAAAAATTTTAAGAAGTATATTACCACTTTTAAACGTCCTGTAAAACACAAAAGTGGAATATCAAAATGAGAAATATTGGTATGAAGCCTCAAATAGGATGTAAGCTGCAAATCTGGAACTGTTGGTTTAAATGTTATATAAGCAATGGTAGATGATTGCCCTGGTTTTAAAACTACAGGTTCCGTCATTTTTACCTAGAAATGAATCAGAAAAGCTTATGTTCATATAACAAGATGAACATTACAAAACTTTTTATATACAGAAATTTATTGTCAAAAGCATAAACACACATTTCATACGAAGTTTAATACACACAAACCTGATTGTTAATCAGCAATTCTATACATAGGATTTCAAATAATTAAACTAGAACATGTTCATAAAGCTAAAACCGTATCTAAATTAAAGTGTTCTGTTTAAAAATGATTTATTCAAACTCAAAACGCAAACTACGCTGCATTAGTTTCAAAATAATGCCTCAAAATTAAGGCTATATATATACATGGTAAAAACACTGAATTTATTACAAACTTTGGTAATCCCTAATATAAAATAAATAGTTGATTATAATTAATAAAAATATACAATATATAGGGTGTTTGCTGAATTATTAAGTTAATTTCTAAATTTTCCATATATTTTGGAGGGCAATTACAAAGAATTTCTTGATATGAAGATATAAAAATCTTGATTGAGATATTTTATTTTAAAAAATCTTAGAAAAAATTACATATATAATATATATAACGTCTG
Organism: Pardosa pseudoannulata; assembly: GCA_032207245.1. NCBI lineage: Eukaryota > Metazoa > Arthropoda > Arachnida > Araneae > Lycosidae > Pardosa > Pardosa pseudoannulata. The sequence continues at coordinate 128,006,679 of CM063503.1, read as the reverse complement.
TTGGGGTAAAATGGGTATTTTCTATAATTTACTTAAAACTCACAACATAACTTTTAACAATTATATTTTAGCTTTGTAATATATTTTTAGGCATTTGTTGGCAACATTTATTTTTAAGAAGTTTTACATTTTGCATATGTCAACATAGATTGTCTTGTTTGCAAATCAGGAATACATTCTTCTTTACTAAGGTCTTAAAAACTTTCAAATCAAGTAATATTTTATTTCTTTTATCATCAATATTTTTTTAATAACCAATTGTAAAGGTTTCTGAACAACAGTTTTTTAAAAACAGGCAAGAAATATTTTAAATATTTTATGTTTAATTGTTATTTTTTTATGATGGGGGAAAATAGGTATTCGTTGGACTTAACAATTTATTATAAAGTTCTAAATTTTTAGATGTAATGATTTAAACCACCTCTTCAATTTTAGTGCATATAATACTACATAGTACCTTTTTTTAATTTATTTGTTGTGGTATAGAGTAAATATAGTAGTAGAAAAATTGAGCTTGTGAACCAAAAATACATGCGTCTACCTAGATGTTTTGTACATCTGTGACTGGAAATTTTCTTCCACCTTTCACTGTGTACAAAATTCCAAATTTATATGCAAGTTTGAACAGGGGTGGAAAACCTGGTTCATTATATAGCTGCAGAATCAGAGTGGATGCATGATAGAATATTTGAATCTCGAATGGGACATTTTCACAAAAAAGTGGATAACCTGGAAAAACCCATTCTTTTGATATTCAATGCCCACTTGACATATAAGACAGTAAAACAAGCGATCGATAAAAGAATTATGTTGAAGATGTGGTACACTAAGAGACGTTTTCAAAAGATGTCCAAAGAGACATTCCCTAACCTGCTGAAACAGCTATTTAATACCATGCTTGTTAAACACTAAATAGTGTTAACTGAAAAAAAAATGGAGAAATAACAGTAAACAGTGTTACACAGACTGCAACAACAGCTACTATGGAAGCTCTTTCTACTCAAACTTCCAGTTCAACCACTTTGAATTTTGCCATTTCTTCTCCATACAAAAATTTAAAAAAGGAGATCCTTTCAACAATTTCACCACTGCAGTTGAAAGGGAAAAAAAGACTTAGAAAATGCCAGACGAAAAAGAAAGCAGGTACAAACTAAGGCCAGAGAATTGATGACTGTTTCTGATGTAGCAGAACATAGCTCAACTTAATAACCGTGGCCTTTACAGTTTTCCCAATGTAAATTGTAATTATACAACATATAAATGTGTTTGTAGCTAAAAAATAGAGTTTTAATTAAATTTTATATCATCTACTACTCATTTTACCCCACTTCTGGGATAAAATAAGTATAAAAAAGTAGTAAAATATTATTAATTTTCAATTTAAGAAAATGTACAAAACTATTTTAATGATAATGGTAATGAACCCATTGTATGAATAATTGCAAAAAATTGCTTGTTTATAGTTTCTTTTTAAGTGAAAAAGAGCACCGAATAAGAAATCATGCTTTTTCTACCCATTTTACCCCACCAGACTCTACATATGTTATAGAATATCAAAGAATTACATTTAATTTTTAAGATGTGAAAAGATTCAAAATATTCAAGGTTAAAAAAAATAAATTACAATAACTTAAATGATATTTTTATAATGCTTTTCTTTGTTAAAAATACTATTGATAATATGACATAAAAAGTGAGTTACAGCAGTAGATAAGCAACACTTAAAACTCTTATTTCATCTCTTCATTTTAGTCTTAAAAGTAATCATTATATGTGACTCATTTTTCAGACATACTTACTATTTTTCTGGTGATTCCTAACAATAGACACACTGTTATATGCTGACCATATAATAGAAATAGGTTTTTATCAAGCTTATACTCATAACAATGAAACTGACAAAAATGTGTCACTATTATATCAGTTAAAAATTCAAATGCATTAAAATGTGAACCCTTACCATAAAATGCAACTTAGCTTCATCTGGCAGTGAAACACTGTATATGATTATCACAACATTAAAGCTATTTGTAACATTTAATTCCCTGGCATTATTAGTATTTTGAAGCCCAACATAAAATTTTGTACAGTTTCTGTTGTAGTCAAGAAACCTAAAAAAAACAAAAAAGACAAAAGAAACACAAGTATCAAGCATCACTAAAAATGTCACAAAAAATTTTCAAATGTTTTCTACTAATAAAATGCTTTTAAAAGTTATCAAAAACACTAAGCCATTAAATGAAAGTGTTTCATACATCCACACAAAAACATTTTTCTCTTTTTATGTTAACATTTAGAATTTTGAATTCTATATGCCTACAAGAATCATAATAATAATTTTATTAAACACATAAATTTTCATTTAAAATTTTGCAATATAATTTTGAAAAGTATTATATTTTTAAATAAAATACTTTTAAAACATTGATAATTTTGAATGAAACTTATATATACAAAAATTCACTTACCCTCTAATTAAATGAACTTGATAGGGAATATGTAATTTATACTGATTATTTTTTGACTTAATGACTATTTTACCACAGCACTGCTTTGGATGTAGAGCTCGCGAAGCTAAAAAGAACAAGAAATTTTTTTAAAATCTTCATTATAACATAAGTCACATAGTAGATGCACAATGCAGAATAAACTATACATTACATTTTCAGCTGCAAAAAGTAATTACAACAAAGCATCTATAAATATGTAGTTGCCAGTCAAATAGTAGTAGTAGCATGGAATACTAAGATACTCAGTTTGGTTAATTTTATTATACGCTTGGAAGTAACCGATTTTAATACACTATTCTAAAACATCTAACCCCACAATAGATGATGATGATGATGACGATGATGATGATAACTGACATCACTGAGACCCAGAATAGCCTAAGCCAGTCAAGAAAACTTCTCTGTGGCTGACAATGCTCATGGGTAATGGTGATAATGGATTCCAAGAACAGGGACTGCAGGCGATTACAATAGGATGAGAAACATATACTCATTGCAAAGAATGCAGAGGGAAGCAACTTGTATCCTTAAATTGAAGGGTGAAAATCAAGACGGCAAAAAAGAAAACAAAGACTTTAGAATACAGGCCAATAATTTTCCAAATTTTAAATATGCAGGTCTTAAAGTGTTAAAAATAGGAATAATCACATATGTTAGCCTATTCTGATTTAAACTAAACACATCATGTAAACTTTTTAAGTACACAGTTGTATGAAAAAGGGTTATGGACTAAGTAAGAATTTCTTTATTATTTTGTAATATGCACTTTGAAAGATCACAGCATTATCTAACACTATTTAAACCAAAATTATATTAGTTTTGTTTTGATATTTCAAAAACATAAGTAAAATAATTTAAGGAATACGCCTAAATTGTGAAAAAATATTAAATTTATTGACTATATTTTGCTATATTTTGCTAGTATCTAAGATTGGTTAGTTTGGAGCACTATGGTCTACATTTTTGGTACACGAGGGCTAATGAGACCGGGACCTACTGCTTCAAGCCAATTCCAAATGGTTGCAAATATCCATGCCAGCAGTGGGATTTGAACCTACAAACTCCAGTACTGAAGAGCAGCAACCTACCCACTTGGCCATTATTCAGCACTAGTATCTATGAGAGATTAATAATTAACAAAACTGACATATTGAAATAATCATCTCTTTATTAATCATTTGTTATTTGGTTTAAATATTTTTTTCGAATTATATAAAAGAAAAAGCATTACTACATAACATATTCAGCCATTTACCACATATATACAACAATGAAAGAGAATTCCTGAAAGATCAAATAAGGAATAATACTATAATACATCATGCACTTTTCTTGGAGTTTAGTAAAGAGGCTACTTACGATTAAATGTTATAGTAGCAACTTGTGTACTGAAAACAGTGTCAGGAGCTACTTTTACAGGCATAAATTTAACATCAACTGCTTCATTTACTGGAGTTGCAATAACATTCTGAAAAAAGACGTCATATACCAATCAATTTTGATTCTATTGTTGTTAATAGCGCAACAACATAAAAGAAAACACTTACCACTATATGAACATGCTTCTGACCTGCATTAAGCAGCGATAAAGTTAATACTTTAGGTTCATCTTGACTTCGCAACACACCAAAATCAAGAACTTCAGTAGGGGAATAAATACCAGCAGCTAGAAATTTCAAAGTAAAAACTAATTTTTTAACACATCTTGGGGACTAGAATTCATCATTCATCAAATTGCCCTGACATCTATACATTTTTTAAACCTGTACCCCACAAAATTAACTTCTCCTGCAAACCATTTTCTACTAAATCCAAAACTGGAAAAAATTATCGCTTGAGAATAAAATATCATACAGAGAAGTCAAAATTTTGGGAAAAAAAGGAGAAAAATGCAAAAGAGAGGAAAAAAGTGGAAGCAAATAACTAAGAAAAACTAATGTCCTGATTTACTTAATGCAAAAAAAAACAATTGCCTAAAAATGAAATATGGAAGAATCTAAATAAATTTTTTATCAATAAAAACAACTACTCAAGTTTCCTAGTAAAAAAATATCTAAAAACACACTCAAATTAGATTTTTCTTCAATGTACCTAATTAAAAATAAATTCACCAATACAGTTGAACTTTATTATATTAAACTTTGAGGAACCATAATGTTTGTTGTACCTGAACATTTAAGAAAAATGCTAGATCTCACAAAATTATAACTTATATAACATTACATATTATGAGATTTACAAAAATATTATCTTTAATGATTTTAAATTGACTAAAACCAAACAACTGAACAATTGCCTATTAGAATGACCAAAACTGAAGACAAATGCAAAACTAATTTTGTGTTTAGTTGTTGCTTACTATTTTAATACTGAATTAATTTATAACCTTCTACTGATGTGAAGCCAGTATCAAGATAGTACAAGAAATTTCTTTGTCAAAGACAACAAAAAACATTTTCTTTCCTTAATTGGATGGACATGTTATTAATTTCACACACTACGTTTTTAAATCTAGAAACATATACTTAAATCTGTTTTCATAAGTGCACAAAAGTTTTATGGAAGATATAGAAAAAAAATTTAGTAATGACTGAAAAAAGGATCTTTCTACCTCATAAGATTCACTATAAATGCATAAAATAGATTTAGTAATGAGCTGGTTTGTTAAAATAGGGAATTCAACAGTATACCAATAATTTAAAAGCCATTTCAAATAGCAAAGCTTTAAAATGTACTTCTAAACAGAACTTGAAAACTTTGAAACAGCAAAATTTGTTATTAACTAGTTTCTAAAATTCTACTAATTTTTCTTACATTGATTATAATTAATGTTTAAAAAATACAGTTTAAGTCTAATTTTTTTAAATGGACAATTATAAAAAATTTTGAAAAAAGGAGCAGATACAGAAGTTAAATAATTGAGAAATAAAAATGAAGAAGAGTCAAAAATGAAAAGTAAAAAGAACATGTTGTAAAAATAAGTACCTAATGTATAATAGAGTAAAAACAAGTACCTACTTGAAATATACAAGAAACTAAATAATTTTTACTAATATAAACTATTACTCAAGTCTCCTAATCAAAAAATGTTCAAAAGAGATTGAAATCAGAAGTTTCTCAAATATCCTAATTTTTAAAAAAATCTAATAATTTAAATAAGCATTTTAGACATCAAATTTTTAGAAGGCATTTCTATAAACAAATTTTTAATTTTATAACTGTAGAATTTCTAAAATAGAAGTAAAATCTATACTTTAAGAGTTTGTAAAGTTACAATAATTTTCATTAGATTTAATTTTAATCAATTTCTAAAAACTCATGATTTAAGTAAGATATACACTGTATAAGGCTATTGTTTTTAAGTGGATAATTAAAAAAAAATAGCCTTAAATAAAAAAATTTGAAATAGTAAAATTTCAGAGCATTGACCACAAAGGATGCACTCTTTCAATTTCTGAACCAGTGGGTTCGAATTCTACTTGAGACCAACAGATTTGTAACCACTTAGTTTGGTCTGAGAGTACTAGAGTATACTTTTATGTTACCCGACAGTTAAGACATTAGAATTTACTACTTAAAGACAATTCTGAATGGCTACGAACAAAGCAGTAGAATTCAAACCTATGACAGCATCCTACCGATTCAGCTGTAGGGCTGATTTTTATTATAGGGATTGTCGATAAAGTTAAGATTTTTCATTAACAAATTTTTCATCAAATTCGATGCTTACGCATAATTTTAAAAAATGTGTGGATTTTTAACAATAACCAATTTCTGTGCATATCCAAAATTCCATAAGTTATTTGCAACAGCGTCATTTTCTCACAGACACTGCCCATAGCAGAAAAATAAGATGAGATGAGGTATAAAATAACTATAGGAGGGATTGAAAGCTCAATACTGTTACAGTGATATTAAAGAAATATCGGTATATAAAATAGTATTACCACTGGTCTACATGCACATCCATTTGGTGCATATCTTTAAAAAAAAAAAAAAAAAAAAAAAAAAAAAAAAAAGCACATTTTTAGGAGCTGAAGTCCAGAAAACAGTTTTCATACACACTCAAAAGAAATTATGGCTTAGCTCTACTAGTATAATCAGAACCACACAAGTTCTAGATATTTTATTTATGCCGCATCATACGGCTTTTTTACCTTGAAGCACGTGCAGAGAATATCAACTGAGAATACTTCTTTCCTGCTCTTCGTCAGAGAAATATTATGGATGTGGCAAAAAGAAAAAATGTTGAGAAAAGGACAGAAAACTTTCAGATTACCGTCAAAATTTATATATATGTGAGATTAAATGTGAGATTAAAAAAAAAAATGGCTCCTTTCTTTATTTCTTTTTAATTTCTGAAAAAAAAAAATCTGTTTTTGGAACAAGCCCATAAAAAGTTTCGAATCAGAATCAACCCTAAATTCAATGTTTAATGTGGCAGTCCATTTTCAAGCGCATGGGCCCGGAGTAATGCTTCTTTCCCCCTCTCTGCAGTTCAGAAATGGGTTAAACAGATTTCTTGATACTACATTCAACACAATTAGGGTCCCCCTTTGGTTTTGACACTTTCATCATTATTTGCTAACTTTCAAACACCTGTACTGCCAATAAATAGCCTAAGAATCTTTTTTTAGGGAGGGTATCCCACAGAAAGAAAATATTGGAAAACATAAATGTTATCAGAACATGGGAAAGATGATGTATGCGATCCTTTCCGACGTTACTTAACTTCGTAAATGTTGATAAAGATAAAACGAATAAAAGGAGAGAATGGCCCAAAGGAAAAGGGAATAAAAGGCATGAATAGCTGAAAAAAAGGAGGAATGCTGTGAAACAAGGGGAAAACAAGATATTTCTAGAGAAAAGGAAAATAAGGAGAAAAAAGGAATGCTGTGGTGTCTGCAGTTGATTAAAAAAATATTTGATTTAATGAACAAATGTCAGTACTAACAAAAAAAAAGAAAAAGAGGAGCACTGCAGTGTCTGAAATATGTCTGATCCATTATAAAAAGTATTATATGAAGTATTTGAGATGTTAAAGAAGACCATTTGATTCATGTATTAAAAATTTTACTTTTTCTTACATTATTTCAATACACAATTGTGTAACAAATGCAACTGACATTTTATAAGGGTTCCAAAGTATATAGAGGCTGTTGAATAAGTACATTTTGATAAACATATTTGCATTTGTAACCTAATAAATGGCATAAAAATTTTTTTAAGTATGTGATTCACAAAATACTCATATTTTACTCTAAATATCTATAATATCCTAAGAAAAAACTTTTTTATTTGATTAAAATTTAACATATCTTTGCAAAAATTTGAAAAATAGAGTTAAGTAGTTCTCATTTATGAAATGTGTGACATATGACGAGTCCCACACAAACACAATTAAGAAAAAAAAATCAAAGGGATAGAAGATTTAGTATGTTAAATGAGAACCTAACGTTTAAAATCTTTATAACTGTATATTTGACAGGATTCAATTTAAGGTAAGGTATAATGTGCTGTAACCACAAAGTGTAAAAGTTTATTCAACTTTTTAAAAATACAATTTTGTAAGGAGGATTCCCAACAACCAAAATTTCATCTTCACATTTGATATTTACCTTGTAAAAATTATGTAAAATTTTATTAAGTACATTATCATTAGAAATATACAAAAAAATATATCATTATGTACAATATTTATTTTTTACTCTAAATAAATTAATATAAATAAATTTAACTAACAAGGATAAACTCAACATTCATAAAATAAAAACTATTGAGAAAAGAGAAATTAACAAGACAATATAAAGGAGTAATAATTTCTAATTTATTTGATTAAATTAAAGAAATTCTCTTACCAGATGAAACATCTACTTCCACTGGTAATAATAAATAATCTTGGCCAGAACTATTTGTCCGAATGCGTATAAAGGCTGTATGGTTTTTTTCAATTCTAGCAATAAAATTTGCCTTTATAACAGGTTTTGTTTCATAGGGTGGTATTTCCTGATAACGGAAAAAGTATGAATTAGTACAAATAATTCTGAATTTTCGGCTAACTATTTATCACATGCACAACATATAATTTATACTAAAGAAAACATTTTGCATAGCATATCACACATTTTAGGCTATATCAAGCAATTTTCTTAAAATTGCATTCTATAAGAAATATACTATTTGAAAACTTTTAACGAGTTTTCTTCAAGCCAAGGTTACTTCAATTTAAGAGTACATTATAACTAAATATATAGATACCTAAAACAGCTTTATATATTAAACTATATATATATTTTGAGCAAAACCTAAAATTTTTTATATGTGCTGTTTATGAATGCAAACAGCTCAGTGGTAGAAACAGAAAAAAAATTTAGTTTAAAATTTGTGTACACTTTATTTATTAGAAGACTATCTTCGTATGATATAATTTGGAGCAAGTTATGAGACATGATCAATTGAAGAGTCAGTACAAATTTACAAAATATTACGAAAATAAACTATCTACTACACAGATGAGAAAGCTACAGCCTCTGTGTTTTTTGTGCAGCCTTCATAAAATCCAGCTCTTATATTTGATATACTAGAATCTATATAAAACAATTTAAAAATTAAAATAATTGAACAAAGAACAGTACAAATGCAATGACTGGTGGTAATAACCAATTGTACATTTCAAATGTTAGAACACTTCATTGTGTAAAATGATAACACTTATTTTAAGTCATATTTACATATATGTAGTTAATTATTAAAAGTACTAAAAGAATAATATTGTAACAAGTTATTATTCTTATGTGAATACAAAAATATTTTACAGAGTAACATATGTTATATAAAAAATGATGTTTTTTAATCATTTCTATATGATGTAATACATTGATGAAACAATACAATAACTATAATTATAATTCCCAAAAGACACATTTAGACATATCAACTTATGTGGCCTCCTTTATTACCTACCTCATTTAAATAAAGCTTCTAATGATAAAATGGTTTCTACATATGATCTACTACACAGAGAAACATTGAAATCTGTTTCTGTTTGCACTATATGTTTGTGGTATCTTAAACAAATTAGAAAAAATATGACCAAAATTGTAAAAGTACAATTATAGCTTATGAGAGAGAGAATGTTTCAGAAACAGTACATACAGAAAAGATTATTGGAGTCTTTTGTTTTTTATTAGAATAGGATCTGCATAAGTAAAGAGGGGTTATTTACATAAATGCTCAGCTGAATAAGTTTAAATAACATTTTCAGTGAACAAATTTAATATTGGACATACCCAAAGACTTTTTGGTGCTTCACTTTCCCCACCAGGCAATTCTAAATGCAAATCTCCTCCACTAGAATACATTTCTGTTAACTGCAAAAAAAGTCAGATATATCAAAACACTTAAATATAAGCATGGCAACAATACTAAAATGTCTCAATCATAATAATTCTCAAAAAATAAAAATTTAAACACTATTCATATTGAAATATACTTATTCAAACTTCTCTCTGAATCACAGTTTTAGCATATTTTATGCTGTGACATATTAAACTGATATATATATATATATATATATATAATATATATATATATATATATATATATATATATAGAGAGAGAGAGAGAGAGAGAGAGAATAAAATTCTATTAAAGTAAAATCCTAAATTAAATGTTTTTTGTTTTCCATTGAAAATCTAGATTCCCTATTAACAAATACTAAGGACCATTTTCAGGGATGTTGCGCCCCTTCAAGTATTTCGTAACAGTTTTCGGAGCAGCAAAACTTTAAATTTGTAGCAGGAAAAAGCATTTTTGTAGCAGCAAAACTTTAAATTTGGAGAAGGAGAAAGCATTTTCGTAGCAGTCAAAATCTTGATTTGGAGCAGGATATAGTGTTTTTGTAGCAGTAACGATTTAAAAAATAAACTTAAGTTTTTGAATGATTGGTTAATAGCACTTGGAACGGCCAAATATTCAATAATTTCTGATATGGTTTGTTGGTTTTGTATATGCAATATACATATATTTCTATGTAATTAGTATAATCATATAAAAGATTATAACAAAGTATTAGCAGTAAAAACCAAAGCTGGAGAATTACTAGTAAAGTTCCTTATTACAGCTTCAGTACGAATTTATTTGTTAACAAGAAAGCTTTCTTTACAGCATAATGTTTAAAGAGTTATTACACATAATTACAAGCAATATCAGTAGAATATTTACTTTTCATTCACAAAATCACATGAAATAGCACTAAAAAAAGGACCAGACAGGAGAGGAAAGCCATCATTTTCCCTTCAATGTAATGTAAAAGATATATCAAGTGTTTTTTTTTGGGGGGGGGGTTAAGATCAGAAAGAATATACTTAGTGGTAAAAATAATTTTATCTTTCAACGTGTTGGCAAAGTTCTGAACACTGATTAGTTCACAGAGGAGAATAATTCACAAGGTGGGAAGATGCAGATGAACATCACTACTGCATGACAAAAGACAGTACTTACAGATGAAGATACAAATGCCCTTTAAAGATTAAGAGGTGTAAATAGAGGATAAAATGAACAGCAAAAAATAGATGAAGTTTTGTGCATTGCTACTCCAGTGTTTAAAAGTTATTTTGATGAGTTTTGTCTATTTATTGCAAAACAATTGATGAGCCTAAAAATCATAATTCCAAGTAAAATTTTTTTAAATTTTACTTGTAAAATATTTTATTATTTTATTTTCCATGAACACCTTCAGCAAGGTGATACATAAGACTTCTCCCCCTAATGCTCTTACAAGAATAGGTTAACCAGGGTGGTCACAAAAAATGCACTCCAATATTCCCTCATTTCTAAATTATTTTCGTAAAATTATTGCATTTAAACTATTTTATTTTAAATTAACTAAATATAATTAAAAACTGAAAAATGTGACAAAATGAAGCTTTCAATGCTGATATGAGTAATTTTAGGCATCCAATTACAACTGTTATATTAAATAATTAGCTATTTAAATATTTAAGGTATCTGGCTACATTCGGAGAACTTTCTTCTTTAAATGTAGAAACTAGTTCATGTTTTTATATTTATTTTTTATATTATAGAGAATGGCACTTAAATTTATTTCTGCAGAAGTTTTTATAAAATTTACAATAAATGAAGAAAATTTAGTAAAAAAATTGGGTTTTTTTCAAAAGGTCTAATTTTTTATTAAATTAAATTATTTCAAGATTTTTGATGCAATATATTTCTTATACACTGCACTTGTGAATCACCTAATATCTTTGCTTAATTTACATTTGGCAAAAAATTTCGGTCCTTCAAAATCATACACATTGAATTTTTAGTGAATTTTCATTACCTTTATATCTAACTATGAGTGTAACATCATTAAAAATTATCCAGATTTAAAGCTTTTAAGTCATTTACTAGTAAATACTATCAAAAGCATTCATAATAATTTTCAAAAAAATATTTTAAGAACTTTGAGAAATTCCATTTCAAGTTTCAATATTTTATTAAAAATACCGTTCTGAGAAAAACACATTTGAAGTTTATGAAAGCAACTTTAATTATTAAAAAATTAAAATACATGTTTAAAATTCCCCACACTTTCTTGCTTCAAAACTTTTTAATTGCCAAGTTTCTAATTATTAAAAATACTGGGAAAATGTTTAAACTAATCTTCAGGAAAATTTGAAAATTTTGTCCAAAAAATGCTTTTTAAATCCACAACTTCCAGTTCCGAAGGCGCTACTTCCGTTTTGTTTTGACAGCTGTCACTGATGTTTAACACTAACTTTTCTTTAAAATGCCGTACAGACAAAACAAACACAGATTTAGAAGCCTAAAAGTTGAAATTTTACGATAGAGAAATAAAAAAAATATGATTTTTGGCAAAAAATGACGTTTTTAACGTAGACGGATACCTTATAGTTATTAAAAATTATTCATCTTATTTTTGTCTAACTTTATTTTAATTTCGCTGTATTTTTTTAAACTAGTCAGCATCCTTTTATATCCTTTACGAGATCGTGTACTAAATTTGCATTTTACTACAGTATGCATTAAGACTGGGCGATGTATCGATATATCGTGAAATATCGATAAAGAGTACTTCATCGCGACACTGATTTCCAAACTTTGAGTTCAGATCAAGATGTGAAAGAACTCTTATATTGCTAAACTGATCGGCGAACTCTGATGTGAAATCGTCTTTCCGATATCATGACAGTATTAGAGTATAAGAGGTATAGTGTTCCTTTAAGTCCCGTTCCGACATATAAACATAATCTTTCTGATTTTACAACTTCTAGGTACATAGCGCATGCGCAATAAAACGCAATTTTATATAAACGCCAAACGATGGCCGAATGGATAAAGCGTTGCTATTCGGTACTGTTACTTCCTTGAAATAGTAACTCTAATATGTTTAACTCATATTCAAAGGAAAATAAAAATGGCTCGATATGACAATAAGAAATAAAAAAACCACGGCTAAAAGTATATAACTGAATTTAATTACTACTAACATAAAACATAAAGAAATGAAACAAATAGAACTTAAATCAACTTATAAAAAAAAACTCAACGAGCCAGCCATGAGACAAAAATAATACTACCTCCACTATAGAGTCGAAAAAGCCACCTACTCGGCTAAGCAAACAAAATACAGTATTTATACAAAATACGAATTTCCCGGAATGACGCTTCGGGGAAGAGACACTGCAAGAGATAAGATTTAACCATGGGGTCTAACAATGCCCCCCCTCTTATCTTCTTGCAGTATTTCTTAAACAATGCTCATGGCTGGTTCTTACAATTCAAGCACATGTGATACATCAACACAATATTATACATTCAATTGATTGCCTGGAACACTTATCAACTTAACTTACATAAACATTCTAGCTTTAAAATGACTATACAAGTTCCTTTTTTTTCATATATGGTATTCAATACATAACATTTAAATTGAACATCCTTATTGTATATATAACAACTTAGCCTGTATATAGAATTACTAAAGAAATATACAAAAAAAAAACTTTCTACACTGGATTTTATCAATTGTTTTAGTTACAGATTACCTAGATATCAAAACAGACATTCAACTTTCATACAACACACAATGGGGCCCCAGACTTACAACTATCATGCCATCAGATGAACTAGATAACAGTTTATACTATGTTAATAAACAATTTCAATACACTAAGTATACAAACATATAGGCTTATTACAAAAATTCTTATAATAAAATATGGTCTATAAACTTTTTAAGATCAAATTTGGTTAGAGGTTTAGTAAATGCGTGAGCTAAATTCTTTTTAGAACATAAATAGTAATTCAAATTTTCCCTCGTATACTAAATCTCTTATAAAAAATAATTTCACATCAATATGACGAGATCTACAATTTTCAATCGGGGACTTAACAAATTCAATGGCTGCCTGGTTATCCACTAACAGTTTTGAATTGCTTTTGCTTCCCGTGATTATTTTCCTGTCAAAGCACTCGCCTAAGATTTTATCTAACCAGATTAATTCTTTAGTTACTTCAGTCATTGCCACGAATTCCGACTCCATTGTTGACAGCCTTACGCATTTTTGTTTAAAAGTTCTCCAAGCAATTGGTGATTCACCTAATAAAATAAGCTCACCTCCTATAGATGTCCTGTCATCTCTATTTGCGGCGAAATCAGCGTCTGAATACGCAGTTATTTGTGCGTTCTTACAGGACAGATTTAGTTTCAAGTTTTTTGTATAGAATAGATATCCAAGTAGTTTTAACAGACCTTGCCAATGAACTACACCTGGGTTTGATTGGAACTGAGAAAATATATTTACAGCGTAACAAATATCTGGTCGGCTACGATTGGCAATAAATGATAAACAGCCCAAAAGACTATGGTAAGGGAACTGTTCCATTTCTTGTTTTTCCAAATCCGAATGTGGACAACTAGTTTTAGAATATACCGAACCTTTACTTATGGGAAGTGAGGATATGGGAAATCTATACTTTTTAAACCTTTCATAAACTTCTTCTATATACCGTTGCTGATGTATGTATAACCTGGTTTCAGTATCCTCAAATTCCACACCCAGTAATTTTATAGTCTTTCCCATTACTTTTAAATCAAAATGGGTGTTCAATAGATTTATTGCCTTTTCTATTACTTGTTTACTATTACCAAAAATAACAATATCATCTACGTATACGATTAAGACCACATTTGCATTTAAAACATACACACAGTTACAATTATCAAATTTTCTAAAACCAAGTGATAATAAAGTTTTGTTTAATTCGTAAAACCACATTCGACCGGATTGGTGTAAACCATATATCGCCTTATCTAACCGGCAGAAAAATCTTTTACTGTCCAAGACGCTAAAACCTGGGGGTTGAGTCATAGAAATATTCTCCTCTAAAGGGGCATACAGGTTTGCACTTGTTACATCGCACTGTATATGGTACCATTCACTATACGAGACAAGGAGGGTAAAAACAAATCGTAACACATTAAAATTAACGACTGGGCTAAACGTTTCGTCATACGATTGTCCTTTTACTTGTTTATAGCCCTGTGCTACTAACCTTGCTTTAAACTTAACTATCCTCCCATCTTCATCTCTTTTAACAGTATAAACCCAACGGCACCCTACAGGTTTTGTTCCTGTCGGTAGTTCCCCCAAATGCCAGACTTTACTTCTTTTCATTGTGTCAATTTCTACCTTCATCGCCTTGTACCATTCCTTACTTTGTTCCGCTTTACATGCTTGCTTATAAGTTTTTGGAATACGGATGTCTTCTAGTCAGCTGCTTTCAGCTAGGCTCAAGCTTTTATTACTGGGATCGGTTATTATACCTTGATACCTGTCATTTCCCTTAAAATTAAAAATTAAAGGATTGAACGACAAACCATTTTCTAGGCAATATTTCTTTACGTCGTTTTCAGATCTAAGTCTTTGGTTTTTACCTTCTTCATACTAATATATATCGACTCTGGAACTGTGAGCTCGGGGTCTCCTTTTTCGGATCCATCTGACCTGTTTCAAGTCAGGTGTTTCAGCTTCTGTTTCTGAATCTTGAGATTCATCAGTGCTAAGGCTTTCCTCGTCAGCAGAGGATGACTGAGAGTCTTCTGAGGGGCAATCTTCGCTCTCCTGTTCGAAGTCGTCACTAATTGCATCTCTTCCAACGACGGGAGAAAGCCAGTTAAAATCCTCATTAGGGCCCAGCACAGCTCCTTTCTGTCCAACCTCAATCCCTTGATCCTCATCAAATGAAACGTTAATAGTTTCCACTACCCTTTCCTCCTCTGGTAATAAAATCCTATATCCTTTGGTTCGAAAAGCGTAGCCAATGAGAACGCCAAGTTTGGCCTTCGCATCAAGCTTGGATCGTTGTTGACGGGGGACTCCTACGTAGGCTCGAATTCCAAACGGCTTTAAATGTCGTATAGAGGGTTTGGTGCCCCCGTAAAGCTCAAAAGGTGTTTTACTTAAATCCTTATGTACTAGTCTATTCCAGGTATAAACAAAATGTAACATGGCATCAGGCCAAAAACTAGATTCTAATCCACTTTCTTTTAACACTGTACGGGCCCCGTCAGTTACTGTTTGGTTGAAACGTTCAACTACTCCATTCTGCTCAGGTGTAAAAGCGTTGGTCAATTCATGATAAATCCCCTTATTTGCAAAAAAGTCTTTAAAGTTTTTGTTTACGAACTCTCGCCCATTATCAGAACGAAACGATTTGACCTTGCGACCAAGAAATGTTTCTGCTCTTGTTATGTGGTGCTTAACAATACCAAAAACTTCAGATTTTTCTCTGATTGGGTAAAGAGCGGTTTTTCGGGAATAATCATCTATTATTGATAGAAAATATCTTTCACCTGAACGGCCTTTTACACGACATGGACCCCATACATCAGCAAATAGTAAATCCAGTGGGTATTTGGACCTGATATGCTTTGTTAGCTTAAACGACTTTCTTTTAAATTTACATAATTTGCAAAACTCGCATTTAAAATTTTTATCTCCTTTAAAAACTGGCAACCCCCTGACTCCATTACTTCTGCTTGTTTGCATCAAAATAGAAGGGTTTACATGTGCACACCTTCTATGCCATATATCTACACTATTTCTTTCAATGGCATGACTTTCACTTGTTTTGAATCTAACTCTCCTATTACTTGGGCCAGGTTCACGAAAATTAATTCTATAGATTCCTCCTTTCAAAATCGCTTTAAATAGTGGTTGCCCGTTACTGTACGCATTTACCTCCCCGTTCTCACCGTAAAAGGAAATTCCGTCCAAGTCAAGCTTGGGGCCAGAAATTAAATT
The DNA here is from genome assembly GCA_032207245.1 of Pardosa pseudoannulata. Taxonomy (NCBI): domain Eukaryota; kingdom Metazoa; phylum Arthropoda; class Arachnida; order Araneae; family Lycosidae; genus Pardosa; species Pardosa pseudoannulata. The sequence continues at coordinate 127,989,836 of CM063503.1, read as the reverse complement.
TCGCCTTAAATTGTCAGCATGCATTACGTTTTGGAAATATAAAATTCTTTGGCCAAATTTAACTTTTATGGTTCCTTTACCTAATATTGGGAATGTGACCCCTTCCATAGCTACTGCCATTTCTTCCCCATTTAAAGGTTTGTAATCCACAAAAAGCTTCTTATCTTTACAACAATGATGTGACACCGCTGTATCGAATATCCACTCCGTACCTCCATTAATGTTACTTAAGTTTGATTCTACAAGGAAATTCGCCCAATTTTTAAGGTTTTTCTTTGAGCCTGTAAAGGAAATATAATTAGTATTAGAATGCTTAAAAGGATTCTGTCTATTTTGTTGCTCCGACGTGGGTGAATAATCTCGTTTACAGCTTAACTGTCTGTATTGGAGTTTGGTGTTGCGGCTTCTACATTGGTATTGAGGATTTAAGAAAGTAAAGAAGTTCTTAGACTTGCTTCTGGAGACGTGGTCACTTTCTCGGTCAGCAGAATAATTTCTTGTACTCGGCGAAGAAGTACGGCAATTTCTTAGTCGGCACTGTTGTCTCAAGTGGCCAGGATTACCACACTTGAAACAAATAATTTGCTGCTGCTTATTTAGCTCAGTTTTTTCAGCTGCTTGTATATCCACCTTGGGTGTGTCATTTAAATCAACCTCACGTAACTTTAAACGCGACTCTTCGGCTATCAGTTCATTTACAATATCTTTAAACACGAATTTCTCATCCGGCCATCTTAAAATTGCCTGAACTACAGAATCGAATGATTCAGGTAAATACCTGATCAACTGAAAGCTGAAATACCGTTCGTTAAATTCTTTGTCTAAATGTCTCATTTGTTCGGCTATTCGCAACAGTCGTGCTCCGTAGAGGTCGGCTGGCTCGTTGTTTTTAATTTTACACTCACATAAATCTGAGAAAAGCTTCATATGGTAAGCTCGCGAGTCTGGGTAAAAATGTTGACATAAAACCTCCCATGCTACTACCGGATCATCGCATTTTTCAATCACACGCCTGTATTCTACTTCTACGTTTAGGTAAATTATAGAAAGTGCCATGTTTGCTCGAGTTTTAAAGTCTCGTAATTCTTTATCGATAATTAAGGGCGGTTTTTCAATGACGGACGCATCCGATTTCTCAAGTTTTGAAGTAGGGGGTAATTCCTCCTTTGTAATTATTCCCCAAAGACCTCTTTCCATTAGAACATATTTCATATCCGAGCTCCAATTAGGATAATTTGTACCGTTTAACTTGGGAATATTAATTTGTGAATAAGCCATCATTATCACGCCTTTATCTTTTTAACAGTAAAAAAAAACAGGATTTACGTTAAGATTTTGCACAAAAAATATTTACCTTTAAACTGACATTACATACCATATCGCCCCCCCCCCCCTCCCGTCGCAAACATCTACAAGGACCGATATGTAAAAATTCACGGTTTTTGCTAAAAAGATTAAAATATAAACTGCATTTGCGAATTACAAAAAAATATAAACATCGCCTGTCATTTTACTTATGTTACTGGGCCCATAACATTTTGTTACTTCCTTGAGATAGTAACTCTAATATGTTTAACTCATATTCAAAGGAAAATAAAAATGGCTCGATATGACAATAAGAAATAAACAAACCACGGCTAAAAGTATATAACTGAATTTAATTACTACTAACATAAAACATAAAGAAATGAAACAAATAGAACTTAAATCAACTTATAAAAAAAAAACTCAACGAGCCAGCCATGAGACAAAAATAATACTACCTCCACGATACAGTCGAAAAAGCCACCTACTCGGCTAAGCAAACAAAATACAGTATTTATACAAAATACGAATTTCCCGGAATGACGCTTCGGGGAAGAGACACTGCAAGAGATAAGATTTAACCATGGGGTCTAACAGGTACTAGAATTCACGGGTTCGAATCCCACTATTGGTATGGATATTCGTAGTCATTCGAATCGGCTTTAAGCAGAAGGTGACGGTCTCATTAGCCCTTGTATAGCGGAACAGTAGACCGTAGCATTCCAACTAACTGATATTTGAACATCATCTGCCCGATTTTGCGACACAGTGAGAAACATGCGGTATATCAGAGAACAGCAATTTATCTACATTGCGAAATCGTTACTTCATCCTAATTGAAGAATCCCGATAAACATTAGAAATAAATAAAAGAGAGAGACGCATGGAAAGAGGAAAACCTCGACGATTCACAAATACGGAACTTCAAGTTCAACCGCGAGAGGCTGAGTGGGGTCAGAGTCAAGATATTTTTGTGACACGTTTGTATGGAAAAGTTATATTAACTTCCGCGTCCGGCCAGTGCAGGAAATTCTTGTTGTGACATGTTTGTGCAGGCTCGTTTCGAACCCATTTTTTCCCTGTGATGAAGCGCGTAAAACTAAATTGCCTTTAAAAAATAATAAAATAAATTAAAATAAAAAAATCTGAATATTCTAGATTGTTGAATTTCCATATTTTCCCGATCTGATTACTATTTTTAATAGGCTGCAAACATTACATTTCGGGAAGAGTATTGGTCCCCCAGATGATGAAAATCTCATATCAAGTGATGATAGTCTCACCAATACGCAAATTTCTTTCCAATTTCGAAAAATTTAGAAATAGCAAGATTTAAAAGAAAAAAGCAGAAATTGGCTGTAGAAATCAAGTAGAACTCCACCAAAAAGCGGAAAATTTCTATTGCTGTACATGCTATAAACGTATTTCTTTTCATTGAGCACAATTTTAATAGGATTTTTTTTTTTTTTTTTGGTCAATCTTGAGTGTAGTACGAAAGAGTAGCAGTATGTCAAATATGGCATATTAACTCTAAAGTCTAGTATTCAGCGACGTTCGGTGGGAAAAATTCGTCTTAGATTCGTAGAACTAACGTAATTACTAAACGTGCAAAAACTGCAAAAATTTGTAAAATGGCGCAGTTTCAGCGCAATTTCTGCTAAAATACCGTTTTTGGAGCAGCTGAGAGCAAATATCGGAAATTGGCGCAGTTTGGCGCAATTGGCGTAGCCGCAACATCCCTGCATTTTTCATAATAATGGCAGCAAACAATCATTTCTTGGCATCTTGAATTTAGGATCACAGTCCCATTGATTTATCTTTCCTGCACATTGTAGAGGTATTATATCTCCTAGAATAAACTAGAAGTAATTAAAGTGACATGATTGGTTACTGGAATGATATCATTCCTGAAGACACACCTCTTCCAATAGGTAATAAAAGGGCTGGAACACAGATTTTGTGACTTTTTCCTTTGAGATCACAATGAAAAGAATATAAGAAAATTTCTGTGTTTTGTATTCTTTTTCCCTGTGTGTTTACTGTCATCTTACGTTCTCAATAAAAGATGTCTTTGTAAGTGAACATCTGCATCAATCTACTTGGCTACTACATTTAATAATTGTTTAACAGTGATGACTACAGTAATTTAATAATATATATATATATATATATATATATATATATATATATATATATATATAACACACTCCCACACAATATCTAATTATTGCAAATCAATCCCCTTCTATTATGTTAGAATATGATGCAATAACTGTAAATTTAATGCTCATTTTAATACATAGTACTGAAATGAACATAGTTATTTCAAGCAATATCATTACTAACCTGCAATGTAGAGCTATGAGGATTGTGCATATAGATTATAGGTGAATAACTGCTATTTAAAGGCATTCTAACACCAACAAATGGCCTTAATCTATAAGGGTTTGGTATTCCAATTGCAGAAACCTAAACAAAAATTTTAATACACCAGAATTAGAAGAAGTAGGAATCATTCTAAATACTACTTGAGAGATATGAAAATAGTTAGGAAAAACAAAAGCAACTTCCTTTATCATATTTATGTATATGAATGGAGCAATAATGAAGGAAAGGCTTGATTACTTATTGAATTATTTATTTCTTGAATATTTCCACTGAGAGAGTGATATATACAAAAACAAAACATTCAAACTCTTCATATGTTCAAATGCTTATTGCTTCCTTTTATTATTTAATTTTTAAAGTATGCTGCAAAATACATAGAAAGTTAAAAGTTAAGAATAATTCAAGAAGTTAGTTAAATGAAAGGTAAATTGCAAAACATCTAAACTTTATCTTAACAAATGTCTTCATTTTTATATGAATAACCTAAAGTCTAAGTCATAATAAAAATTATAATTTTACAAATTTCAAAATGGACCTACTGGAATATTTAAAAAGCTAGATTGATTCAAAATTCTAAAATAAAAACTAACACTGTCAATTATTTTAAATTAAAAATATTTAATACTTCCTTTAAAAAGATGCACAAAGTTATACCTGAAATTTAAAAGAGCCTAAAGAGGTATGAATAAATAAAGTGTCTTCTACTGTGCCTTCTTCTCGAGCCAACAGCACAACATCAAAACTTGTATTTCCACCAGGAGGAATGACCTAAAAATAATAAATACATTTTTCATGTATAAAGATTTAACTTATCTATACAAAATGTTCAACAAGCATACTTCAGAATTTCTATACAAGTAGATGTAATAAAAAATTTTTAAAATTACTCCTAGATCTGTATTTTGAAAATATTTTTGCAAAGCCTGTATATTCTCATTTCTTTTAAATTAAAAGATAATTTTCAATATATATTTAAAAAATCATAGTGGTACAGATTCGATACGCACACCACGGTTTTTGTCGCCAAACTTGGCGATTTTTTGGACGATGTATGACATCATTGGTTACTTTTGGTGACTTTTAGCATTGTAGCTTTGTAGTGGCAACCTTGGTTCTTAATTTAAGCAACATTGGTGCACATGATTTGTGACGTCACAACCTGCCTCTTTCGCATGGTTTTCGAGTCAACGTGGGGTCCTGGTCGCGTGGTTGTAGGTAAGGTTGTACAATTTTGTTGCTTCAGTTTTTTAGGTTTTATGGATTAATTAGTTATTTTTAGTTAGTTATGGATGTTGTAACTATTTTCAACGTAGTTAAGAAGTATCAGGAGATTTTGAAGGGATAATTCGTGGGGTAGCACATGGTATGTCCTTATTTCTTTTTTGTTTATTAATATATTTGTATTTGTAATATATTTTTAATGTATGAAATTTGTATTATATCGTTGAGGGGGGGGGTTTCTTCCTCAAAAATTTTAAATTTGTTTTAAAGAATTTTTAGTTATTTTAATTTATTTATTTATAAAGATTTGAATTATTAAAACAGTAATGATTTGTAAAATATATGATTTTTTGGTAATATGTATTTATTGGTTGTAATATGTATTCTTTATCATTAAGGGGGGGTTGAGGGGTTTTCCCCCTCAAAATGTTTAAAATTTTAACCGTTTAAAAATATTTGAATTGTTTTCTTTTTACTTTTTTTCAACTATGTTTTTAAAATCATTATTTAAAAAAAAATGGGAGTCCCCCTTCAAAAATTTAAAAATTATTGTAAAATAGTTTTACAAAATTTTATCATTCCTTGTGTGTTAAAATTGTTAAATTTCAACTGTTTTTAAGAATTTTTTCATTTTGTGAGATTATATACTTGTTTTAGTAGTTTCAATCTGTAAAATTTATGCTGTGTTAGTATTTTTTTTATTTTGCCATGTGGTGCGTCCATGTTTTTTTTTTTTGTGTGTGTGTGTGTGTACGATTTTTTCAGAAACCCCATTTTCGGCCAAAATTTTATTTGGCGACTTTCCCAAAATGGGATTTTTGCTAAGATCAGCAAGAAAAACAAAATGGTGGCCAGAAGCGGTGTGGCTATTGCATCAGTTCCGAAGCTTATTTTCAAATTTCTAATTTTGTTTACACCTAATTCATTTTTTAAATTCTCATAAGATTCTCTGTCCTTGCAGGGGAATTGTTAAATACCCAAATCAACACTGAAGCAATACCCCATTCAGTACGTAATGCTCTTTCCTATAACAGCATTATTTTAAATATAGAAAATAAAACTACCAATGCCTTCACTTTGCAAACTCCTTTATAGGGTCTAATTTGCAGATAGGCCACCAACTGATACATGAAAAAGCTTAAAAAGAATTAATTCCATGAAATTCCCTCAAATATAATCTGTTAGAGAATATCCTTTTCAAACTATCATGTTGGAACTTCATTTTGTCATGGTATAATATCTGTGCAAAAGTACCCAGCTTTCACTTTTAGCAATCTATTTTGAATTAGAATGCAGTTAAAAATTATTAATTTGTTCAAAAATTAAGAATCCTTTTTACCTCAAATTACAGAGTTTTAAGGATATCATAAGCAGTATACAAACCCTGTAAAAAGAATACAGAATCATAAGGAAATCATACAGATCTAATAAGGAAAAACATTTAGGTTCCTACAGGTCTTACAAAGTGAAAATTAAAAACTTTTTAAGAAGACTACTGAGAAATACATTTATAATCTTGATTACCTTCCTTATAATTTTTAAAAAATTACAGAAAGTTGTTCCATTCTTTTGTATTTTCATAAAATTGTTTTTACTCTCAGAAGAGTTTTTAAATAGTTAATTCAATCCAGATGAAGCAATATCCCAATCAGTTTATAATGCACAATTTCTAAATGCATCATTTAAAATATGGAAACTACAAGGGAGATTTTGACCCAGTGGGGGAATCAAACAACTTAATTCTTCTCTGATAATTCCAGACTCATTAATTCCAAAAATGTTCTCAAAAATGTAAAAAATTGGATCCATCATTTTAAAAGGTTAAGAGAATACCATGTGATTTCAAAATGCTCTATGATTGATTGTGACGTCACAGTTCATGATATTTCAATCTTTATATTTGTTAGCAAGCTATTTCTATTTCCAGATTATATTTTGATGGTATTAAAAAATTTCTAGTCTTATTTCCACTTTATTTTATCAATCTCGATAATACATATGCCTACCTTTATTTATAATGTCTCTCTTACCCAGATTCACCAAAGTAACAGTCTAACAACCTTACAAAAATTTACACCATATCAATGTTTTCATTTTCAGAAATAACTCTGATTTTATGGGAGCAGAAATATGAGGAATCAAAACCAAAAAAATATGTAAAATAATCTTTCATATTTTCTATTTATCTAAATGTACTTCAAATTTATAAATACTTTATTAATACTAACCACAGCTATCCTGTTTGTAGACACTGACAATACATCAAGCATATATATATATTTATACACACATGCACATTTGCTGTTACAACATGTTTTATATATAAAGATAAAAAACATCTGAAAAGTATTTTAATATTGTAGTTGGAAATATATTAAAAAACATTCTTGGATCAAAATACTTAAATTATGTATTACAACCACCATCATATATGGTTTAAAGATCATCACTGTAAAAATCCCCATTTATTTACTTTCCTAAATGTTGCAATATACATTGCTGAAAACAGAAAAAATGATATATTCTAAAACAAATATCAATATAATGAAGACTTACTTTGTCTTGAAAAAAGGAACAATGAGTATGTAATGTATTTCCTGATATTGATAACATATGTATACTGGTATCAGGACTTAAATTTTGCACAAAAACACGTTCCATATGGGGCATACCTACAGGACTGTATAATAGAAACATTGTATGAAAATGGATTGGAATGGTTTTAAGCTAAATTAATAAAGAAAATAAATACTTACTGGAAATGAAAATTTAACATTGGAGGATGAAATGCAATTGGACTTGCATATGCATTTAAATTTTCTTCATTTAGATCAGAGAAACTGAAATTTAAAATCTAAATTTAACTTTACACAGGAATAGGGAAACAGTTGTGAATACTTTCAACTATAAAGAGAATTTGTATACAAAAATATCTTGGCAGCAGAATAAACTAATAAAGGATTAGAATTTTTATTGATAACTTCATTTCCTTACATTTAATAGAAAATTAATCATTTAAGTTAACGTTAGGATTTTTAAATTAAAACTATTGCAATTTCACAGACAAGACAAACAAAATTTAAAAATGACCCAAAATAGCAATAGATTAAATATATCATTTTAACATATAAAAATTCTGACTATGAATTTTTAAATAATATATCTGTTGAATCTTGACAAAAATCTGAATATTTTTAAAAAATCTATTACATATTTCAGTAAATAATAATACTGTAGTAATAATAATACTGCAGAATTCTTTTCCACAAATTAAGATATATAGTAGAAATTAAGAACTATTCATTTAGAAATAAAAATTCAAGATCAGCTTAAAATGAATTTTGACATTAGATTAATATGGATGATAAAATGTTTAAGAAGTATTTCGTGTGAGTTATAAGACAAGGAAGAATTTTGTTTTGGTATTGAAACAATTTATATTGTATAATTAATTATAACTTCAATTACAAAAGAGTCTGTTACCATTGTAATAATTTTGGATTCCAAACCCTATAATCATAAGTTTCTTCAGGTCAGATATTTCTATCGAAAACTAATTTAAAAGACTGATAAATTATTTAGCTATGTACAATAATTTGGTCATTCAACTTGAAATAGTTGAATCGTCACATGGTTACAGTAACAAATTCAATAGTTTCCCCCATCAGTACTACAAAAAAAAAATTTTTTTTTAATGTAGAAAATGCTTGTTTTATAGATTAGTTAGAAACAGGGCTTATGATTATGATCACTATTTTTTATAAATTATATAGAATTGTGGAAAGCAGACAATACTATGATACAAGCAACACAAGTTCATTGGATGATTATGAGAAGTACCCTCCCAATCAGCTAATCCATATTTTATAAGAACATCAGAATGATATAGAATTGAAAATCTGTAAATGGGAGAATGAAAACCTATAGCTACTACATGTAGTATGTTTCATATTTGGTAGTTTATTTCAAACTCGTAACATCAGCAATTGTGTAGGAATTCATATTGGCTATTGAGAATACAAAAAAATCATGTGATTACAGCAACTCTATAGTGATTTTCTACTAAATTACTACCTATTCCAGAATAATCAGAATTCCAAATAATCAGACTTGCAAAGAAACTCAGTTTTCATTTATATAGCAGCATTTATATAAAGACTTTCATACATCACAAAAGTAGTTGAATAATAAAACGTTGCATGGAAAATTCTTAAAGATTTAGATAGAAGGATTTACTAACAAAACTGTTAAACCCCAAATTATGTTCTATTTGGAGTCATATTGAGACAATTTCCTGCTCTAGGAAAACTATGGCTCTTTACAAGATTTATATATTATATTAAATATCTTTTGATTTAAGTAAGGATAGGTTTAATAACTTCAGGATTTTACATATATTTCTGTTTAATAACATTTTTAAAAATACCCTACCAAATTACTCAATAATGATAGAATTAAAACCAAAATTATGTTCTATTTCTTCAGGATCATATTAAGACAATTTCATGCTCTGGATTAACTGTTATTTACAGAATTTATATATTAAATACCTTTTGCTTTAAGTAAGGTTAAATAACTTCTAAATTTTTACATATACTTCTGTTTAATTTTTTAAAAAAACCTATCAAATTACTTGATAAAATTAATAATGGCATTATACTGCTTAAACATATTTGATATAAGAGGTTCATCCATATATCTAATTTTTAATTTATCACATTTTATAAATATATATTTAATTATTTACAGAAATAATTGTTCAGTGTGTCTAATTTTTTATCTTTTATTCTTCTATTAATGATTATTTTCTGGTAGAAAAAAAAACATTTTGATAGACATAACAGGTTAAGATTTGAGATCTAATTCTCTAGAGTTATACTTCTTTATACAGCTATAAGGCTTTATTCCTGGGCAGTTAAGCCTGTTCCCTAACCCACTGTACTGTTTCTAATATAAAATGGGATTTTAACTTTTAAACAACAGCCAATCTATGTTAAGAAAATTAAAGAGAAACATTTCTTACTTTGCAAAAATCTTCCAAGCCCTTTTGCCAATATATTATACAAAAACATATTTGCCTTTGTAAAATATATAGCACAGAAAGAGCTTGAAATATAGTTAGTTTGAACTGGGTATAAAATTGCAGAGAGATATAATGACAATGTGATATGATATAAATTTCAAAACCTAAAAAGAAATTATAAATTCTGATTGAATTTTAGTTATTTGTTCTTTCTTATTCTTTAATAGAGACCATTTGTGACCTTTCCTTTGAAATCAATATAAACTAAACAAAATAAACAGAAAAATAGGCAAAACAGTAACAAAGCAGGCAAACTCTTCTAAAATCTATAATACATAGGCTAATCAAGCTAATTCCAGAAGGAACACACATAAATCTTTCAAATATAAAACAAATGAATATTTTAATATTTATTTGATGAATATTGAAAAGATATAAACAATATGTGAATCTATATAGTAGATAAAATGAAAGAATTTTTTTATGTCAAGGATATAGTTACCTTACTGCAGATGTATCTTCCTCACGAATGAACTACAAGTAAAAGAAACGAAAATTATTAATAAAAGCCATCCTTGAGCATATATACATGGAACATATATAAAAATACCTATTGCATTTTATCAATGTGATAGAGTCTAAGGCCAGAAATAGGAATGTACAAATATAGCATAGTTAATTTTACTCAATGCCATACAGTCATGGTACTATTATTAACCCTTTCTAAAGTTATGGAAAGATTATTTCCCTTTTACATGATCTTACAAAATAGACCTGTGGGAAAAACCCATCATAATATATTGGCTTTGCTATTTTAACGATGGGAAGACTGATTCTCATTTCAGTTTTGCACTATCATCTATTGTTTGATCAAATGAATATAATTAGCCCTTCTGTTTTGAAAGTTTGAAAACACTGTGTGAGAAATAAATGGCCCACGAAAGGGTTAAGGCACTGAATATTGATTATCTAGGTATATAAAGTATAATTAAAAAGCTACAAATATTAAATAGATTATAATACTAAAATAGATCTCGCATTAATAAAAAAACTTTCAACATTATTTGTAGTTCAAATAGATAAGTCGTTTACAAAAAAAAATGAGAAATTTATACCTGTATTTGTAAAATTCCATATTGTGTAAAACTATAATACAAAAAATAAGCATGGTCTAAAATTCTTAAATGTATTTCATGTTTGAAAAAATAAAAGGTATCTAGACATTTGTTTTCTTATAGAGATCATTTAAGACAGTTTTATACACCAAAGTTTTAAATAGCTTCCATGTTAACTCCATTTGCGGCAGGCAAAATATCCAGCCAATATTCCATTTCATATGCTTAAAGCCTTTTGGAGCATTTAAGTAGGTAATCCTCCAATAACTACAGTGATTTGTCATTTTAGTTTATCAATATCCAGAACTGGAGTTGTACATATTTGGTCTTTAAGGGCATGCCTCAGTCAAAAAACTACTCTCAGTGCAGTGAAACCACTGTCAGACTCTCAAGGGAAATAAGAGTTAACTCGTCAAAAATCCTGATCAATCAAAAGATTTTACAAATGACTGACAGGTTACAGATAGCTTGATAAATTATTTGAAACTGGCTATTTTAATATTTGTATGAATAGATCTTCTGGGCAGCTCTTGGAGGAGGAGTATTCTTAGGAGCTAGGTAATGTGATCAGGAGTCTATTGTAACCAACATCACAATAGCATACTGAAGTACTATAGATGTATTTTTAGAACCTAACCATTTACAGGAAGCGTAGAGAGAAAGACAGGTGGAAAAAGAATAAAGAAATCAGCTTATATGATGTTTATAAACATTTTTTCATGTTACAATAACTGAGATATTTTCAGCTCTGTTTCAGTGAAAAAAGAAACTACTTTGAAACTAACAACAAAAACAAATAAAACATTTTCTTGTTCATTGTAATTATTGAAGTTTAATACTTATTGATTAAAATAAAAAAGGTCTTATATTTCTCTACAATTGAAAAAAAATATCAAAGTCTAGTGTCTTATTTTATAGTATATGATTTATTTAAAACTTATTTTTTAATTAAAAAAATTATCCTAAAATGTGACAGGTGTATAAAAATATAAAAATGAATATTAATCTATATAGTTAAATAGTCAAAGATTTTATTTATTAATTTATCTAAACATAGATACTACTAAGCTGTGTCCAGGGCTTTTCAATAACAGAAAGTTTAATTATTTTCATTTTGCATATTTTTGTACACATATGCAAAGGTTTAGCCGATTGTATGCATTAGTAGAGGTTATCTGCTTTAGAACTGTTACTATGTTTTCCTGATTTAAGTAATATCATTCATCAAAATATTAAGATATCAAGATGAAATTTTGTCTCTCTCTTTCATTTCAAAGTATGTTATAGATTTTATAAAGCAAAATATTTTTTACTATATGAGGTTACTTATTACTATATAAAAAGTCTTCATTATGGATATTTATATGGGAAAATAAAACAAATTTATTTATAGAACTCTCCTAAAAAGTGACATATGTATGTATATATAAAACTTGCATATAAATGAAGTTAAATGTTCAACATATTTAAATTATTTAACTTGTACTTGATTAACACTAAAACAGGAGTTTTGGTGTACCTAAATTGTGGGCTGGGTTAGAGTTACCCTGATTAATATAAATCTGAGATATTATTCAAAAAGTATACTGTATTTATATGCAAAATATTGAAAAATATATAGACAACTTTAATAGAAATGTTTATTTTTTTACCAGTCAAGATTTCTAACACAGTTCAGGGGTAGTTTGGGCAACTTTTTTTTTTAATATAAATTTTGTATATTTACTATATATTGGTATTTTACAATTAGAACAAATATCTATAGCTCTGTTTTCACACTTGGAAGCTTAGTCATGAACCATTTTTTGCATATGCAGATTCTTCAATATTATATTTTCATAGAATTTTATAGGTATAAAATTAAGAAAAGTCAAGAATTTTATTTCAATTTAATAAAATATAATATTTATAAATATTATATTTTAAATAATATTTTTAAACTTTTTGAGAAAATTGGATACAAAATAGTATTTTAGTCAAAAATGACCCATCCCGCAGTTCTAGTGTTAAGTGCATACATATTGCTACATTGCTACCAGATGATGGTGAAACAAGTTTGAGTTTGACTCTTTGGACTTTGTGGGTTCAAATCCTGCTGCTAGCATGTATGTCTGAAGTCATTTGGAATGGTTTTAAGCAATAGGTTTCAGTCTAATAAACATTCATGTTGAAAAAAATTTACTAGTGCACTCCAAACAAACAAGCTAGCATTGATCCAGGCCCATAAAACCATGAGGCCCTACAGGATTTTTTCCAGTGGTGGTGGGCAGATTGCAAGTATTGGGCAAGTATCCCATGCTGCCGGTTACCCCCAAAGTGTCTGGAGCTCCACAGGTGCAATCTACGAGTAAACACAGTAGAGATGCACTTGGAGTTTGGAAGACTACTGGATGCTATAGCAGATTTCTTGTTGCTGGAATTAGTGAAGGTGACACAAATCACACAGACCAAAAATGAACAATGAAAAACTAGTAGAATTTAGCTCCAAACAAGTACATGTTATTCATCACAAGTTCATTCTTTAGTTATTAGTTATCTAAATGAGTTATCTTATGTGTTCTAAGTTCTTCAGTTATTCATCATGATTTTTTTTTAACACTTACTAAAACTGGGAACTATTAAACATTCCTACTTTCTGTTTTTCTGTACTCAGTTCAAGAAATTAATTTTTTTAAATGCAAACCCTAAGCTTTTTATATATTTTTAAAAAATTTTAGCCAAAATTTGTTTTAGACTGCAATGAAAGAGTATGAAAAGATATTTAAATGTTTTATTAGATATAATTGATGTTTCTGCCTCAATTTCTTTATAAACAATCAAAACTTAACTTTAAGCTTTCTGCAGATTTTTTTAAAATTGTATTTACAATATATTTCTGTGTATAAACAAGAATATTTTGGGCTCTTTAGAGACCTAATGTAGGAGATTGGTTTATATATGAATCCATGGCACAGATATAGTATATATCCTTTTTGGGGGTGTTTTTTACAATTGGCCAAATTGGTAAAACTAAACTTTTTTTAAAGTATAAAATAATGGAAAAATATATATAACGGGAAAAAGTAAAATTTTCAAAAATTTTAAGATGAGAAAAACACAAAACTTGAAAAATAAAATTACAGTGACTTTAACCTGTATTATAATTGTGCCAAAAATAGCAATATGATACCTGTAGCAAATGGGCTAATCTAAAAAAACATTCTTTTATGTAAGCAAGGGACACTATATAAATTGTATAAAGGAGTAATTCCTTTATACTTTACAGAAGATTCAAATTATAAACATATTGTATTTTTTCAAACATTTTACTCAAGATGACAAAATTAAATAATTATTTTAATGTTAGTCTTATAAACGACTTTGTACAAACTTTTTTCTCAAACGAACAAAACATTATATTTTATGATGGATAAGAAAAAAAACTTGCTGCAACGAATCGTTTTTGGTTCAAATGTTCCCTTAATGGCTTCTAAACCTTTTGACTATAAAATTGCAAATTTGTGTCTATTTTTTTAGAAATCTTTCCCAGTCAATTCAGTGAGCTTTTTGTTTGCTTAAAAAGATGATGCATACAGTTGGATCTCCTACATTCTATTCATTCATTAAAAATTTCACTTTTGAACCATTTATATATTTATTAATTAATTATTTCAATTTATTCATAAAATAACTCTTTGAAGCTTAACATTATAACCCCAACATACTTTAAAAAGTTCTCAAACATTTAATAACATCTAAAGATGTACCTTGAAATAAATGCATCTTGAATCTGAAATCCCAATATTTAAACATACATACAATCCTGAGAACTCACATCAGAAGTTTTATTTCTTGGTTACACATGATCTCAGAGATTTCTTTTAATTTGATATTTCAAAATAAAGTAATTTTTTCTTTTAATTTTTCAGTTTTCAATAGAGGTCTTTCAGATAACTGAGAGTCTACCATAATTAAATCAATATTACTTTGCCAATTAACTTGAATCCATTTTGCTTCTCAGCTTAAGAATTATATAGTGATTGCTAAAGTCATTCAATTTGTTCGCTTTCTTCCAAATGAAAAACAATTAAATGGCCAACATATTAATGTTACACCTTGCCATGTTAGAAACAACACTGCTACTACACTTTAACATAAATCTGCCAATCATACAATTTCATATATAGGCTGAAATTGCTACAGGCTTATATAAGACTACAGCATAACACTCTGGCATTAAATTTATAAATATTATAATTACTTTCTGAATTTTAATATTTATAATTAAAATTCTTAAGGTCTTAATTAGATGCCTAGGTTGCATAAATAAAAAATTAAAAAATATATTGAATTTTAGAAAAATTGTATAAAGGAGCCTTACAAAGATACATTTTTAAATAATACTATAAAATATTTACATTACATATTAAAGTTTCTCTTTACAGTGATTTCATTAGAGATTTGTTTCTTCTTTTTTAAAAATAAAATAATTTCCAAATCATATGATGTGACTCAAATCCAGTATAATCTATAAATTAGCAGGTATATATATATATATATATATATATATATATATATATATTTTTTTTTTATGGAAACCTACCTCTTGCATTTCAACAGACACACCATCCATTAAATATCTCAGGTCACCATCAACATGAACAAATGCTGAAAAAAAAAGAGAATATATTCAATTCAATTACTAGCAAGCAAATTTTATTCATTTTTAACCATTACCAATAGGATTAAACCCCATACACATTATTATGGCTTAGTTTAGAACAATATTGTCTACTTTTTACTGCAACATTAGACTGGGATCGAGTTTAGGAAATCAGTAAGATTCAAACTCCCTGCCGTGCCATATCTTCACGTTTTCCACCTCAAGCCATTCTTATTGAGCTGGAAACTGCTCTACAAGAAGAATGACGATTGCTTAATTCTGTAGTGGTTGACCACCTAATTGAAAGCATGGTCACAAGGTATAAACTTTGTATACAGATGAGGGGGATCACAGACCCTATTAATGTCCTTTTATTCATTTTATGCTGTTTATTTTCACTTTATATATAATTCTGTTTAAGTCTCCAGTATTCCATTATCTGATAACTTACAAAAATTTAATACTGTTTTCATTTCTGTATATAATTATTGATTTTGTTTTATGCATAAATATATATGCTACTTTTCTGCCGAATTTTGTGTGAATCAAAGCAGTATTTGTTTATTTTTTTGCATTTTACATCTTCGAGCTTAACTTTTGGAAGTGAATGTATATGTATGTGTGTGTGTGTGTGTATGTGTGCATGTATGTATGTGCGTGTGTATATATATACGTATATATAAGGACTGGTTAATTACATTTCGATAATTTTTTATACTTTAAGCTTTATTACATTTATCATTATACAATAAGCCTAAAATAAAAACATTTTAGAAAATTGATTTTTCAAATGTAATTTACTTTAATAGAAATTTATAATCTTTAAAATCATTTACAGACATACCAACATTCAGGCACCTCTGTCAGGAGCAATAGCATGGTTTTAAAATTTAACAATCTATAAATTAAACGTGTTTGAAATTTACATACATAGTAAAAAATAATAAAAAAATTAAACATAATTGCATATTTTATTGATTTCTAAATTAAAATTGAGCAAATTCAATTAAAAATAAACACACCGTTGTAAATTATAAAGGGCAAATTTAAGTATTTAACAATGTGGTAATGTCTTGCAGCAACATCGACTCATTAAAATATTTACATTTTTTTATCCACAAGCATTCTAGAGTTTGTCTTCTTGAATTTGACCTAAATTCAATGGGGGTTTTCCCTCACAGTACCGAAACCTCTTTTACATGCAGCCTTACTGTGGGGAAAGAGTAATATATTCAGCATTATTTCATTGTGAATTGTGATCTACTAGTTGTTCAAAAGTTTGGTTACTTTCCAGAGTTATCAATTTCTCTCATTTCTCCAGAGAACCCAGAGTAGTTGGCATGTCTACATTTACCCATAAAATATAATGAGAAGAAAGAAAAATACAAGTCAAAGGTTTATATTTTATTCTATTACTATGTACTTCAGTAATAATATGAAAGAAAATACTTGAATATAATTTTTATTTTGCTACAAAAGTACAAGTAGCTTAGCATTTTTCTTTTTAGACCCAATTTAAAAAAAAACTGTCTCACTGGCAGGGGCGTATCAAGAAATTTTCCATGAGAGGGGGGAGAATTACATCCTTCAACTTGTATCTTAAAATTAATACATCAATCTTTAAATAGGGGTTTACATTACCTACCTCCCTACTGGTCAAAATTTCATATAACATTGGCACATGGCTACAGTTAAAAACATGATATCCTGAAGTAGATAAATCACTTATATGACTTGTGCTTTTACTCACTAGTGATATAGGTAATTCGATTTCATGATGTAAAGGCAAATTGGAGATTAGATTATATCATGCATGCCCTTTTAATTGAAGTTGGCAAATCGAAAAAAACAATGTTTATGTATTGGGACACTATATTGTGCATTGTCCATAGCACTTAGTTAGGATATTGGAAAGGCGATTTCCTGTCAAAGATCGGTGGAGAAGCTTAAATTGATTAAGCTATGTTGATACAAATTTTCCATTGTGATAAATTGTCAACATGAAAATTTGGAATATGGCATCATGAAGCAGTACATTATACAGATATATAAATATGTCGATATATATATGGTAAATACATTGTCATTATAATGAGGTATATTTTAATTGCGCATTGCAACTAGCTCCATAAAAGGAGTGGTTGGATAGGGTTGGACAGGTGTGATATTGGTAAAATAAAATCTTAAATGTGTAATATAAACATTATGGCTTTCAAAGCTACTGAAAAAGAAATTTATGATACTTAAAAGTTAAATTCAGTAATCAAAACGTTTTGGCACTTCATTATATAAGAAGTATTAAGTGTTAATCACATTTATTGTATTCTATGATTTGTATAATCACTTATTTTGTAACCTTGACTGTATTTCTTCTATTATGTGTTTTGGTAACACTGTGTTGTTGTTAGTTCTGGTTTATGCACTGAGTGTGTTGCACGTGGGTGCTGTTATGCACATTCTAATTTTTTACTTAATAAACTTAATCTTTAACTAACATCAGCCTCTATGTATTTTAAATTAACAGCAGAGCGTGGTTTGATACGCTGAAGAAGTTTATTAAACCGATGAATTAAATATTTTGTTAGTTAATTGTAGCATCTGTCACATGTAGTAATGGCTGCTGAAGATACAAAGTACAGCGAAATTTGGAAGACACTAAGATCAAAATATGCTAAAACCAGAGCAGTCAGTCAAATATTGGCTAGAAAGAAATTATCTACTATGAAGAAACGAGCCGATTGCAGTATGCAGCAGCACATCGACAAAATGCTTGGAACTGTGAATGATCTAAGAATGTCCGGTGCAGTAGTGCAAGACATGGATGTTGTGATATACCTATTAATGTCTCTTTCACCAGAATATGATGTCGTTAAAGCTACTATCAAAAATCAACCAAGCAAAAACCTGACTTTGAACTTTGTTACCCAGAGACTCTTAAGTGCCGAAGCCTTGAAAGGCGATAAAAATAGTGAACATATGTGAAATCCTGGATCAAGTGACAATGTAGCCTTTCGTGTGAATAAGGCCAACATATCTTATTTCAAGTGCAAACAGAGAGGTCACACAGCAAAGATGTGCAAGAGCAAAATAACTTGTTTTAATTGTGGTCATACTAGATATCACAAAAAGGATTGTAGAATAAGACCCAAGTCGGATAATTGAGAAACAGTTGCAGCAGTGACGTTTATGGTGGGTGAATCTGATGACAATCTTTTCCTATTGGATTCTGGAGCCTCAGTACATATGTGCAGCAAAAGTGAGTCGTTTGATGATTTAAAAAGTTTTTCTGGTTCTGTGGCATGTGTATCTAAAAATGACATTTTAAAAATAGAAGGAATAGGGAGAATTTCAGGAGTAATGCATAGAAAGAAAATTATTCTGACAGATGTACTCTATGTGCCTGATTTAAATGGTGAACTAATTTCTGTGAAAAATATTCAAAGGGCAGGTTACAGTATTATATTTAAAGATGATAAAGCATTAGTGCAAAAGGGTAAAGAGAGCTTTGTAATGGCTCAGCTTAATGACAAAGGCAACTATGTAAGTGAGTTTAAACCTATTAAAGCTGTGGCCGATGCTGCTGAACATTCTTCAGATCTTTGGCACAGACGGATGGGTCACTTATCCAACAAAATCTTAGAGCAGATGGGTCTTCCTACCTCAAATAATTTCTGTGAAGAATGTGTTATTTCTAAGCATTCAAATAAACCTGTTGGAAATGGTCCTAGAAGTTGAGAAATCTTACCCATGAGAATGATTCATACAGACATATGTGGTCCTATTTCACCTCCTACCTCATCTGGTGAAAAGTATTTTGTAACAATTATTGATGATTATTCAAGATTTTGGGAAGTACATTTACTCAAGCATAAAAATGATATAGTTCCAATGTTTAAATTTAAATGATTCTTTAAACAAAATCCTCAGCTGTATAAAATATGATGTGACAATGCAAAGGAGTATGTGTTGGGAGAATTAGCCAAGAGTTGCAAGGAGGCTGGCATTTCCTTAGATCCTGTTCCACCATACTCACCTCATTTAAATGGAGTGGCTGAAAGAGCCAACCGGTACTTGCTAGAAAAAGCTTGTGCATTAGTGTATGAAGCACAGCTGCTTAAGAATTTCTGGAGTTTTGCTGTACAGACTGCAGCTTATCTTAAAAATCGTATTCCTAGTCAAAGTACTGAAAATCACATACCTTTTGAATTGAAATATAAAAAATAAAAAAAAAAAATCGCCTTATTTAAGTTTGATAAAGGTATTTGGATGTGATGCTTATATGAGGATTCCAGATAATATGAGGAAGAAATTGGATCCCAAATCAAGAAAAATGATATTTGTTGGATACTCGAGCATAGGTTATCGTTTGCTGGATCCTGATACCAACTGAGTGGCAAATTCTCGCAATGTTCAGTTTAGTGAAAAAAAGAAAAGAATTGCCATATCTGAAACGAGTCAAGAAATTGTTTCATTAAAACCTAATTCTGAATTAAATGATGCTGATACTGATAGCCCTGAAGAACATGAAATCAGATCTTCAAAAAGAAACACAAAGCCACCTGCTAGACTAAATGATTATTACTTATATAGTGCACTTGTAACAAATCCTGATCCAATTTTGTTTGAAGATTTAGAAAAGTTACCTGTTAATGAGCAGAATTTGTGGCGAAATGCTATGGATCAAGAAATGAAGTCTTTGAATCAAAATAAAGTGTGGGAACTTGTATAGTTACCAGAAAACAAGAAGACAATATCCTGCAAATGGGTGTTCAGAATTAAGCGAAATAATGTTTACAAAGCAAGACTGGTTGCCTGTGGCTTTGAACAAAAAGAAGGTGTTGACTTCTTTGAAACTTATGCACCTGTGATTAGTACATCCTCCCTAAGACTTGTTCTGGCCATCGTTCTTCAGAAAGATCTAAAAATGTAAGCCCTTGATTTAAAACTGCTTTCCTAAATGGAGAACTTAATGAAACTATCTTTATGGAACAACCTATGGGATATAATGATAACAGTGGTAAAGTGTGTAAACTTTTAAGAAGTCTGTATGGACTGAAACAAGCACTAAGGCAGTGGTTTGAAAAATTTAGATTTTATAATACATCTGAAATTTCAACAACTGAATAACAAGCCATGTCTATTTGTAAAGAGATCTGACCATAGTGAAATTATAATTATTTTGTATGTGGATGATTTGTTGATCTTTGGTTCTGATGTATCAGAAGTTAAAGTGGTAATTCAGCTTCTCCAGCAAAAGTTTGAGATGTCAAAGTCTGAGATTGCCAGTGAATTTTTAGGCATATGTTTTGAACAATCTGATAATCATCTTCACCTGAGCCAAAAATCCTATGTGTTGAAACGTTTTGAAACATACAAAATGAGTGTAAGCCATATGATACACCACTTGTACCAAAATCAACCACATCAAACTTTGATACTGGTGAACATTTTGAAGGTCCATTATTGGTATTATCGGAAACTTATTGGTGCATTACTGTATTTAGCAATGACGACCAGACCTGATATATTCTGTGAACTGTTTTGGTCAACTTCAAGAGCAACCTACACTTGCTGCTTGGACTGGTTTAAAAAGAGTGTTGTGATATCTCAAAGGGACTCTTGACCTAAAATTATTTTTTCGTAAGTGCAATAATAATGAAATTGTTATTTCTTTATATGTTGATGATGATTTACGTGATCGAAAATCAATTTCAGGTTATATTTTAATACTAAACAGTTGTCCAATAATTTGGAATGTTAAAAAGCAAACATCCATAGCTGTCTTCTACTGAAGCAGAGATTCTAGCCTTAGCCCAGGCTGTGCAAAATTTAATGATTCTCTTTAATCTTACTAAAGAAATTTTTGGGTCTAAAGAAATAAAAATGAAAATTTATGAGCAGGGTTGGCATGATTTAAATGAGTTGATTTTTTTTAAAAAAATCATTGATTTAAATCATTTTTTTTTCACTTCTTTTAAAACATATATTCCAAAGACAGGAATCAGTCAGCACCAATGAGTAACCAATAAGTAAATAAGTGTAATTCTAGGAAAGCACATGCAATCTATTTAGATTGCATGTGCTTTCCAAGAACTTAGGGGTTGTTATCAGAAAGAATATAGAAGGGGTAGGTATAAGGACTGTTAGGTCCAGGTGTCCCTTCTTAATCTCTTGTTCTTTTGTTATAAACCTGTTTCAAAACGATTGAAAGCAAAGAGTAAAATCCTGTTTGCAGCAAATCTGAACTCATTCCACTAGCAGTAACTTATACTTGTGGTATACTTATACTGTTCAAACTTAAATTATTCAGTAATCTGATTTTTTTCAATTTAAATTAATGGCAAGTTCAGGAAGGAAAAAAGATCCCATATGGGAACATTTTATAGAATTACAAAAAGTAATTGAGAAAGCAGGGATTAGAGCCAAATGCAAGTATTGTGCCAAAGAATTACAAGGACTGGTAGCCAGGATGAAATTGCATCATAATAAAAAATGTGAAGCTCAAAGTACTTCCTCTGCAAATCAAATGGATGAGATTGCTTGTGATTCACCTTTTACAACAAATGATGAAAGAGGTAAGTTTGAAAGAGAATTGTATTTTTAAATATTATTCAATGTAATGTAAAATTTAATGCTATATGAGCACACAGTGCTAGTAACTTATTTTTTAAAAATATTACAAATTCAATAATATAAGCTTTTATCATCTAAATCTTAACTTCAAGTTTTTGAAATTTCAGACACCTACTTCTTTAAAATGCTTAAGATTTATAATTATATTTATTACAAAAAAATCTATTTATACCTACTGCTTTAAAATGTATTATTATATTTTATCAACAGGGGTGTAGCAGGAACTGCTATAAGAAATTATGATTTTACTCCTTTTATATAAACAGTTACTTAGTTTTACAAGTTATTTATTTGTTCATTTATTTTTATATATGAGTTCTTTAAAGTATTTATAGAATTATTTAAAATGAAACGAAAACAAAAGTATTTATCAGTTAAGTGATAATGAAAGAATGTGGAAAAAATATAATTCAAATAATTTTCAAACATAAAGTTTTTAAGAATTTAGATTTATTTTTCATGCATACCCAGCTACACCAGATACAAGGTATGAGTGTAAATGTTTAAATCATCCCTCAACTTAACCCTTAAAACATAGTATTCTTTTCAATGTATTTTCTCATTAAAATGGGTAATCTTCTATTTTTTTTAAGAGTTCTGATTTCCTTCAGAATGTTTGAAATTACCTCCCTTTATTTCCTTGGAGAATATATATATATTCTCATATGCCTCAATCAATAATGCACTAAATATTACAATTGCAAGATAACAGTTCTGCCACACCTTTGTAAATTTCAATTATTTAAAAAAATCTAAAATAACTTTATTTCAGAAAATTCTACATTTAATTCATTAGTGTTAAAAAAAAAGGAAACAAAAGATGCAAAATGGATAATTTTGTTGTCTGAACATCAGCTGCAAAAAAAGGAACTTTTAGATGAACAAGCTGCTCGTTTCATTTATGCTAATAACTGTCCTTTTCGGATAGTTGAAAATCCTGAATTCATTAATTTCTGTGAGAAACTTCGTCCTGGATATACCCCACCAAATCGTAAAGTTGTTGCTGGAACTTTATTAGAAAAAGTATATAATAATGAGAATAAAAAATGCATAGATGTTTTAAGTGGTGAAATTGTGTGTATGGCATTTGATGGATGGTCTAACATACGAAATGAACCCATCATATGTGCATGTGTGATAAATAAAGGCAAAGTCTACTTAGTGGACACTATTGACACATCAGGATTTTCACATACAGGGGAATATTTAACTGAACTAGTAACTAAAATGATTTCTTTAACAGAAAGTAAATTCAAATGCAAAGTTCGTAGTTTCGTCACTGATAATGCTGCAAACATGGTTAAAATGCGAAATGAATTTGAAGAGAAAGATTTTAATATCATTTCATATGGATGTCCTGCTTATGTTCTAAATTTGTTGGCAAAAGATCTACTAAATAAAACTATCAATGATCATATTATAAAAATAATAAAATATTTCCGAAATACTCATCTCCCTAAGGCTTGGTACAATAGTGAAGGTGGCAATATGTTAACTCTTCCAGTAAATGTAAGGTGGAATTCCTATGCTGATAGTTTTCAATCATATGTAAAAAACTGGTCCACCAAGATAGTAAAAGTATGTGAAGAGCACAGAGAAAATATAAATTCTGATATCAGAAGAAATGTGATGGACTTAAATATTAAAAGAAATGCAGAGCACATGGTTGAAATTTTGAAACCCATTGCTTGTGCTCTAGATAAAATCCAAAAAGAAGACTGTTCTCTTGCTAAATGCATGTGTCAGTGGAGAATTTTGGGAAAAAAATTGGAAAAAGTGTTAGATAAAGATGGAATAAATAAATATAAAACAAGATACGAACAAGCAATTAATGCATGCCATTTTGCAGGAGCTTTATTAAGTCCATCTGTCTTAAATCAAGATGAAATTTTAGTTAATGTGGATGAAAATAATCATGGTTTACAATTCATTAAAGAAAAGTGCCCAAATTTTGTCAGCATGGTAGCAAACTTCCAAGCCAAAAATGGTTCATTACAAAAATCACCATTGCTTGATAAAAAAGTTACAGATACAATGACTGATTATGACTGGTGGAATTCATTTTATGTAATGGGAGGTAAAGAGTATTACAGAACTTGAAATCCTTCTTTTTTTTTTCTTCTTTTGGTATTGTTCATTCTAGCCTTCGTAACAAATTAGGAGTGGATAAAGCATCAAAACTAGTGTTTTTATTAAAACAGTTAAATCCATAATTTGTTACTTAAAAAATATTGAAATAATTGCGATTTTTTGTTTATTTTTTAATAAATAGTTTGCATTAAATGAATATTTCATTTGTTCTTTAAATTTACATCTTATTTAGTTTGCACTATCCAATTACAAAATAATAGCAAGTATTTAAAGTAAAATTTATGTTTAATTTTAGGTAATAAATGTGTAGAATATAATAGATACATAAGATGTTACTTCTTATAACAAACTATTCCATGCATATTACAAAAAATATATAACACAACAATTAAAATTAGAATTTAGAAAAAAATCAAATAAATCTGATTTTTTTTTTTAAATCATGATATTTTTCCAACCCTGTTTATGAGGATAATCAATCAGCCATTAAAGCTGTCCTTAATGAAAACAATTGTGGCATATTATAGCATATAGATATCAAGCTAAAATATATATGGGAAATCATAAAATCAAATGCTATTGATGATATATATGTATCTTCTGAGGACCAGCTGGCAGACTTATTTACAAAAAGCCTACCCAAACCCAATTTACGTAAATTAATTAAATGTTGTAGTTTAGTGTGATTAAGGGTGGGGATTAAGTGTGTTATATATTTGTTATGTGTAGCAACACCACTAATTCATTTTGTACTTTGGCAACAACTTATCATTGTTTATATTCTGTACATCTCAGTATGTGTGTGCTATGCATAATTTCAGTTAATAAAAGCTTACCACATGAGCATAAAATATTTGCTCTCTTCTACATCAATTTTATTAACTGATATTAGTGAAGACTTTTTTTTTTTCTATACATCATTCACGGAATGGATTGTTTGCTGAGGCCAGAAAGGTTTGATATTGATCCCACGTGTTCGTGGGCTGAATCCATACGAAAACATTGGAAAAAAACATTTACAAACTTTTTAACTCAAGTTACTGATTTGACCGAGGAATGTAAGCTACAACTTTTGTACAATTATATTTCAGCTAATGTGTTTTTATTCATAAATGACACCGATAGTTACTCAAATGCCATAGACGTTCTGGATTCATTATATATAAAAGAAGTGAAGTATTTTATTGGATTAAAAATATTAAAACAGAACCTTTTCTTTCACTTTTAAATTAAATTAAAATAAGATAGAATATATAATTTTAAAATAATTCAATAGTCATAAACAAGTTGCAAATTACTCTTTATACCACATTCCTAAAAACTACAGAAGTGAAATTAATCTTAATAAAGTAATCAAAATAACAAATGAACAGAAATTTTTGAATATCAGTGATCTAAACAATGTTTTACACAATCCAATTTGACAAAAATATATATCTTTCTCATATGGTTTGAAGTGTTATGGTCTGCTGTGTTGTTACATAAGGGCTAATGAGACCACCTTACTTTTTAGGAAGGAATATATATATATTTATAGCCCATAAGGTCTGTATATACAGTTAATCAATATGTCAAACCCAATAATTTCTTTGTTAAAGGGTCACCCTTACACATGATCTACTATGCTCCTCATATAAGAAACAATACTGTATCACATTCACAATTTGAACCTTCTTCAATATAAGGTCTGTCTTGACCACACAAAATTAAGAGAAATATCTAAATAAATGTCCTAAAATCTTTTATAACTGAGTAAATTTGTATTTATTAATAATTAATTCCAATCATGAACAGTTTTTAAAAATGTAAAAGAGGGTAAAATACGTTAACTCAAAATTGGAGTAAATGATAATTAAAAATACTTATGACAAGGTAAACTCCTTAAATTTATTTAATTTCCATAAAGTACTAATATAAATATATTGGATTTGTGTGTGAGGGAGGGGAGATTTTGTTTGAGATGAACCTAATCATTAATAGTACTGATGACAAGAAAAATTTTATACTGACAACTTACATAGCTGATAACTTTTCCAAATAAAATAATTATAAAGAAATATGCAATTATATTATGAGATACTCAACTTACTTGTGTCCCTCATTTACAAGAAATGAGTAAGTAACATTACTTTTGAGTGAAATTAAAGGGTCAT
The DNA here is from genome assembly GCA_032207245.1 of Pardosa pseudoannulata. Lineage (NCBI taxonomy): Eukaryota > Metazoa > Arthropoda > Arachnida > Araneae > Lycosidae > Pardosa > Pardosa pseudoannulata. The sequence continues at coordinate 127,963,265 of CM063503.1, read as the reverse complement.
GTCAATACTTTCTTGCTCATTTTTAAGAAAGTCAAAATTTTAACTACATAAAAAAAATTTCGGTAAAACAGACTTTATCTACAAAATCTTTTAATTTTATATATAAATTATTTAAAATTTTAAACATTGAAATTACGGAAAATTCGGTAAGAATTTTAAAAGGTTACAGAAAATTAATTTAAAAAAATCAATGCTTACAAAAATGATCAACGAAGGAAACTAAAAGCATAAAAACGTTTAGATACTCCTCACAGAATAAAATTTTAAAAGAAGAGAACTATACAACATATAAAGTTTGTGCATACATTACCGTATGAATCTCTTCCTTTTGAAGCCTAGTATAAAAACGGGATAAAAATTCGTAAAATAAATTGAAAAATTCCCTTTCAAATTATGGTGATTTTAAATAAACCCGAGATAAATCCTCTTAAAGTTAATAAAAATGCGTATTTTGTATATCGAGTGGGTATTATTTTATTTTACTTACACATACATACACACACAGCAATTTAAACATAACTAATAAATTTATTAATAATTACCATGGGTCCGACCATCCGCAGCTTGAACAATTCGATATACAGTTTCAAATACATTATACAGTAATAAAAACCTAAACACTGTTTGATTTCTCATTTTCCCTGTCTGTGAATTAGATGACATACACATACGCGCCATTCCGTTCTGCTAGTACACAATCCATTTCCAAGTTGCCATTAATTTCATGAGAAATAAAAAGTTTCTTTTCTATTGTATCAAAAATTTATTCTTATATATTTATAACAATTGAAACAAAAAAATATGTAAAATTATTATGTTATTGTGGAGATTGTGTAAATTTAGGCTTTAGTCGGTATAATTGCTCATTTTTTTAAATGGAGTATTATCAATTTTGTATCCATGTTCTGTCTCAAACATGACCTATTTAAGATAAGTTACACATACTTCATCTAAAAAGCTGCAATTTACGATTTTCTGCTCATAACTTCCCTCAAATACTTCAAAGTACTTAAAATTTTCTTCGAAAATTCATGAGGTAGAATATATTCTGGAGTACTGCCGATAATCCTATTATATTGTTACATGCTTTTTCAGTCATTTTACTATCATTTTAACAGAAATATTGAATTCTTCGGTCAATTTTCTTTATGGCTTTCTCCCTTTAATCTTAACTTCTTCTTGTATATCAACGCTTATTTTAGCTTTCAGATTGATGTAGATATTTCAGTCTTCATTAGATAAGTTCCTTATTCCAATACTCTGTGGTTTTGCGTAACCCCGATTCTTAATTGCTTCTTTTTGTGATCTTTAAAAATAAGTAGGTCAATGTCCTAATTATAAAACAATCATAGAATCTTAGAACTTATGCACTAAAATAATGTCCGTAAAATTAAATAAAAATCGAAGCTTTTAACTCTAGAAGATTAACTGGTCATCTACTTCCGTGTAATGTTTTATTTAATCTTCGATTTATACTCCTATTTAGAAACTGATGCCAAAAATACTTAGGTTGATTAGAATGGCTCCTGGTATTTGCTAGCGAATTTTTGCTTCGGGATTGTTATGTAGAGTCTGTTCGTAAAGCTATTCTATCAACATCATAATAACAATTCCATTATAATAATAATTCCATCAACCGGAAAATGACAAAATTACCTGATTACGACCCTCGAAGTGAGTTTAGGCTCTTAACATCGACAGCTTTCTTAACACCAAAAATTAAACCCAGACTCTTATTGCATTATCAGTGTCTCTTGCTCTTATGGGATGTTATCCGACTGCAGTTTTCTGGTTAGTTATAGTCCTTTTCTGGGCTTTTATTTTGGTTTTTTAGGTGCCCACTTGAATCTTTGAGTGTGATAGTCTGTTTATAGCGCGTTTTTCAACCAAGGATATAGAGCTAAGTTCTTCCGTGCCTCGTAACTCCGTCTGTCTATGATATTTAATCTGTGATTAAATCTGACCAAGTTCTTCGACACCAGGTTATCATACTAATTAATGTCGAAATTTCAGTCGAGATAAGTCAATAATTTGAGATTGCATCAAGTAGAAATCTCAAAAACAAGAATCAGTCCTTGCGCTAATTATAAAATGTAATCGCAGCATTATTATAACTTACTGAAATACGACGCACAAGCAAATAATTGATTCTAATACGAAATTATATTTCATATACGAGTATCTAACAACAGTTTAATCTCGCTTAACAGTTAAAATTAATTTGTCTTCACCCCCCCCCCAAAAAAAAATAACGAAATAGCAATGATATCTAAATTAAAGTCCAGCTTTAACATAGCCAGTTAGTATTAACTGAGATTATGTACAATATAATTATATGGCGTTTTATCTACCATTAGCTCCAATCGAATATCAGGAGACTAATTCTAAGAGTGTCGTATGTTTCTTTTCCCTATAGTTAAACTTGTAGTAAAATTATCTTAGATACTTGTAGCTTACGAAACCTATAGCTTATAAACAAAATATATAAATAAAATGAAATATATTAGAATGAAATAAATTAGAATGTATAATTTTATAGATAAAAAAATTTCTTGCACAATCTAATATTCCTATTTTGTTAGTTATAATTTATATTATGCTGTACGTGTTTCAAAACATATTACAAAGGAAACAGAAGGTAAGAATTTATAATTATTCTGTGTTATTTTGTATATAGAGAGGCTCTCATAGAAGTGTTCATACATTTTTAAAAACTGCAGAAAAAACGAAGTAGTCTAGATTTACTACTAAGTCTTTATACCTTTAATCAGTAACAGATACCGTCTCAAAGATGTGGAGGTCTGTGAGGCCATCCAGCATGTTGACTGCCCACATCAAGACTTTCCTCGCAAATTTATGTCTTTCATGGATGTTTCCTAAGTGAAAACCTGTTCCACGTTCTCTTCATATCCTGGACAGTGAAAACTCCTGTTCAGACTAAAGAGGGACTAGTAACTATATTGGCTCCCTGTAACAAACTTCGGTTTAAACGAGCGCGTTTATGTGCAGACGTAAGTAATGTAACTGCTGGTCTTCTGCATAGAGTCCAACACGAATGAGTCTCTTGTAAACAGTTTGCCTCGGAACTCATACTCCTGTGACAAATGTGAAAGTTGAACCCAGTTTTCTTGGACAAATGTGCCTCTGACGTCAAATTAATTACCAAATATTGATCTTGTCGAACTATTATTATTCTTTGCCGACCATATACAGGCCGACCGTGTAGCAGAGATTTCAAGGTACTTGAAACCTCTGACAGAGGGTTGAGATTACACACTAAGGAATTCGAGATACTTCGTTTAAAATATTCCAGATTCCATAATTCTTCCTTTCAGAACCATGTCTAGTTGCCTTGTTTTTGCTCCTCTTAGTCCTTTTGGATAGTTTAACCGAGCGTTCACTGTAATATTTTGCCTATGCACAATATGTTATCTTCAAATAATGATTATCCTCAAGTAATTTTGAACAATTTAATAAATATTTACTTGTATTTTTCCACATTTTAGTAATTATACTTAAGTTTACTTCGCCTATGTGACGCCTATATACCAGCTGGTGGCGATTCATTTGAGTATTTTTGGTGACTTTTTTATATTAAGAATCTTTTGTTTTCCCTGCTCTCCCTTTTTAGCAAGCGTTGGCATTGTTATTCCATTACTATAACCGCATTTGACAAATAAGTTGATGATTATGTTGATTTATGTACCGTCATCGCTTGATACTCGATGCTCCCCGCTCTCATTGTGAACACTCGGTCTTGGTCTTACAATAATATGAAAATTGGGTTTATGTAATTAACATATGAAAACTGCCTCTAATTATTAATATATCTTCTAATGTAGTTTCAATGAGATAACTCCTGTTTTGTCGGAGAATTAGTTTCAAACCTGAAAAAGCCCTTTCAACACTAGCTGGAGCTGCAAAAACCACCTTTATAATCTTATAAAAGGACGAATAGGTAATTTTATTCTCATGCCAGAAGTTTATACTAATGGTTTATATATAAGCTTCGTGCATTATCAAAACTATTTAAAAGGAATCCAATGACAATTGAGGTAGACATTAAGAATCTATGTGCTTTTATTGGCAATTCTTTATTTTTTAAAACGTTTTCAAAATTGATTTAAGTAAATTATTGAGCTCCCTAGTTAGATCGAAGTGAATTTTTCCAAAAATTGAGAAACACGAGCGAAAGTAAGTAGTGAATTTAGCTATAATAATGAAGGTGAGATGTTCGTATTCCTAAGTTGAAGCCATACAACCAAGAATGACGGAAGTCACAATAGTCGTCACCATCGTACTAAAGTTCCGATCTGTTCCGGCAGCAAGAATACTAATTCGAAACTTCTCCTCATAGCTTATTATGAGACTTCATGCCTTTCCTGTGTTCTTCTTAGTCACCATGTTTATTGATAATAATACACATAACAATACAATACAATGCATTACAATCTTCCTTTAATAAGGATGAATGCTAGCATACATCCTTCTAGAACATATTGAACCTTAAAAAAACTAGCCAAACCGTCACCAACTTAGAGGTAAAAACTCGACCAAACCATATGGAAATATTAAGCTTACTGCAGCTTTCGTAGTTAAGGTGTTTTCGTAAGCCAAATTCACAACATCGAAAGGTTTTATCAGATTGCGATACAATTGTTAAAAGCCACGAAAAATTAAAAAGCAGTTTTAGCGAAAGCGAAGAGAACGATCAAGTTTGTTTGAAAATACATTGTTTTGGAGTAATGTTTGTTAAAATAAAACTTTATTTACATTTCTACTTAACACACCTCTCTTCAGATACATAGTTTTCAAATATTTAATATATTATACATGGAAACGAATTATTTTCTAATTGTAAGATGGCTGGTTTGAAGAGCTGCGGTTTATTTATTTATTTATTTATTTATTTGTTATACAAAAGCTAACTAATAGTAAGATGACAGTAATTTGCAGTATATTTGGTATTAGACATGTTTAGTATACTATATCGCTTCGTTTGTTATGTTATTTTCTTTAGAGTATACATATAATATTTTGGTTTGTTTTGGAGAGCTACGATCTACTATTTTGCTCACTAGGGATAATGAGACCGGGACCTACTGCTTTAAGTCGACTTCGAAGGGCTACGAACATCCATGAGTGCAGCGGGATTCGAACCCACGAACTTCGGTTCCGGTGAGCAGGGCTCTACCATTCGGCCATCTTTCGGAATAACATTTTCGAAAATAAAACTTTTAATGAATGTGTTTGAGCATAAGTTTTCACATAGCACAAAATGTTTACCCAGTTTAAAAAAAATCAATGTAAAAATGGTATTTTCCCCCATTGTTTCCATGTGTGTATAAAAGGGCTCCTTTGCCTCCTATTCATAATGGTCTGTCATCATTTCTGCTGATTACGTATCTGAAATCGAACAGAATAAAATCACGTTAGGGATCGTTTCTAACATCATACGATGCCATTGAGGAAAAAGGAAAACTGCGTGATTTATTACTGTAGAATGGAGTTTTATAATAGATAAAGCAATTTGTTATGGCTTGGAGAGCTACGGTCTACTGTCTTGTTCATCAGGGCTAATGAGACTCGGACCTACTACTATAAGCCGATTCCGAACGGCTACGCAGCAGGATTCGAACCTACGAACTCCGGTATACGTAAGAAAGAGTAGCGCTCTACCAATTTGTTACGATTTCAGCATTTGTATCGGATGAAAAAGTAAATTTATGTGCGCTGTAAGAAAAACAACAAAGCGTAGAAAATTTATATATAATAGTAATTACCTGAAAATTTTGTAAATTGTTTATAAGATTGCCCTCTACCTATTCTTAAAATGCAAATTTCAAAATGTTTTTAAGCGGCATTTAAACATTAAAAGTATAATCTATTCGCTTTTATATTGGAACCGCAGCAACGTAACAACATTAGCCCCGAGCATGACGTGTTACGTTCAGTGCGCAGAAGTGAGTGGAAACCTGTTCCAGGTGGCAGAGATCGGCTGGGAAATGTCGCCCATCCTTCTGTTGCTGGTGATACTGCTGGTCGCCTTCTTGCCCGTCGTGTCGTGGTGAGTGAGCTTTTAACTCCAACTAAATCAGCTGCTTGACCTACTGTTGCGCATTTTCCCCCTCCACTCGAAAAGAGGCCATCCACATCATTAACATTGGAATGCTTTCACTTTCACCTCTTAAGACGCTCAGTGGCACTCCCTTTTGGATATTTCATTTCTACTATTTTAGTATGTATTTTCTATTACATAAAAGACACACATATATGTGCTTATATTTACATATAAATACATGCAGAGCTATGTGTTATGTATATATGTGTGTTTTTGTGTGCGTATTTCAACCCCATCTCTCTTTTTCTGTGTATGTACACATACATATAGATATACAATATATATATATATATATATATATATATATATATATATATATATATATACATAAATACACACACACTATATATATATATATATATATATACATATATAGTCTTTATATAAGCTGCCCATCTCTCTCTTTCTACAGACGCGTGTATATACATTTTGTTAAGATTACTGAAAGCTGCGAGGGAGTGAAATTCTTTAGAATTCCAACATTTTTCACAACTACTTCATCGTTCATTCGATATTACTTGCAAACGTTTGTTTACTCCAGAGCGTTACGATTCATTTTTCTCTTTAACACGAATGTTGACGACGCCTACTGCTTATATCACCAATTGTGTCTGTAGTACGAATCGAATTCATGAACTATGTCACAGAAAGGCACCACCCTAACTGTTCTGTCAAAATTCAATTTGTTAAATATAAGTATTGAATGGAATGATTCATATGTGATAGATATCGCAGTGAGCAATTTATATATATATATATATATATATATATATATATATATATATATATATATACATACACACACATACACACACACGCACACACACACACACACACACACACGCACACACACACACACACACACACACACATATATATATATATATATATATATATATATATATATTTACACACATATATATACATATATAGATATACATACACACACACGCACACACACACACATATATATATGCATAGGCACACATACACACACACACACACACACACACACACACACACACACACACACACACACACACACACACACACACACACACATATATATATATATATATATATATATATATATATATATATTGTCTTTATATAAGCTGACATGTTTCTCTCTTTCTAGAGACGCGTGTATATACATTTCGTTGAGATTACGGAAAGCTTCAAGGGAGTGAAATTCTTTCGAATTCCAACATTTTTCAGCAAATGGGGATTACTCACATCCTGGTAACAAACTAACTACGTCACCGATTGCATTTTTCTTCCCCTTTTTGGAACTACATATTTACGGAGTCTAAATATGCTAAATGCAGCTTTATTATTAATTAAAAAAAATTATATATATATATATATATATGTATATATATATGTATATGTATATATATGTATATGTATATATATATATATATATATATATATATATATATATATATATATATATACATATATATAAAGTTGCTGAGTAAATTTTTTTAAATTTCCTTTGGTCTGGAAGTTTTTGCTTCTTTAAATTAAAGAATAAATAAACTTAGGTTAATTCCTAATGAAGAGAGACTTTTGTGATAGCAATAACAAGTGCTTTATTGGCCTAAAATTCAACTCCATTATTATTTTATATTTGAGATGAGACTGTTCTGAGATTCTCTCCCCTCTATTTCTTGAGGCAATTACCCTGACATTTTGAGAATATCTGGTAAGTTTTTTATAATTTTAACTTCCCGTTTCGTAGGTTGAAGATAAAATCGATTGATATATTGAAGAATGAAACAAATGAGAGTTTGCTGACAATCAAATGCATGATTTAAGTAGATTCTAGAGTACCCTTTAAAACCGTTTTTTTTTTTTTTAAATTTTTATTTCAGAATCTAATTGAAAAAATCGTAGTTCAAATTAAAAACCTCTTACTATATGCAATGTAAGTACAGGAGCCTGTCTAGGGGCCTTTTTTGGAGCAGCATTTTGATTACGAGCGTGCGAAAAATATTGATATATTAAATACCGAATTAATCGAAGTTTATGCCTGTAGATTTTTTTCGCTAAAAACTGTAAATATTTTAATATAAACAGTATAAACTGTTTATATTAAAATATTTACAATCCTTAATTCTAAAGAAAACAACCTTAAGGGACGGTATGCTTGAGTAAAGATTCTACGCCAATGCATTTTATAGATTTTACTGGAGAACAGAAAATCTCGGCATCCATTTGAGACTGATTTCGGTATTTAATATATGAGAGAACTACGTCGACTGCTTTGATACATGAAGGCTGATGTGACCAGAAACCACTGGCTACAGAAACCCACGACCAACAGTGGGATTCTTGAAATTCGAAACGGACGAGTTATTGGGCCGTTGTTGGCCTATGAAGGGTTGGACGGCTGTAATGTTGTTTCTTTTAGGGGTTTTAATAAATGTGTTTTTTATGACTTTCTTTTTTTTTTTTTTAGCAAGAACTATTCAAGTTCCATGGGTTTGTATCTTTTTGAATACTAATTTTTATTGGGAAGGGAGGGGCGGCATTTTCAAACCAATTCTGATAAGCATCCTTCATTCTTTCTTTATTCCTACAAAGTAGCATATCTGTATTGGTTTGAATCCTTCTTCTGGCATAGATGTTCGTAGTCAATCAAAATTGGCTTCAAGTAGTAGGTAAGGAATCCTTAAGTTCGACAGAGAAAGTTGAACGCGCAGATATTAAATGGAAATATCGGAAGGTTGGCGAGTTATTTTGAAACAAAACTGAAATTCAATTTGAGCGACATATTTCAATCAGTCGCTTTTCATGCATATCATTTATGAGTTCAATTCCTAGACGAGATTCCCGAAACTGGTCACTTTAAAAGAAATGTTTTGTTGAACGAAAATCATTTGTTTTATGATGAAAGTGATTCACAGTTCTTAATCAAAGTATTATTATCAAAATATCATCAACAGTATCGTAATTCTCTACTTTAAAGTTCTCTTTTGAATGTCGAAGAAGCATTTTCACAACGAAAATATGGAGGTTTTCTTCTACTTGAAATTCACTATCAATATTTGTGTTCAATGCTAAATAAATTAAAAGATTGTTCTGAATTTTTAAATTTCCAAATAATTTATTAATGGTAGGAAGTATTCATTAATAGTTAATTGTAAGAAGTTTGTTAGCTATATTGAATGTGTGTGTATTTTGTGACGCGTGCGCTTACGTAATCGAAGTGGTTTGACATTCATTCAGTTCTTTTCAGGAGATTTGACAAATTCTCTTCATTTTGAACTTGAGTGTATATGTTTTCCTAGTAAGTTTCGGACTTTAATTAATAAACGTTGGCAAGAAGTACCATAAGATGGATTCTAGAAATGCTCACAGATGCATCTGTATCCCATTTTATAAAGAAAATTATAACTGTAATTTGCTCTGTATTACTTATTTCAGGTATCCATACAGTCCATAATAAGAGAAAAAATATTTAGCTCTTTTGAAATCTTTAATAATGTTTTATTTCAAATGATTCCCTGATAAACATAAGAATTACTTTTGAAAATGAATTCCTAATTAGCTTGGTTTTGGGGCGCTACGGTCTACTTTTTTCCTAATTATTTCCTAAATATTGAGCATTTTTTTATTTTAAAGTTATTAGTGTATGCAAAATTATGGAGTCAAATTTGGCAACCATTTCTACCTGTTTTAAAAAATGACCAACTTAACGTTACAAAAACTTCTGATTTTCACCGCGAAACACCAAACATTGTGTTTCGAAAAAATCGATTATAGCACTGATGCATTCTTTTCTTTCTATTGTTTCTTTTCATTCATTTCATTTCTATTTTTTGTTCAAGTTCTTCGATCTCAGTTTTGCATTCCGCGAAATTTACGTTAAAAAAATGCTTCTTTTTCTTAATTCTCCGTGTGATGTCGGAGTAGTTTCTGAATAACCTTCAAAACTCGTAAGTTTTATTTCTTTTGGGCGATATATTTTACAACAGCTGCATATGATTTGATGGAGTAAATCAAAACTCAGCGATATTGAGATGCATCAAATAATCTGTTCTGTTATTCACAGGCAATTTAAATGTTGTTTTCTCCCCTCCTTGAAATTGAATCTCTACAATTCTGTGTTACAGTTGATGACTCAAATAGTTTTAGTTTATTTTCGATTTTTTGTAATAGTTGTTCATTATTAGTACATGAAAACATTTTTGGTGTTCTGATGATGGATCGTCCCCACCGTAATCGAAAATTACGTCAGTACCCATGGATCCTCTACGTACTTGTTCTCCTTTAATAAATTTCAACATTGAGTCTTGGAATTTTTTCACTGCTTTCTTCTGCAAAAATGACCTGTTTTTTTCTTTATTAGTTCGAAAATTAATTTAACGTACGTCTCACTACATTTCAAAATGTTTTCTCAAATTGAAATTTCAGCAATAAGAAAACAAGGAAGTGAAGCAGAGCTGACATATTCTGTTTTTAGGGTTGCTGTTCTGGCTGGGTGCTTTTTTTTGGAAGGAGTGACAGTTTCCTATACCTTTTCTTAAAGAAATTTGTACTATTTTGGGTAAAAATCAGTGAGGTTTTGTTGAGGAAAATAAAAAATAGGCAGTTGAATTATACAGTACTAATATATAAAAAATATAGGTAATACAAGATTAATATTAATTAAAGTAAATTTAGAAAATTGTTTTGCATTTTACAAAAGCTTATAATTTTTTTTTTTTTTTTTACATAAAATACAAATGATTAAGTTTGTGAGATTTAATTTATATTTAAGATTAACCAAAGGAGAAGTAAAAAATGGTAATATAAATAAATACAAATGTTTATCAAAATTAATATGAATACTAAAAAGAAGAAAAGACTAATGTAATGTAATGTGAATCTGTAAGGATGACAGGTCGTTATCGAATAACAATTTTTTTCTCCAAAGATCACGGTTTCTTTGGAAGGCTTGCTGGTTTTTCGTTATTTCAATTCACACTTTTATCTACTGCACTCTTTATCTACATATTCTCCAGGACGATGGTTGAACAGAATGCTCAACCATGATGGATGCTCCGAATTTCTGTACAAATATTATATTGGCATGGATGTAGAAGATACCATCTGCACCAACCCTCGTGTAAAGAAAAGTGGACCCTAACGCCAGTACATAATAAGGTGTCTATATTCTCATTCAGCTAAGGACCCTTTCTACGCCCATTTTTAGGTTATTGCATAAATACATATCATGTCAAAAATTTTGAATAGTTCGAGTCCATGTTTGATTTGCTCACTCATTGAAAGGCAACCAAAGGAGGTAAAGAGATTGAACCATCGCAGTCCCAGTTATGAAAGAGTCGATGTCCCAAAATACAGGATATTCTCGTGAGATCCTTTCAAAGAGTAAAAGAAAATTTGCAATTTCATTCGTTGGTCTGCTTTCTCGAAAGCTCGACCGTTCGGAAATAGAAGCTCCAATTGAATTTAAACTTTATTCGAACCATTAGTCCTTTGGATTTAAATTTAAAGTCAATTTTATCAGGTTTTCTAACAACAAAATATGTAGAATGGTACAAGATCTTGGATAGAATGGTTTTTACGCAGGCCTAAGGTTGGGCCCCCTATACCGTAGCAGATAAAATATCAAAAGATCCAATAGAGATGATAACTTATGTTCTTTTTACTGTTACAAAAGTACTCTCTTATTAGATAAATTTGCACAGACCGGGAAATAAATCTGATAAATGAATGGGGAAACGAGATTTCCTTACAAAATAAAAATTCCAAGTGCTTTGAAATATTTAGGTATTGTCTTCGACCCCAAATTAAATTTCATTCCCCACGTTGAAGATATTTCTCTCGGCACCCGTAAAGTGGGATGCCGACTAAAGAAATGGTACAAATTGGTAGTATTGAAGCTAAACCAGCATATAGCACCCAAGTTTAGCAGAAATTTTAAACCTACGGTCTCATAAAATGATCATTGTTAAATCAACTTAATTGCAAAAGAAATTACAAAAGTATATAGATTTAAATTAGGATTTGTAGACTATGGAAATGATACTATGAACAAAAGGATACATGATATAGAAAGAGATCCTTTTTTTTATGAGATTAGCAGACGTCGTTTATTGATGGGGAGAAAACACAGGATACGGTTTTTTAAAAATTACCTATATACACCTACACCAAACCAAACGGAGAAAATGAAATACAATCTTTCAAGCCGAAGCATTAGCCACACAAAGAATCAAACAAGTTTAATGTCTGTAAAAATATTAATTCCGTTGTTTGGAACCTTGAAAACATATCCCCAAATTCTGTTTTGATATAAAAAATTCCTCAGATTAAAAGGAAATAAACAAAGCATATAATATCGAAGGAATTAAGGGCAATGAATACATGGACAAGGTATTAAATTGGCAAAATCTATTATAAAAATATAAAGAAGGAAAATAACAAAGTCATTGGGAAAGTACGGACATTCGGTATTTTGAAAAAAGTTAGCTTTTAATAATGTTTTCTTACGTGTCTTTCCGTATTGCTACATAAGATCGGTCGTCTCAATGTACCTGTGGCACTCTTTTACATTTCATGAAGGACTTGAATCCCTTTTGGCTATTTTACCAGAATAGGTAATCAGAAAATGACCCCAATTAAAAATTTTCTTTCAATGTCAATTTTAAAGAATTATTATATAATAAAGAATCACATATTTATCACAAATAAACTAGTGTAATAGTAAAGTGCTCAAATGTTTATATAAAATTGGAATTGGAATCGTCCACAGAAAACCCCCCGAAATAAAATCGTTCTCTATAAACAATTCTATAAACTATTTAATTTTATAAAAATATAACTACAGGGGAAATTGTAAATAATATCTTTAAGTATTTGCATTTATTTTATATTGTATACTAGCTGCTTCGCACCCAGCCTTCGGTCTGGGTTTTCAAATATTTCGATGAAAGATTTAGAACCACTATTAAAGATAATAAGATGTGTTGATAGAAATACTGAATAAATTTCGTATGTTTTAGATTGTTGACGATTATAACAGTTTATTAATAGCCAAATGTCCAGTAAGTGCACTGTGTTGCCCGTGAGCCGCTGCATAATAATTCCCAATTCCAGGACTTTAATGTAGGAATCAAATTTCAAAATACTGTGGAGAGTAACATATATATGTACTGTTCTGAATGGGATAAATCATTCCCAACCGTCTTTTAGTACTGTTTTACATACATAAAAATTAAATTTTAAACAACAAAACCTAAAATGAAAACTTTTTCTTTAAAAAATGGCAATTGTGAAATAAAAACAAATATGATAGAACATGGTGAATTTGTAAGTACTGAGTATAAAAATCACGACAACATATAACAGAAAAAATGGTGATAAAATGAACTAAGCACATAAGGTCAAAAGCCAAGAACTTAAAGCGTTATCATAAGAATGAAGCTACATAAAGGATTTCAATTTTTATTACACGAAATTTATACCGAAAGTCGCCAAGCTTATTTAAGAATAGGTGAAGTACAGAGTGACGTCTTAAAATTGGATTAATAAAAATGGCGCAATTGAATTTAAAATGAAAGAAATATACCAAATTAATATTGATAAAACAAAATAAGTATATAAGACTAAAACACAGAAAACAATTATATTATTTGAAATCACATTTTAAACTTTATTCAAAAGTGGCTACAATATCTCAACATTTCACAGTTTCAAATTTATTTGTTCCCTGTATATCACTTGCCAATTTCTTTTATCTCTAGTGTAGTTGAGTTTTAGATAACAAAACCTATAACCATATGATAGTTTTTATTTAATAAATGGCAACTACGAAATGAAAACAAATTTGATAGAACATGGAAAGTTTTTAATTATTGAAAATAAAAATCTCGCCAAGCTAATAAAATAGAAAAAAAAGTGATTTCCTAAACAAAAATGAGTTTATCGTTTATCAGATAAGAATAGTCTTATATACATAAATGCCATCATATATTTCTATACTTACACTGGAATTTAAAATCGCGTAGTTACGTTTTTATGTTTCCCGAATACCAAATATCTGGAGATAATAATGCCAACAATGATTAACACTGCCATATTTAGACGCCAACTCAATAACGGAAAGCGCGTGTCGCAAAATTAAACTGCCATTTTGTTTGGTTTTTCGTTAATATCTTTCGAACTAATTGGTATATCGGAACACGAATGGGCGAAATAACATCCCTGGATCTCACAGTCAGATTTTAATCTGGGAATTCAACATGTATTATTGTGGAATATGTTCATTTGGCGGTATCAAGGATTTCTGTTTAAAGAAGATACTCTGACTTATCGGGTAGATTTGTTAAAAAAGCATAAAAATGAAAACTGTTCTTAATATCTATAAATAAAAATAACAAAATATATGTTTACACGCTAACGATTAAATCTGCATCAAATGTGTGTCTTATATTAAATTTGCTCAAAACTGTATAGTAAAATATAAGTTTAACTCTAAACTGTATTACTACTGTACGTTGATTAGCAACGTTAATATAACTTGCCAAATTACGTGATAGAATAGGGAGCAGAGGTTTTGAAAGCAAAAATGATAATTTTGTTCGTAGTAATAAATGTTTCCAAAATTAAGGAAATTTATGACAAACCACATAGTTTAGTATGAAACAGAAGCACAGATTCATATTGTCAAATATGTGAATATAAAGATAACTATATAAAATGATCGGAATTTATTTGCCCATGAGAGTCACTGAAATTTGACTTTTTGTTGTTAAAATATTATTGATAAACATTTCATTGCAACTTAAAAATTAACCAAGAATTAAATTTAAAATGAGTTCTCATATAAAAATGCTATAATTTGCGTCACATAGAAATGAAAGTGAATCACTTTATATCTCAATTTCCAGGTCAAATCGAATTGATACTACGCAGACGATTATAAAATAAGAAATGAATAAATGAAATATTTAAAGGAATGACGTCATAATGATAGAAAAATATCATTTTCACCTATGTATTATGTAATAAATTAAAAATTTTAATCTTCTACTTTTAACCGAGGAAAACTGCGTTTAAAACAATTACTTGGGATGACGTCACATTGCTAGAAATAATGCTTCTTTCACTTAGTTATCACGCGATAAATTAAAAATTTAATCGTTTGCTTTTAACCGGGGAAAATAATGCTTAGAATAGTGACATGAAATGCTCGAAAATGGGGGAAGGAATGGATTTCGAACGTTAAAAATTTACAAAAACCTTCCCAGGGATATACCTAAACATTTCCCAAATTTTCACGGCGATTGGATGCATGGTTTTTGAGTCTATTGAGTACAGACAGACAGACAGACAGACACACACAAATTCATTTTTATATATATAGATTAAGAATTTTGTAAAGTGTTTAATTTTGGAATATATTCGGACAAAGATCATTAATGACGGCTGGGAATGAATATCCATCTTTTCCATGCGATCCATCTAACCAAGATGACTAGTTGAAGTCCTTCAGAAACTGAGTCTTCATTTGGGAACTTTTCAATTTTAAAAAAACTTCGTAAAAGAGGTTAAAATCTTTAATTGTTTCGATAATGGATGGGGACTTCTCCAACTAGTTACTTGCTATTTCTATTTTTCCAAAAGTTACTTGCTATTTCTAGTCCTAAATATACAATTTCACCTTTCTACACATCATTGTTCTGGCGAGGTAACGACGAAACTAGTTAAATAAACAATAATAAAAATTGATTTTATACTTTCATTTATATCACTAGTTAACTGCTTAGTAAGTCATTCAGAACTTGAAAATTTCGCCTTTTGTTAATATTGGGAGACTTCTTTCCTTGACCCAATAACAAAAATTGTTAAAGGTTTCTCTCGGATATATATTTATACACATGAAATGGCTCTCTCGAATGAAAAAGCAATAGGCAACAGTCTAGGATGGAGAATTTTCTAGTAGGTTTATAGGGAGTATTTGGTAGATGCCCAATCATTCTTTCTTTTCTTTTTTTTTTTTTAACTTTGCTGAAAATAAAATTGCCTATTCCACTCAAAATAGATGAGATTTCACTTATTTTCATGAATATTCTTTCTATCAGAGTGGATGTTGTGCCACAATAAATAAATAAATAAAATAAAAAAGGAGAAATTCTTAAGATGTCCCGGATTTTTAAACCTTTAAAATTTTCGATTTTCCAAAAGAGAAAAAATATATATGTTATAGATTAAGATGTTCTATGCATTTTATTAAAAAAGACAAATAATTTCTCTTAATTTCAGTTACGATTCAAAATATAAAAGACTTTCTTGTGACTTCTGTGCTTGTCAGTGGACTCGGCAGTTATTTATTTATTACTTAAAGTTCGTTTTTAATGATTAATTTTTAATGGTTTCTCAAAACCTGTTTCAGATATTAGCACAAAATTTTCAGCATTTCAATATAATGATGTTTTCTCGTAATTGAACTAAAACGGTTGCTACGAGAGTTTTTGTTTGAAAGAGGTAAGTACGAGTCAAAAGGGTTAACATTATAAACATGCTTTAAAAGCATAAAATAGGCTTGAACCTATGTTTTTTTTTTTTTTTTTTTTTTTTTTTTTGTTACATTTAATTTTAGATAGAAATATACTTTTCATTAAAAACATAAAATTTAACATTTGTGTGCAAAATATTTTTTGTAAACGTGCGCGCAAGGGAAAACAGTTTTAATGAACAAAAACAATCAAGTTATAAATATATATTTAAAAAAATATTTATTATTTTTATAAGTTTTTAAGGTTAGTTTATTAAAGAGATATTTAGCAGATTTTTTGAAAAATAATTTCCGATATTTTAGTATGAAATCGCTACCAAAGTATGGGATCTTTTTGTTTAAGAGTCCTTAGATGCTTGAAACAGAAGCTATCGAAATGAGCTCAAAATGGATCAAAGTTATTGCCTTATATGCTTTTGTGGGTTATCTTTCTTTCAGCAGAAGAAACTGTTTTATTCCAAACTCTTTGAAAATTCGATTTTATTTTATTCTAGGTTTTACAAAGACAAGATGAAAACTCTGTTCCGTCAAATGAAGGCAGCCGTTTCGTGCAAGGAAGCTACGGTCGAAGCAGAAAATCCGTTGGGGCCGAGACACCACCAAATCTATTTTATTGGCGGAGAAGAAGTGAAATTTGAGCCACTTCCCGTGCCAAAGCCAAGCGAGCCAGGAGCCAAATTTTAGTTCGAAAGTGCCTACTACGCAATGAATGAAGAGAATTGTGATATATTTTTTCTACAGTTATGCACATATTTCAAGTGTAATTTATATATATTTATACCATACAGGTATTTTTGTTGAGTTTCGTTTTAAATACAAATTTTAAGACTGTTATTCGATTCATTTTCATCGGAATACAAAATGGCGACGAAGTTTTAAAAAACAAGTATAAACGAAAATGCTTTCTCCTCAGAAGAGGGTTTGACTGTGATCTACATTTTTTTTTTTTTTTTTTCTACACGAGGGTTAACACTAAACATACCATAACCACCCAAATGACCGGTAATGTATATGGAAAAAATGAGATGGCTCATGAATTTAAGTTTAGTTCCTTCCATTCAATCAAGAAACATAATGATAGAAATAGGTATACATTTAAGTGTTGCTATGTTTAGTGTTAATGGAATTGAAAACAGCGTTATTCAAAACCACGACAGCGCCTTACCCATTTCGTGATATTTTTATTAGGGCTCCAAACCCTAATTATTTCAACTAAAAAAAGCAGTTCCGGTTTTCGTTAGTCAAAAAAAAAAAAAAAAAAAAAAAAAAGTTTTCGGTTCGATTCCGAATGAATAATTTTATTTTATGCATATTCTTATTTGTACTAACATTATAATGCTATTATAAACAAAAGAATGTATTGTAACAAAATCTCGAAGATTTTTTTTTAAATTCGTACACTGTGAATGGATACAATTAACCAGCAGAGAATGGCGAACGCTGCCATTATTATCCCATTGTCAAAATCTCATTTGACAACTGAACATTCAATCTGCCTTCTACAAGTAGTTTCGAGCCAAACTGAAACAGAAAAGTAGTCGTGGAAAATCGAGAAGCAATGTCCAAGGAATGACGATAATTCTATTTCAATTCGAAAATACTGATAAGTTAAGGTAACAAAATGAATGAAGATAATACTGAACCGAAACTTTTTCTTGTTTTCGGTTCGAAGCCCTAATTTTTATACATAGTCACGATAGATTTTCGTATTTTCAAACAGCCCGTTAATACATTGTAATAGAAAATTTACCATTATTAAGATTCCTTAAATAGGGATTTTTTTCAAAGCTGATCGAGAATTTTTGTAATCATTTGCCATTGCTTCCCTGTTGATATATCGTAATTTGAAATAATTCTCCAAACGATTATCGAAGGTAAATGCTACGTTCTATGGGACATAGATTGGTTTGGTTTGGAGCGCTATGGTCTACTCTAAGAGCTACTGCTTAAAGACGATTCCGAACGTTCCATACCACCAGCAGAATTGGAACCCGCTAATTCCGTTCAGTGCTGTACTATTCGGCCGTCTCATTGTGTTACAGAAAGCCAAATTTCGTACAGACAATTTTCGCATTTTAAACAGCTCGTAAATGGTTTGGTTTGGAGTGCTACGGTCTACTTTTTGCAACACGAGGGCTAATGAGACCGGGACCTACAGCTTAAAGCCGATTCCGAACAGCTACTAATATCCATGCCACTGTGGGATTCGAACCCACGAACTCCGGTACCAAAGGCCAGCACTCTAACCAATCGGCCATCGTTCGGCTGGTATTTTATAAATGATTTGATTAATTGTAAATGCTACATTCACCCTTAATACTTATGTTCAGTTTGGTATAAAAGATCAAATAATGTGAATTTTTGATATTTTATAAACGATCTGATTAGTGGTAAGCGCTAAATTTATGATTCATTGGTTTAACAGGTCAAATTTTGTAATTTAAAATATCGGTTAATATTTGATAGAATAATTTACTATTTATCCGAATTGATCGGCGATAACTTAAAGAAATGAAAAAGCGGTTCAAATAAAGATGAAGCGCCTTTCTATAAAGTGCCTGTTGAGTGAGCGTATATTTAAGTTAACGAAAAACACCTGAATCAACAATCGATTTACAAAACAGGCTGTACATGTGCATCAGCTTCAAATCAAATACAAACAGATACAAGACTTTTTTTTTCCAACTGATCAATCGCAAGTCAAATCAAATCGAAACAAATTTCTACACGATTTGGTTAAGGATTTTGTGACATTCATTTCATTCAAAATTTCTAACCCAATTTCAAAATGATTTTTTTTTGCAAAATATTCAAATAAAATAACTGAAAGATACAACAAATAGTTTGTTTCAACATAAACACTACAGGTTTATTTTGTTTCTGCCATATATAGAGTCCTTCATGTGAAATATTCTTTAGTATTGTCGTAAGTGTATAAAAAATAGTAATAACTTTTTCCATTCAAAGTGTCCCCCAAAATATTTTCTAGTGTCCCCAATTTTTTTTTTAGGATTCGAGGACTGCTCCCGATTTGAAATAGGATCGTATAATAAATCTTTCATTAATATTTTCTTTTGATGGGAAATAACTAACTTTACAAGCGATTCTGTAAATAATTCATTTTTCTGAATTTTTTTTCTAATTTCAGAAAAAATTGTCATGACATTTCACAAAAATATAGAACATTCCTATTAACGAATTCAACCTGTTATTAAGCCAAGATTGTCTGAATTTTCTTAGCCGCCTCAAACTGAAGACTGCTTAGATCAGCAGTTTCAAAACTATTGAGACCCAAAACAAAATAACTTTATACAACTTCATAATAACTAAATTATAGTTTTAACTTTGAGGTTTTTAATAGTAAAGAGAAATAAAATAAAACAGTTTGGTAAAACATAAGTAAACAAAAGTAATATTTATTGAAATTTACCTTGTGCTTTAAATTATAACAGCTACTAATGAAATGGGTGAGTCTAGTGGGTAGATATTTATGCAACATTCTCAAGTCTACACCAGTACTCATTTAAAATCCAACTTATTGCTTTAATTTTTTTATGTGAGGTTTGGTGTGATACGGTTTACTCTTTTGCCACACTAGGGCTAATGAGACCGGGACCTACGCCTTCATACCGATTCCGAACGGCTACGAAATCCATGCCTGGAACAGAATTCGAATCCGGAACTGAAAAGCAGCGCCCTACCAAATATACACTCTACTGTGCGTTTTACTAAGGTAGAATAGGAAAGCAATGATCAGATTCTGTACAGGTATACAAAGTCGGTAGCTTTTTTTGTAACCAGTAAAAAGGGTTTAAACACTGATTTCAGTTTCTAATTCCTCCAAAGTTAAATTGTTAATGGCCTATTCAGGCATAACCAAATGAAGAAAGTCGAGAATAGAGAGCTGTTAAAGTCTTTATTTCATTTTCGCTATTTTGAAAAGTTTCTACCTGTTCTTTTTTTAAATTTTAGTTTAGAAAATATTTTGTAAACAAACACAGCTATTATTCTTTTAGTTTTAATTTAATTAATCCCCTTGTAGCTTCCAATTGGTTGCGTTAAATTTGCCAAATAAGTAAGTCATTAAGTACGTAAGTCATCTGCATATCATTGACTTCACTTTCGAGGAATTGTAACACTCAATCAAAAAGCGAAAGAAAAAGTCGATAGAACGATGCACTTTTAGCCATCAACGAAAATGAGTTTTTTTTTTTTTTTTTTTTTTAACATACAATTATAATCTTCATATCAGTAAATCATATCTCATTTAGAGGTTTTATTGTATTTGGGGAAAAAAATAAAACTAAGGCATGCAAGAGCCCGCATTACCGATTACTACCGAGAAAATATTTTGCTCGGATTAGTTCTTAAAGTGTTCATTTAAAAATTGAAAATTCTAACAGCCAGTAAGAAATTTTTACTTTTCGAACCTAACAATACGCTTATTTGTAAGTAATGAGGAAAATATTCAGGGATTTGCTCTGTTTCATTTTGGAAAGAGAAATTTTTAAGCTTATGTAACAAATACATTATTATGTATAAATTAAATGCCTAATATTTTGACAACTAATTTCTGAAATTGTGGGCGTTTTTCTTCGATCCAAATTTCACTTTTGATATGATTGTTTGTAAAGTGTTTGGAATCGGCTAGAAGTAATTATCTACTGTGGGTTTTATATTTTGGCAGAACAATAGCGTGTGAAAATTTTATGCTTCAATAAAAATTCGAAAAGTCAATGTGGTGTTATGGTTGAACAAGAAATGTTCCAAAGGATCCTGTTTATAGTAATGCCCAGTTAATTTAAGTATTTTCGAAACTCTACAAATCCATTTTCTATTTTTATTATGTGATATCTTTTGGATATATATTTCGGAAATTTGGTTTTTATTGTAGATATTCTTCGATTAATTTTACCATTAATATCTCTAACTAGCACATAGCGATGAGTAAAATTTTTAATTTTGCTGAATTGTAAAGTACCCTTTGAGGCAGGTAAAAAGAAATGGTTTCTTTTTGGCTAAGAATTATCTGGTACACGCTCAATAATTTGTTTATCATGTTAGTTGCCTGTCATATTACGTACAGCAGAGGTTTGAATATAGACAGGGATTATTTGGCGGTATGTATGAATGATGTCCAAAATTGAGTGAATCGATTGCAAACTGTGTGCAACGAACAAACTTCTTCATTTTCAAAGAAATATAACTTAAACGCTAGATATTTATGAGTCCGTCAAATAGACTCCTAGACGTTTATGAAAGGAATTTGTTGTTAATAATTGCTGTTGTTGATAAAATTTTCACTGCAGCAAAAAATAATCGATGGTTAAATTTAAAATTATCACATACGTACCTAATCTATTATTTAAGCCAAATATATGAGAAAATTATTTACGTTATATCTAAGTTCAGTGATAAAACGTATGAAAATAATGCAAGCGATATTAAAATAATTTAAAATAAGAAATGAAATGGCTATACGAATGACGTCATAATGCTAGAAAAAGATGTTATTTTCATCTACTTATGTGATAAATGGATGATTTTAATCGAATGTTCTTAACCGGGGCTTGAAATAACGGCATTAAACGACAGAAAAGGGGTGGTTTTCGAACCCGCTTTGAATTTTACTAACACTAACTCATCAAGAATCCAATATGGATGCCTCCATCCATTCCAGGTCCAACCGCTTCATAACTTCGGCTGCAGGGGATTCACTATTTCTTTTCTTGTATTCGCCCCAGGAAAGAACCAAACAGAATAAAGTATATGGAACTGACACTATAAAAAAAAATTAAACAATCGTATATAATATAGTTGTACAGTTTGGTCCACTTTCAAAGCCATGATTACCTACGAAGATAAAACGTTCAAAATGGCCTCTACTCAAGAAAAAGGGAAAAATAAAAATACAGATAACTACCACAATCATGCTTACTATGACTCAATGAAAGTAGTATTTTTCAGACAATTCAGTAATGGAGAAGTCCCTGGTCTAAACTACGTCACAACAGTGTAATAACTTGTTTCATACACAAAAATCCCATTTAAGAAAGGTTATCATCACTTTTTCGAACTATACCATAGAGTAGTTTCAATAAAATATCACTATTTCATAAGTTATTAGCCAAAAATCCATTCATCCAAGTCTACTTGACTCGAGCTTTTGTTTTTAGGACTGTTATGTATCTGATTGTAATTAGCACTCTCTATTACGAAAAATCTCAATAGGATCTACAACAACGCAACTCAAGATATCAAAGCATTCATGTGCATCTGTAACAATGCTTTTGATAAAAATAAAAATATGCTATTAGCGAAGAAATTTTTTTCCATTTTTACCCTGTTTACTAAATTCAGATACGTAAAAAATTGTGTTTTGAAGAAATATCTCTAGAGCATTAACGCTGCAGACAACACGGTTACTTTGAATGTGGATGAGATAACGCATCCTACAAATATATTATTTACGTAAAAGAAACTTTTCTCATTGTTAAGTACTTTTTGTTAGTTCTTCCTGTCCTAGGTTGCTTTATTCTCGTCAAAGATTTGCGGAGTTTTGAAACAACGTCTGAAATATTTACGTGCACTCAACTTTGGAGACGTTTAGCACCAAGATCAGTCGTCTTTTCAGTGACAAAAATATAGAGACTAAGTGATGTTTGACGAATGTATTACGGATTCTACCATCCATATCGATACGATTGTCTTCTTCGACTAAAACCAGTTTTGAAATGGAACGAGTATTTAGTTCGAACAGAATTTTGCCCTATTGCATTTTTAATATCTTGCGGGGAGGAAACAACGTTATCATTATTATTTGAAATAGATATTTGATTGTTGGGGGCCGAACGATGGCCGACTGGTTAGGGTGCTAGCCTTCGGTACTGGAGTTCGTGGGTTCGAATCCCACTGGGGCATGGATGTTCGTTGCCGTTCGGAATCGGCTTTAAGCTGTAGGTCCCGGTCTCATTAGCCCTCGTGTTGCAAAAAGTAGACCGTAGCACTCCAAACCAATCTCTTGATTGTTAGGGTATACACCTGAACAACTTTTCACTTTATCTAAAAGTTATTTGTTGGGTAGGAAGGTAGTAATGCTACTTGAATTGTCTACCAAAGTGCCCAAGTCTTGCATAGTTTTCGGACTAAGCCTTTAAGTTCGTCGAAATATGGCTTTATGTTCCTTATAGATGAGAAAGAGTACAAAGGTAGGGTACCGTTTAAAGGTTACAAAGGCTTTTTTTTTCTTTTTAGGTGGGCTTTCATTCTTGGTTCCACCATGGGTTCGTTTGATTACGAACACGACAGAAAGACTTAGGGATTGCGACATCCGCGGCGGAAATTATTGAGTTAGTAACAAGTTCAACAGCTTCGTCGAGAGAATTTATTTCTGCTATGTCTCTAGAAATTATTGATAAGTTAATGAAGATGGTCCTTTCAGTAGAGTCAAGAGCGTATCGAGAAACCCATTGATGACAACTTCAGTGAGAGGTGTGGGTGAGGATGGTAGAAAAAGGTAGTCACTTCCTTAAATATACGAGTCTACGATAAGAGCCCGAAAAGGAAAAATGGTTGGCCAAATCAAGATTATGGAATATTTTAGTAGGGAAACGGAAATGTGTAAGACAAAGATCGTGGTCATTTATAAATTGTTATGTTTGCCTGTGCTTTGATTAACATCAAAACTGCCCCACATAGGATTATGCCCTTTAAGGTGTCACTACTAATAGGAATAAGGAATATAGTGGTAATACTAATAGGAAGTAGCAACTGGTTCATAAGGCTATTGAGCGAGTATTGACTTATACTAGAGTAGGGAGGTATATAAAGATGGCATATTATTATTAGACGTTTTACAGTGACTTGGACAGCTTGGAGAGTAAGAACGTGTAGTCATGGAAGGTAAAAAGAGTTCTACCATTGTCAGCATACTCTTTCCTAATGATATTGTAACGACCAATTTTGACAGTTTCATTCTCATTGAGTCTTTCAGATAGGAGACATGAATTTTGAAGCCATGGCAGTTTAAAAAAAAGGGGGGGGGGTCATTATGGAAAAAAAAAGATGAAAAAAAAAAGGTGAAACGACAAAGTCAGTGAGCATGCCTTATTCAAGTGTACTTTAGGTACATTTTAAGGGCCTCATCATTATTACTAATATTTTGCATTGATTTTTTTTAAACTCGATGCCATTTTACAGAAACTCAAAATATCAGCCGGAACATTGTGAGTTTGGTGGGCTGAGATTTTTTTTATTTTTAATAGTTCGCAATTTTTTATTATTTATTTACTTTCTGTTTTTCGAATTTGAAGGATGGAGCATGTGACTACCCTTTGATGAATCTAAACTTTTTCTTTTGTATCGACATATTTTATTTAAAGTGTTCCCAACTGGTATCTCCACCAATACAACCTCAACAAACTCAGTAACATCAAGGTAGGTTGGATGGAAACACTCTGAAGGGGGCAGATAAAAAAAATCTTTGTTTTTTCTTAGTTATTTTTGACACTGGAAGAAGAGAAAATTCCAAGCTTCACAAGATTAAAAAAGAAAAGAGAAACAAAAATGGATTAATAAGAATTCCAGATAGAAAAGGAAACAGCCAAACAGACAGGACAGGTTTTGTTTGGAGCGATACGGTCTACTATTTTGCCACATGAGGGATAATAAGACTGGGACCTGCCAATTCCGAACATCCGTGCCATCCGGTACCGAAGTTCAGCACCCTGAGCATTCGGCCCAGACAGGCGAGGAGAAGAGAAAACGGGAATAGATCACTGGGGTACCTCAGGGTCGTGAAGGGGAAGGGAGCATTACGATATAGAAATCAAACGAGTTATTTATTTCACTGAAATGGGGATTTAAAAATATATCGCTACTTGGTAGAGAGGACTTCCCAAAACCGGAAAGCCGAATGATGTAGAAATAGAACAACCGCTTCCTGTCTCTGCATACAAAACACTTCGTTTCCTTTAATTATTACTCACTCCGACGATTATCTCTCCAAATTACGAAAAAAGCATATTAGGAAACTCACTTCAAGCGAAAAACATGGTGACTGTTCAAAGTTCATTTCGTAAAGTTATTTTTCAATTCATTAAATCAAAAAAAAAAAAAAATTGCAATGTTTTGAAAAACAACTGGCTACTAAAAATATACCCTCTCTGTCCCACAGTATCGCGTTGTTCGGAAAGTAATTTAGTTTTTATTTTCTTTTGGTGAAAAACAAAAGATGATACAGTCTATAAATATTTTATTGAATTGTATATCCTCCATTTTGGTCCAATACCTTTTACCATCTTATTATTTGGAGCAAAATGTTACGCTTATAAAACTTCATATTTTCCAGGAAAACACTTATACAAGCCATTTTTGACGTCTTCATTTTGAAGTAAAAGTTTTGCTGCCTAAAAGTTTTTGTAGAGACCGGAACAAGTAATAATCCGAAGGTGAAAGATCTAGAGATTATGGTGACTGTAGCTGTACAGTATGGAAGTTACCAAACTTGTATAAGGTCTCCCTTTATGGTAATGAGAACACTATACCTTTATTATTCATAAATTCTGACCTTTTCTGTTTAAACGGTCCATTCAGTTTTTCCAGTTGATTCAGAATTGGTAATGGTATTGGCCGGTAGATACTCAAGAGATTCCCTTGAAATATCACGAAACTAAAAAGGGTTTTTTTTTTTTTTAAATAAGTATTGGCTTTTGAGGTACTTTAACGGGGACATATTTTTCACTTCGTGATCTCACGCGATTAACATTGTTGCAGATATTCCATTATCTTCTCCCCAGGGAAGATTTGCTTCAAAATAATTATTTATTTTTGTAAGAACATTTATAACTCACATGGAGAGGTTTGATATTAATCCAATTCGTTTTACATTATCATGTACCGTCGATAATAAATTTAATTTGTCAGCAATCTTACAAGTTCTGAGTTTTTATTCGGTGGTTTGTATTACCCAATGCCTTTATGTTACCTTTATTACCTTCAAAATGAAAATTGCAAACCAGTTTTTGCACTTGCATTCTGTCTATATCTCCCGCAATTCAAGGTGTAAAGTATGTAATAATATCATCTTCTCCATGCATACAAAATGATTTTTTTCCTCTTGCTTTAACAGCATTTTACCATTTCGACACATTTACATACCAGAAAAGCCCGTTTTAGAAATGGATTCACGCTTCTTTCAATAAAGTTAAAAAGAGTCCCGACTCCACTTTTTCCAGTTGCTCATTCAATTAAAAACAAAAGAAAATATCAAAACTTTTCTTGGAGTTATTTACTATTTGTCTATCACTACAAACATTGTTTATCACTGTCAATATCATGCATTATTGCATATATTTGCATTGTATTCGCAAGGTTAACAAATTATTAATACATTGTCATACATTTTTTTTTTGATAAAAATTACATAAAATAGCAGAAATCATCCAGATCAGTTTGTGTAAAGGAAATGAACACTTGCCATTGAAATAACAGTAAAGTACTAATCATGGAGGGGAGTTCAAAATGCAAATAATTACTTCTCCATCATTTTCAAGTTTTCTTTTCGAGTAGGTCCTCGTAATTTGGACAAATCAGAAAACCTCCCACGTGTAGAGTTAAGGCATTGAGACTACGATTATTATTTTAAGACACGATGGTCTTTGGTAGGCTCGGGCCTTTCGATTATGAATTGCCGGCTGAGACACCAAAGCTCTTGGTTTGGTTTCGCATGCTAGAGCTAATTTCGTTTCCACGCTAAAGAGACAGAAACCTGCTACTTAAAGCGAATTCCGAATGGCTACGAACATCTGTGCCAAGATTTAAACCCGTGTAATCCGGTTCCAAAGGGCAACGTCCTACATATTCGATCATTTTTGAATAGCTTCGGCATCATGCTGATATGTCAATTAGTTGATATCACCATTTATATATGTAACTATAGCAATATTTTGTCATACCTTATAACACAAAGTATGAAAATTGTTCCAAAACTGTTGTTGGTATCCTGTCTACATTATATAATAATGTTTAGCTTTCTAGATTAATGCTATGACAATAGGATTTACCTATCTATATATCTATCTATCTATATTTATTTATTTATTTATTGCTAGAGTCTGAATACTGCGGTACATATTTGTTCCTTTGATAAGTATTCCTGCTGTAAGTATTTATTCCTTTCCAAATACTGGACATCGAATGTTCCCCCCTATTATCCTAAATTCTCACACGAAACAAAGAGGGGAATATCAAATTTGCGGTCTGATTTAAAGGAAGTTAATTACACAGAATTACAAAACACCTTATTTCGTGTCCTTCAAGAAATAGCAAAATGGACAATAAACCCCGATGCTGACCAAACGGAAACGTGGTTCTTTAGCATCAACGTTTTAATTTAAACCTTATTTAACGTAGACCCTTTATCTTCCCCCAAATTCTGTACATACACTTGTCCCAAATAGAATTACAATTTATCAGATAAAAACTTGTTATTCCGTTATTTCCTTACGTGAAATCTGTTCTATTTTATATGAACGCTCCCTCTATAATCCCCGACTGTGATCCATTTCTTAGCAATTGTTACACAGTGTATATTCACCACAAAATTAAAAATGTCGATTAACTGCTGAAATGAAATTATAATAAAGGATGATTCTCCGTAGCACTTTGTCAAATTTAAAATTAATTTCCCACAGAAAATTTATGTCACTTAACGGTTTTTTTAATTAAAAAATAAGAATACTTCAATGCTTTACTTCAGTGTATAAAATTCTAACCATTAATCACAAAAGGATTTTCGATGCCACAATTTTTGCGAATATTATGTAGTGAATACTATGTAGAATATTTTTTTAAAAATCAGGATATAATTTATAAATTTTTGGAAACGATTTTATAAAAAGAAATTTTTTGAGATAAAAGGTCAAATGTCCACTCGTTTTAGAAATACAGAGGAATACGTAAAAAATCACTGGAGTAAAAAAAGTATAAAAAAAGAAGTAAAAAATTATAAATCTACAATTGTAGATTTATAATTTTTTGTTTGTATTCTATTGTATTATTATTTTTGTTTCAATTGTAGATTTATACAATAACGATAATGAACCCATTGCATAAATACATGCCAAAAATTGCTTGTTTATAGGTTTTTTTTAAGTGAAAAAGAGTACCGAATGAGAAATCCCGCTTTTTCTTCCCTTTTTAACCCTATAGAGTTTTCCTGTCTTCACGATGAAGACTGATTCTTATTTACAGAATAGCTGCAACTAAATTACTTTAGTCTAGTTATTGTGTATAGCTAAATGAGAAAGCAATTTAAACACAGAAGAGTTGAGTGTTTTGCCGATATAAATGTAATGATAGATTTCACGGAATACGTAGCATAAGGGGAGGAAATAGAAAGGAAAACCTATTAGCAATTTTATAATGGTCGACACGCAAGGACGGCACCATTTTAATACAAAAAACACATTTATTTTTCTTTTCACCACAAAACAACACTGTATATATCACACCAGACGCAAACACACACACATCATATAAAACGTCATCGCAACTCTAGCGGTGAGTACCTAAAGCTCGGTTGGAGCGGGAGAGAAAAAAAGGGCCACGCGGTTTTTGTCACGTGCCTGAATTCCGGGCCGTTACATCCTCCCCCTCTAGTTCCGACCTACGTCTCGTGGTGGAACTAGAAGTCTGCTTCCGTGGTCTTCCCCTTTTTCTTATAGGAGCCACTGGGGACGATTCCGTGCCCTTGAAAGGCTTTAAAGCTGACACATGGTAAGTTCCAAGGGACTGGTCAGGATTATCCATGCTGGCAATCTCATACACCACTGGAGATCTCTGGGTCAAAATTAGATACGGTCCATCTCTCCTAGGCATAAACTTGGAGGTTTTCTTTTTATTAGCCTTACTCATGGGATGCAACATAACCCAAACTTTGTCACCTGGAGAGAAATAGGCCTTTCGACGATTCTTGTCGTAATACGCTTTCCGCAAGTCTTGCTTCAATTCTACTCTTTCTTTAGTGGTTTTTGTTATTCTAGACAGACGTTTCAAGTAAGGAGTTATCTCTGGAACAAAATTGTCATTGCCTATAACAGCCTTTAAATCGTGAACAACGTCGTCAATTGTTCGCATTTCACGTCCAAACTGTAGATACGCTGCTGTATGACCTGTAGTGTCTGACTTAGCAGAATTTAAAGCGAAACGGATACTTGGGAGTTTATCTGCCCATGTGTCGTGAGCGTCACCCACCAGAATGGCAAGGCGAGGCTTCAAGTCTCTGTTTTTTCGTTCTACGGGATTGGCCTGGGGATGATACACAGGAGTTAGTACTTGGTCAATATCAAGAGTACAACACACTTGTTGGAGAACCGCGCTTACAAATTGTGGACCATTGTCACTGATTAACTTTCGTGGAATTCCATATCTGAAGAAAACTTCTTCAATCAAAGTAGTGGCACATTCACGAGCAGTGGCTGAAATTAAAGGAAACAACTGTACCCACTTTGTGGCATAATCCTCTACTATGAAGATCTACTTGTGTCCTCCCTTACTTTCTGGCAAAGGACCAAATAAGTCAATATTAAGAGTTTCAAATCTTTGAGCATATGCAGGGGTTCTCAACAGTCCTGCAGGTTTTTGATTAGTTGCCTTGAAACGACAACATTCTGCACAATTCTTCACGTAATCTGAAATGTATGACTTCATCCCAGTCCAATAATATCTTCGGGCTATACGCTGGTAGGTTCCCTCTTCACCATAATGTCCAGCAGTGGAAACATCATGATGCAAGTGTAGAATATTTTGTCTCTCTTGGGCAGGTATAACAAGTTGAGCCTCTTCGGCATCGGAATCAGGTGCATATCTATACAATATTCCTTGGTTCATAAGGTATCCCCTTTCTGTCCAATTTACAAAATTTTCATCTTTTTGATCATTTTCAAAACATTCAATTATTTTCTTTAAATTTTTATCACTTAATTGAGATTCACGAATGCTGCTGGGACTTCTAGTTGGCATATCGACACCGACGAAATGACACCTTTCACCAGAGTTGAACTGGGAACTACAAACCGGTCGCGACAACATGTCCGCTACAACATTGGATTTTCCTGGAAAATAATCAATATTTAAGTTATATTGGACTTGCAGAGACCCCCGGGCTAACCTTCCGGTAGGAGACTTTAGGCTCATCAGCCATTTTAATGGTTGATGGTCAGTAGCCACTGTAACACTTTGGCCTTCTACATAGCCGCGAAACTTCTCAAGTGCCCAAATGACAGCTAGTGCTTCTCGTTCAGTGGTTGAATAATTTCTTTCAGCGTCGGTTAGGAGACGACTAGCGTATTCAATCGGGTGTTCAGACGTTCTGTCATCTCCTTGGAGAAGCACCGCTCCCAAAGCATAGTTACTGGCGTCTGTTCTGAGGATAAATGGTTTAGTACCATCAGCTTGTTTTAACACTGGGGGGTGTTATGAGGCATTCTTTCAGAGTTTTGAAGGCATTTTCTTCTGTTTCTCCCCATCTCCAAACCGTTTTCTTCTTTGTTAGATTGCTGAGGGGTCTAGAAATATCAGCAAACTGTGGAATAAAGCGTCGATACCAAGAACATGTTTGGAGGAATGATTGAACTTGTTTAACTGTTTTTGGTGAAGGTATTCTAACTATAACGTCAACCTTTGCACGATCTACTTCTAGTCCTCTAGGCGTTATCCAATGCCCTAAATATTTAACTTTTTCACAAGCAAAATGACATTTCTCACGTTTGGCGTTTAACTTATATTCTCTAAGTCTTTCAAATACTGCTTTCAGATCAGAGACGTGTTTCTCGAATGTATCTGACAAAATAATAATGTCATCTAAGTATGACAAAGCAAGGATATCCTTTAAACCACTTCTAAATTGGTCAATTAACCTTTGAAACGTGGCAGGCGCATTTCGAAGTCCGAAAGGCATTTTCAAGTATCGGTAGGTTCCAAATGGACAAACAAAGGCAATTTTATCTTGATCTGGTGGGTAGACTCTAATTTGGTGATACCCAGATTGAAGGTTCAGAGTGGACATGAAGGAAGTATGTTTGGCTTCTTGAAGAAGATCATCTATTCTCGGTAAGGGATAAGTGTCTGGTATAGTAACGGCATTTATTTTCCTATAATCTATGCATAACCTCATGCTACCATCAGGTTTTGGAACGAGGACCACCGGTGAAGCATACGGAGACTCACATTCTTCTATAGTTCCTTGAGCCAAGAGATTATCTATCTCCTTTTTAAGAATTTCTTTCTTGATAGGGGTCATCCGATATGGCGGCATTGCGATAGGAGCACTATCTCCTGTGTTGATACGATGCTCTACGTATCGTGTTGTCTCTCCCCTTGGATGGAAACACTTCTCAAACTCTTTCAAAAGAGAAATAAGTTACGTCCTTTGTTCAGATGTTAGACTTTTCCCTTCGTCTTTGCGCAACTCGTATGGATTAACCTTGACCGCGGCAACTGGGATTTCATCTTTTGCGTCAAATTCCTCTACAAATGGATATGTTTTTCTAGGCGTATCACCAAAATACCATGTCCTCTTAGCAGTATCTAGAACTATGTTAGCCTTGTGCAGGAAATCCATACCTAAGAGTGTTCGATTACCTATTGCATGAGGTAAAATAATAAACTCAGTTTCAAAAATTCTTCCTTCAATTTCTACTGGCACGATAGCAGAGAGAGTTTCTCGAGCCTGGGTGATTCCATCGGCCAATGTTACATCATGTGTACTGGGATTCAAGGTAATGCCAGTTTCTTTAAACAATTTATGCATGCGTTCGCCTGCAATTGAGCGATTTGCCCTGTATCTGCACACACCAATACCTTTTTGCTGCAGAGTGTAATAGGCACATTTGGAGCAGGAACGGTTGCAGAGTTACAACTATATAGCAGAAGTCGCTGTGCTTGCACATTTTCCTTTTTAACCACAGAAGAACAGTCCGGACATTTTCGCTTAATGAAACCCGGTTTTCCACACCCGTAACAGGCAATAGCGTTTTCTTTTTGTCTGTTAGCAATTGTGAGTTTAGGCCTGGACATACCTGGAACGTGAGGTGTATTCGATTTCTTGAAACCTTCTCTATGAATATACTCTTTCTCACTGTTACCTATAACAGGATCTCTCTTAGCAAATGTGGACCTTATATTTTCATAAGCATCCAGTTTTTCAGCTAGAATATCAGGAGAAGTGAGGTTTTCCCACTCATCTAGCATATGTTCCTTACACTCGGAGGAAACACGCCGTTTCATTTGATCAGCTAGGATCAAATTTTGTAAGGTTTCGAAAGACGTAACATTAAGCTCCTTGAGCCAATTTTCGAAATAAGCTCGTAATTCGAAATAATAATCTCGCCAGGTAATCTCTTTAAGCTTGCGATGAGAAAAGAACAGATGCCTAAACTTTTCTGCACTAAGTTTGAAGCGTTTTAATAACAATTCTTTAACGTGAGGGAAACTAGAAGCATTTTCTTCCGATTCACGGACAATGAGAGTTGAAACCGAACTTGGAACAACACTGAGTAAGTACGACACCCACATATTCTCAGGAACCTTAGAGAGCTTTAACTGCCTTTCCAGGAGCACGAAGAACAGAGTGATATCATCACTATCTGTCTTAAATGTAGGCAACAGCTTCTGCACATCAATTCTACCCTCCGGGTGAGAAAATGATCTCGCTGTATCAGCACCTACCGCTCCACTGGTTTCGTTTTGGCTTTGCACTTGCAATCTGAGCTTCTCAAGTTCACAATTAAGTTCAAATTTTCGCTTTTCGAATTCTAACTCCTCTGCCCTACGTTTTTGTTCCAAAGCTTCGCGCTGTTTTTTTTTCTTCACGAACAGCAATTTGATTTCGTACTAAGGAATTTATAACATCCTCTTCATAAAGGGGGGAAGATTTTATCATTTCTCGAAGTTCAAATACCTTCATTGAATTTTGTACATCCAAATTCATTTCTACAGCAATTTCGAAAAGGTCTTCTTTACGCGCTTTGTTCAATTCTGCCATTTTTAAAAATTTTAACTAAAAAAGGTCAGCAACTAAAATTTTGAATACAGTAATCGAAAAGTTCTATACCGTTCCCCAAACACAAGGTTCACCGCTAAAGCTTACATTAAGCATATACAAATAATATTTGTATACATCAAAATAAATTTCGAAATAATCATAAATTTTCACTTTACGTAAATAACAACCAGAAGTCATAAATTCACACAATGTTTAAAGAAAATGTGAAATCAAAAGTAACGATTTTAAACATAATTATTCAAAATCAAACATTAACATATTATCAGCATTCAAAATCCTAATTAACAACTTTAAATACTAAGGAAAGAATCACGTTCAATTATATTATAATTAATGTGTTTGCTCATAAATAAGCAGTTATAATTACTTACATCAATTTATTTGATACACCAGAAACGAAAGTATAAATTGAGATATCTTTTCACTGTTTCAATTTTAAAATATATGACACACAAAACACGTTGTTATTCTAAAATAAAATATACTCAAACACCATAAAATTCCACATAACAACATAAATCAATAATCAACATAAATCGTTTTAGAAATCAAAACTATTAATCAGAACATAAAATTTAGCATATTGGTTTTGGTTTAAATGATAGAGAAATACTTATCCACTGGGAGAGAAATAAACACAAAATGAAATAAAACCAGCTAGGATTTTTATGAGGATGACATTCTTTAGCTATGCCTTTTAATTTCCGTATCTGTAGCATTTGGAGACACTCCTAGCAAATCATATAACTTTATCACCATCGACGACTTGAAAACACCATTTGAAGACACTTTCCATTTTAAAAAAAGAGATTCACTTCTTTCAAAACCGAAATTTCACAAAAAAAAAAAAAAAAAAAAAAATTCAATTCGAAGTGGACTCGGCTCCACGTTGGGCGCCAAATATAATGGTCGACACGCAAGGACGGCACCATTTTAATACAAAAAACACATTTATTTCTTCTTTTCACTGTATACATCACACCAGACGCAAACACACACACGTCATATAAAACGTCATCGCAACTCTAGCGGTGAGTACCTAAAGCTCGGTTGGAGCGGGAGAGAAAAAAAGGGCCACGCGGTTTTTGTCACGTGCCTGAATTCCGGGCCGTTACAGTTTCTTTCTTTTGTATGGAAAATGAAGATATATTTATTTTGATATAAATTTAAATAATCTAATATAGTCTACAGGGTAACTCGAAAGCAAATACAAGATTTAATTTGGAACTGAAGACCTTGGAAATAATTAAAATTATCGGTATGAGTCAACAGGATTCACACGAGGAAGTACATCTTTCTTTTCCCCAACGCACGAGAAACAAAAAGTAAACTTACATATATATCTCTCAAAATATAAATAAATTACAATTCCTTTTAAAGTAATCTATAAACTATTTTTCACTAAATACTATATAATTTTTTTTCAAACTAACAGATATTAGAGCTTTAGTTAAAAAATAAGTAAGTTAGTAAAATATATGAGTTATAAACATAAGTAAATTATGATTTTTTTTTTTACATTTTGGCTCTTTTTGTAAGAAAGATAAGTGTCACCAAACTTGTGATTTACTTAATTTAAAATTAAATGAATAATTTTCATACTTTATCCATACCTTAATACATTAAAATGTTTATAACACATTCTCGGGGAGAAAAAAAAAAGGGAGGGGGGGTCAGTTCTTACTGAGACAGGATTATTAGGAAATAAATGTTTGTCAAATTTCAAAGTACTTTTTTCTTGCTTAATATATAGTAGCAGAGCTATGGTTTTGATTACGGTAAAGAATTTCTCCTTTAAGGTTTTAGCAGACATTGTTTTGCTTATCACTCACAAGACATATGAAACATTAATTATTCGAAAAAATATCACTCTCACTCAAACTATTATGTATATATTTTAGTAATGAATGATGAAAACTCTTAGTTTGAATTAGAATGTAAAGTTTGATTTCTATGCCAATCCCAAGTTTCATGCTTTTTTTTGAGGAAAGAAGGCGTGCAAATATAAGTAACAACAAATATTTCAATAGCTTTTTTATTATATCAACATTAATAGTAATCATTTTATATTAAAGTATTGGGATTTCCAGATTGCGCCTTTTGGTGACTGGGTATTCATGAAAACAGACATAGTATCAAGGACGTAGGAAGAATTGATTTTAGGCAAAATACTTTTTTTAGGTAAACAATTTTACAATTCAAATAGTGATAAACATGCATTTATGTTTAATTATTTCAAATTTTTATTTCAATGAATCAAAATAAAAATAAAGTACTTTAATTTTATTTCATGAATTTAAATGAAAAAAACTTGTTTTACATATTTAATGTAAAACATGTATAAATTCTTCTTGCAATTGGAAAATTTCCATTACTATACGAATGGAAGGAAGAGACAAACATCCAGAATAATTTTGGTTGGTTTGGAGCATTACAGTTTCAACTATCCCCCCCCCCCTCAATGTCCACTGAAGCTTTCCACGGAGGAGGGCATAGCGAGCTTAAAGGGAAATGAGGGCAGTCAAGGAAAGCGGCCAGCAGACATAATATACATAAAAAATCATCAACAAATCAATCGAATAATAGTGTATTGACAATAATAAATGCAATATTTTTTCACTTATAAATTTCACCTAGGGCTGTCATTTGATCACTCCTGGAATAGAGTAATATATATTTTCAGATCCATCAGTTAGCAGTAACTAGTTGACTGTCTAAGTAAATGAACACTTCTCAACTTGAAGATTTATGAATAATGTTAATGAAATCGAAACATAAACAAATTATCCAAACTCCACCCAAATCAACCATCGTGGCATCATCTCATTGTTTTTTAAAATTTCTTATTGATTTCATGCTTTATTTAAAGATTTCCCTCCATTTTAAAGATCTCCTATGACACTGGACAGTCAGTAGACACAGTTCAGTGGGTTCACCACCTCCCCTATGTCTCCGAGTTCGGCTGGAGTTTCATTCCATTTTACTTTGGGATTCTTAACAGGCAGATACATAAGGGTTATTCCATGTGAAATCAACGCAATTTTAGAACAAATTCTACCTGACCCCCTCCAATTTTGATTAAATTTGGTATAGTAAGTGATTTCATGGTAATAAAGAAAATCCCCAAATCTTATGTTCAAATAATAATTGGTTTGGGAGTTATAAGGCTTTAAAGTTGCCAGATTTGTCTAAAAAATACACTATCGGCATACCTTTAAATTACACTTGTTGCTCACCTAATTAAGCTAGAGATATGTGCAAGGTGTTACTTTAAACCTTTTTTAATGGGCTTTCATATGATATACAACACATGATGACTTAAAAATTTTTTAAAAATTTAAATTTAAATTTAAAATTTAAATTTCTCAAAAAGCCAAGTTTTTAAAATTTTGAAAAAAATCTCAAAAATTGCTCATATTATTGTTAATTAATCCTCAAAGTTTCATGTTGGGATCATAATGGGATCACAAGCTACAAAAGTTTTTTGTTTGATATATTTACTATTGGAATAACGAAAATGAGAACATGCATTCATTACTTTTAATCTAACTCAGCTGTATAGGATGGCATTAATGTTTACACACTACCTTATCGACATATACTCTAGTAAATAGTACATTTAACATTTGTGAAGATTTTAGAATGAAGAAAAATCATTAAAGTGCATTACTTTTGATGGATGGTGCTACTTATTTAGTTGAAACTGGTAGAAAGCTTTATGTGTTCTGAGAATTTCTACTTCAGAAAGAATATACATTGGTCCTGTTAGAGTTAAAGGATCCACCTTACACATAACATCTGAAATTGGAATTCATAGTACATCTGGCTTCATACATTTTGACATAGTACATTGGGATTATAATGGGATCACAAGCTATAAAATACCAAATTAGCTTCCATTAACACATGGAAAAATTAACACATACAAGGACTGCCTTGCTATGATGATTTGTAATCCAGCATCAGTCAGCTGCCACATGGGAGAGTGTACATCATGTTCTGGGACTACATAATTAAAAACCATACTTGATGAAACATTCGATGAAAATATGGTGGAAAAGGTCATTTTCAATCAGTGGATTTCTGTTGATAGGAGCTCTTTAGAAACAATACAAAAGTCAGCATCAGAATTTATTGACGTATTTTGTGAGAAAATGTTTGTATTAGTTTATCATTACTTTGTGGTGAAACAACAAAATTCATTTATAAACAATATAAAAGGAAATTTAAAAGAATCAGAGTTTGTAGTTCTTGATTTTGCTGAAAATTACTTATTTGTTATACAGGATGTGGCCCAGAGCTGCCACTGGACTAATGTTCAATCTACAACTCACCCATTTGTTGTATACTACAAAGGGAAGTTTGGAATTGACCACTTTACATACATTGTAATTTAAGACTGTTTGGAGCCCAATACAGTAGCAGTTTACTGTTTTCAAAAGAAGCTTATTACTTTTTTTAAGACAGAATTTAAAAAAAAGTGCAAGGAAAATATTTTATTTCTCAGATGGGTTATCTGCACAATATATAAATAAGAAAAACTTTGCAAATTTATGCTTACATAAGGAAGATTTTGGCATTGAGGCAGAATGGCATTTTTGGACAACTGCTCATGGTAAAGGACCTTGTGATGGGGTAGGGGGTACACTCAAGAGTTAGCGGCTTGAGCAAGCCTACAACGACCATATAAAAATAAAATACTTACACCACAACAACTTTTTAACTGGTCACAGGAAAACATCACAGGAATACATTTTGTTTTTCAACCCAAGAAGAACATGTTTCTACAGCTATATTTCTAGATGACCAATTTAAAAATGCTTTTGCAATTCCTGGGACTCAGAAATATCATGCTTTTATACCCACAGAATCAAAAATAAAAGTCTTTGAGAAGACATTTTCCTTTTCACAAGATTTATTGATGCAAACTGCGATTGCATCACAATAAAAGCTTCTATTCGCTGATATAAATGGCTATATTACTGCTGTTTATAATTGCAACTGGTGGCTTACATTTATGTTAAGAGAAAGAAGAGAAAAACTCTGAAGAGGTAAAAGTGACTTTCCTTCACTCATCTGGACCATCACCATCTTTTTTTATATCTATATAAGCCAGATGTAATATGGATTCCAATTTCAGATGTTATGTGTAAGGTGGATCCTTTAACTCTAACAGGACCAATGTATATTCTTTCTGAAGTAGAAATTCTCACAACACATAAAGCTTTCTACCAGTTTCAACTAAATAAGTAGCACCATCCATCAAAAGTAATGCACTTTAATAATTTTTCTTCATTCTAAAATCTTCACAAATGTTAAATGTACTATTTACTAGAGTATATGTCGATAAGGTAGTGTGTAAACATTAATGCCATCCTATACAGCTGAGTTAGATTAAAAGTAATGAATGCATGTTCTCATTTTCGTTATTCCAATAGTATATATATCAAACAAAAAACTTTTGTAGCTTGTGTACCCATTATGATCCCAACATGAAACTTTGAGGATTAATTAACAATAATATGAGCAATTTTTGAGATTTTTTTCAAAATTTTAAAAACTTGGCTTTTTGAGAAATTTAAATTTTAAATTTAAATTTAAATTTAAATTTTTAAAAAAATTTTCAAGTCATCATGTGTTGTATATCATATGAAAGCCCATTAAAAAAAGTTTAAAGTAACACCTTGCACATATCTCTAGCTTAATTAGGTGAGCAACAAGTGTAATTTAAATGTATGCCGATAGTGTATTTTTTAGACAAATCTGGCAACTTTAAAGCCTTATAACTCCCAAACCAATTATTATTTGAACATAAGATTTGTGGATTTTCTTTATTACCATGATTACCATTTCTTTATTACCATATACCAAATTTAATGAAAATTGGAGGGGGTCAGGTAGAAACCTTACGTTGATTTGGTATGGGATGACCCATAAATAAAATATAGATAACATGCACAATGCTTTAATATTTGGTAGAATTGACATTTATGGAAAAAGGGGCTCTAGAATATTTCTTTTTCTTGTAAAGGGGGCGGTGGTCCAGAAAAGGTTGAGAACCACTGGTCTATCGTTTGCTACAGGACGGTTAGTGACACCAGGACGTGGCTGATTTCGAATCTCTACGAACATCCAATCCAGCAGTGGGGTTCGAACCCACACAACCGATATTGAAGGACAAACTAATTTTGTATACAAAGGGTTAAAATTGAAAGAAAGTTAATTTGCAATTCATTAAAAATAATAAAAAGGCATGCACAATGTAGTTTGGGCAAACATCTTCATTTAGGTACGTAAAAGTAACAACCTTGATGATCATCATCGAAATATAGCACTCTGTATCTTCAAATTTATTAATCTTCTTGCTAATGGAAAAACTGCTACAGCACATATGAACTTTATTTATAGTAAAACTCTTAGAATCCTTTTAACTGAACTTAAAATAAAATATACTGGTTCCATCAATATGAATAAATGATCGCTCTTCTAGGAAGTTATTTGCAAGAGTTTTAAAAAAATATATGACATACATATACTACTCATATTTTAACTGCATGTATTACATTTTTTCCTTTGGTGATTTAGTTTATTTTGGAGTGCTACAGTTTACTATTTTGCTACACGAGAACTATTAAGAGCAGGACCTACTGCCTTTCTAATGGCTTACATCCATGCCAACAGTGGGATTTGGACACGAGTTATGGTACCGAAGAACAGCACCCTACTCGTCGGTCATCGTTCGGTCGTGGTGATTTAAAGATGTATATTTAGATATTTGCCAATAATTATTCACATTTTTAAAAATATTTAAGGCAAGCTTACATATAATATTGAGAAAAAAAATTTAACCTCTTCATATTCTTTCCAATTTGCTTTTTCTTCGATGATACTTCTGTTTTATAAGTTCGAATTTAATATCACGTATAGTTTATTTCTTTTCAGTGTTTATTTTATTACTAAATACGTTGTGTAGAGACTTGATGACACGTTTTCAGAGCTTTTAAATTGTTCATTCTAGCATTTTGTTGTGGTTGTGTTAGGGGTATACATGCATAACAAAACCTGTAGTTTTACTTCACAAATAACAACTCTTGATCCGCCTCCGAATAGGAATTGTAGCTACAGCCCCGAGAAGGATGTTTTACGCCAATCCAGACCCATTTTTCTTCATGTAACCAAGAAACTATAAAAATATTCAAAATGTTCGAGACACGATGGGAATTGTTATTTTTTTTTAAAGTTGGCTGCGTTGCCTTTTATGAAATCACTGTTCAGATGTGTTTCCAGAAAATGAGCTGTTTTAGAGTGGAATACACACACATACATATAACATTTCCCTCATCGTTACAAAGTCAATTATTTTTAATTACAGAGCAGTACTTCGATCCATTACAAGGAGTCTATGGTGGAACTTTATTTTAAGGCTTCAAAAAATGGACAAGGGCTAAGGATCGCCCCGCAGAGACAGATGGTGTGGAGACGAGCGGTTCAGCATCATTGTAGTAATTTAATCATTTAGTAAACTATTTTATTGAGAGTGCTGGAAAATGTGGGTTAACTGGTAAAAAGAATCATCCTTCAAATAATATATTATGCACCTGGGAAAATGGATATGAAAGAAGGAGAAGAGATGTATTACATATGCATATATACATACTCTGACGTGCCTATGAATTAGGGATACCTACCTAATAACGAGTTGGACGACGAGGCATAGATTCAACAAGTTTCTTTCTGGAAACGTCCCTCATTCAGTAAAGTTCGATGGCCTTTCACGCCTTGTTCTAAAGATGCTCAATAGGATTGAAGTCTGGCTCTCTAGGTGGCCAATTTATGACAAAAAAGTCAGTCATCCAACCGGGAATTGTAAGAGGTCTTGCTGGAAAACCCCATTACCGTGCGAATAATAGGATCCAGCAACTCGAAGTACCAAATTTAGAGTTGGA
This sequence comes from Pardosa pseudoannulata, assembly GCA_032207245.1. Lineage (NCBI taxonomy): Eukaryota > Metazoa > Arthropoda > Arachnida > Araneae > Lycosidae > Pardosa > Pardosa pseudoannulata. Next base: position 127,921,602 of record CM063503.1, on the reverse strand, counting down.
AGCAGTGGAAAAAACCCGGGAAAGGAAAATTTCCAAAACATGGGAATTTGGAAAGATTTTGTTTACTTTTATCCTAATCGCACAAGACAATTTTTACATGTTTAGCATGAAAGTATGAGTATATTTTTCCTTTGAGACATATATAATATTTTTATTATTACATAAATGTTACGCAATAATCTGTAGTGTCAAAAAACCCATAAATCATTATTTTTCTTGGATAATCTCTCTCTCTCTCTCTCTCTCTCTCTTATATATATACATATATATATATATAGACACATATATAAATACATATATATATATATATATATATATATATATATATATATATATATATATATATATATATATATATTGCGTGTGTGTGTAGGAATTGGACACAAAATGCAACAGTGTCATTTGATTACACCTTTAAATGATATATGCATTACAAAATATAATAAACTCTTATTTTAAATTTAAAGATATTTATTTTTATATTGCAAAAGGAGGGGAAAAAGTTTAATATAAAGCAATTTACATAATAAATAATGATCCAAAATAATGTATATAATTATTATATTAGCAATTAAAACTGAAGCAACCAGTTATGTGTTTGAAAAGACAAACAGGGTAATTAATTACATAAAATCATTTAAATGTTCATTACTATTATTTCTTGAATATATATATATATATATATATATATATATATATATATATATATATGTGTGTGTGTGTGTGTGTAATAATATCAATATCTAAGCCCTAAAGTCTATCCAAAATTATCCCTTTTTCCCATTTATTATTCTAAATTTTTATTTCTCATCTTTATATTAACCATATTCCCTAGCCATCCAATTTAAACGAGGATGTTTTCACTGCTTCAGCATAACCCCGAAATTCTTTCTATGATTCCCAAAACAGAAAATGATATAGCTGGCATCTTAATTAGGAAGTTATAACTCTCGCAGGAAAAATCTGTAATGGTCAGCTATAATGCTCATCTGGAACGCCACGCTTAGCAGATGGCTCTAGTCAAAGGTTAAAGGTTCAGCATTTTTTTCCCACGACATAAAAACACACACGGGTTTTGATCGTCTCTCGCAGAAGATTGGCATCAGAGAGAGCGTTCTGACACCGTCAGGTTCAGATGCCTCTGGATTTTGTCGGAGAGGATGAAATAAAGGTTATGTTCGGCCACGACGACTATATGCTTCTTTCTAACGGACGGTTAGCGGGACACTTGGCAGCCCAGCATGCCCGGGCTGAGAAAAATAATAGGGGCAATTTCAAAAGAAGTATTCAAGTGTAAAGTTCGGGGCTGGGTCGGCCCCTGGACGATTACATTTTATATATATATATATATATATATATATATATATATATATATATATATATATATATATATATATATATATATATATATATATATATATATATATATATATATATATATATATATATACTGCCTAAAGTTAAAAAAAAAATCTCTTAGAAATAATATGCTAGTTCTTAAATAGCCAATGTTGAAAAAATAGATGTAAACATTATTAAAAGGATTTCTTCCCAAAGTTCCCGGGTTTTCAAAATTCTGGGTCTTAACCAAATTGCACTCGTTTCCGGTCCTCTAGACGGGCAGCCCGATGCCGAGCATAGAGAAACCCATACGTTGCACAATCCGTCATTCAACTGGGTGGGTGATAATTCGAGCTCATGTTTGGCTTCGCTGACTACGTACAATGTGCCGTCTCTCATCCCACAGTCTCAAGGCTATATCCTTGTATTCTTGGTACAATCTTGCCGACCTTGAAAATCCTAGGTGACGATTTCGGAAATTGAATAACATATGCGTACTTCCAAATGAGACAATTCCCACAACTCATTCAGAACAGCCACAGTACGCGCTATATATGCAGTTACCACAGCGCCCTCATTCTTAAAAATTTTGAAAATTGTTTATATTATTTATAAATATTTCATTTGAAGCGACTCTCTATGAACTTTCGAACAGCGCTTATAAATTTACTTTTTCGGCAGGTCCCCAGACTGGAATCATGACTCATTGCTTTATCTATTATACAGTGCTTATTTTACACGCAATATGAAATAAATCTGTTTTCCATATTCATAAATGACATTCTATAATGCTTAAGAAGATAGCCGATCGCTAACGTGACGTATTCAAAGCTGTTTTATTCATAATAACTTGGATTTAAGACAGGCATCCATTTGTAATGGTCAGAATTGATTCGGGCATTAAAGGGATATGTGTGTGAATGTATATTCCAGAGAGAGAATTTTGAAAGAGACTATCGCTTGAAAGATTTTGTAGCGTTCTGGCAGTGGTTGTGCTGTATGCGTAATCAATTTCCTCGGAGGAACTCGCCTCTATGTTTCCCGATGATTAGATAAAAAGCTTCCGGATTATCAGTGCATGTCATATTTCCACTAAGTTTCGGTATAACAAAATGAATGCTAAACCCAATCATGGGAAGACCCTATGGACCTATTGGATCTGCGTGCTGTACATTGTCTTAACCTACTCGAAAATCGTCTTAGCGGGTAAGCTATTCTGCTATTCCACTTTTTTAAACGACTGTTAAACATTACAATCCCATCATTCTGTTATTACTTTTCTTCCCTATTCCCATACTTTTTCTTTTAATAACAAAATATTCATAGATGGATGCATTACCAATAATAGCAAACTCAGTACTAGAGGACAAAAACTTCCTGTGTTATTACTTTTCCACTTTACACAACTTTTTTTCTGTTTCATACTAAAATGTCGGATTTTTTTTTGGTAGAAACTTGTTATATATCTTTCAACTAACTAACGTTAAATACTTAAATAATAAATAAATATTTTTTAAAACATATTTATGATTTGATTTTTTGTTCGTTAAAATCGTTCTCATTTGCTCGCACGTTTACGGGAAATATTTTGCATACACACGTACAATTTTAAGTTTTTAATGAAGAGCATATTTCTAAAATAGAATCAAACTAAAAATACCGTAAGCACATTATATATTTTTAAAACATATTTAAAATTTCTCCCCTATTTGGAAAAAAACGACTCTAGTAACAATCATTTTTGTTCAATTACAAAAAAACATTATTTTGAAATGGTGAAAATTTTGTGCAAAAATATGACATAGGAGATGAAAAATCTTGAACGCCACATTCAAAATTGACATTCCGAAAAAAATCAACTTCAAAAGTAATAAGTAAACAACTGGCGAGCCTTGAGCGTCTTTTATATTTTTAATCCCAACTTTTAAACTAGACGGAATTTTTTTTTATTAAATGCGTTCAACATCTCAATCTATAACATATATTTTATTGAAAAATGAAAAATGTTTAACGAACAATAGCTGACTCTGATTGGAGATAAGAAATCCGAAATTGTTGGTTGTTGCTGCATACATTAAAAATACACTAAGGCGTCTCGGGAGTCTTCCACTACAATGGAAATCGATTCAGATAGCTTAATATTAGAGATATTTTCTTGGGAGAGTTTATTAAATTATTTTGTATCAATTATTGGAAAATATTTTTTTTTAATTCTATGTAATAGAATGCAACAGAGTCTGAAGAGCGGGTGTAAAAAATATTGTAGATTTGCCATATAAATTCTTTCAAGAATATAATGGACTTACTACTTTGAGCCTAAATGTCGGCCTGAATGATGGACGTTTCCCGAAAACCATTTTGATTCTCTTCAAAATTTATATAAACTTTAAGTTCTAATACTCCCAACAGTAAAAACTATTTTCAGTATAATATAACACCATTGCAACAAACGAATAGCCCATTTTTACTCGAAATACACATCTTGTTTTTATATTAATTTTTTAGTTAAAATTGGAATTTTTTAAAGGTGTAATAAACTCCTCGACACTCTTGGATATACCAAAAAAAGTAAGTAAAAATAAAAATCTGTAAGAATTTGGTTACAATTTGTTAAGCCATTTATGCAGTCTGGTTTGGGGCGCTGCGGTCTACTGTTTTGCTAATACCACCAGGACTTCTTAAAGCAGATTCCGAACGGCTACGAACCTCCTTGGCAGCAGCGGGCTTCGAACCCGTGAACTTCGGTAGCAGCACTACTACGATTTGGCCATCGTTCGGTCGTTTTGTCAATGACCACGGGAAAACACAAAACATCCCTTCTCTTTACAGAATATTAGAGCTGAAACTATATTATACATCTTTGCAAAATTTATACAGACATTTGGAATTGGTATTGGACATTTTTAAAAACAGAAAAATACTTAGTTTAGTATTGTAGCTTAAAATTATAATAAGTAACTTAAAAGTATGATTGTAATTTAAAAATGATAATTAAACCCTTCTATACTTGTGGCTCTCTCTCATACTTTTAGTTAGTATTTAAATAAACATTTTTCTTGAAAGTTAAATCAATAGGGATCTACGTATTAACGGATTGAAAATTAGAAGAAATGTCAAAGTACATCAAAGCTTTGTACCGTGGTGGACATTAAATGGAATTGTTTAATACTCAGAATTATAAAAATAGGACATGCAATCCTCAACAACCTATAATATCAAACTAATGCATCCTATTCTCTTTGCTAAATGGAAAAAATACAATAAACATAAAAATGGGACTTCCCCTACTAGAGCTTAAAAAGTTTAGAGCGCTATAGTCTAATTTTTTGCTAACGAGACCGTAAGCTCATTTCGAACATCCATGACACAGTGGGATTCGAACTCATGAACCCCATACAGTTTAAAGGAAAGGAAGCGACACGTTATACTCTACCGCGTCGTACAAACAATTTGCCCTTGCGGTTATTTCAATAACTTGAGAATTGCAGTAACGCAGTCCTTTACAAATTTTTAAAACTTTTTCAATGTTTAAGACCCATTAGTAAATTGTATTCTTTTTTCAGCTTAAAATATAATAAAAAATCATTTGAAAAAAAAATTTTTTTTTTCAGATGAACCGGTGGACTTCCGAGTCTATTTGAATATCAGTGAAGCTTACATAGACGTGAAAGTTGGCGATACTATTTTCATTAAATGCTCTGGAAGGCAGCCTTTAAAATGGGACTACAAGCTTCCTCTGGTAAAGAAAGTTTCATTGCTATTATATTGTTAACGGGCTCTTTACAATTTGAATTTTACTTCTTCCGGTATCCGAGCATTTTCACTATAAGGAAATGCGTCCATTTTATGTCGTACAACTATCTGATATACCGGATGTTTTGTTTTTTGTCTTACCCAGGTAGCAGAAATATATTGGTGAAGGTCATACAAGTATTGAGAATGCCGATATGGACCAATAAAACGGAAAATTCAAAACTTCAAAAAGAAAGCGTTTCTATTGCTGAGAACAAAAATATTTTTAAATTCTAAATTTAATAAATTTACCAAATTTTAAGAAACTCCCATTATGAATGGATGTATGTCATACAATATTATAGAAAGGATATTTTAATAGTATTCATCGATATATCTATAGACATTAGTAAAAATAAATATTTTCTATTATCAAGTGATACCTGGGAACATTCATTGATTAAATTTTGTTTCTGTGGAAAAATGATAGCAAATTTAAATCTTCGAAATGGGTACAAGAAGGGATGAACATTGCTAAGTAGCAAAAAAATTATAGTCAATAAGGAACTATTAAAAAAGATATTGGGGGATATGATTTCGAGAGAGGTAAGATCGCTATTTTTGTGTCTGGTTTCGAAAGTCGAAGTGGTTGATGAATGATATATTCGTACAGAATTCAAATACTTTTTGGAACGAAACATAGGTCCATTCGTACGTTAAGTCGCAGATTTTTATCTGTTACATCCACGAATGCTACCCATCTGCAACAAAGAAAAGGATGAAATGAAAAGAGCCCTTAAGTAGTCACATTTGAATCGAGGAAGATAAATCGATTAATAAGAGAATTGGAATTCTTAAAACAAATTTCATAGATAAATTCGCTTTTCGAGTTTGTAATACTTAAATCGTATTACAAACTCGAAGAGTGAATTTATAGACAATTTTATCTTGAAATCGAGATTTTTGAAAACTCATTTTTGTTACTCTGCGTGCATCATTTCTCATAAATGGCCGAATAAAGATACAAACTATTTCTTTTTACAATATAAATACTAAAATTATTACCCCGAAAATAAGCATCTACAATTCTCTTTTATCCCCTTCGCATTATTCAATACCTAATTTTCCAGCCATACAATGTTATGTAAAAGAGTACTCTCCGACTTTAATTCTTTTTACCCTTCTCTCCAGACTAACGCTAGATTAAATGCTCATTTTCTGCTGTCCACTGGCTCTCCTTTTCAGCTCACCCATTAAAATGGTGCAATATCTAAAGTCCCGAGTGTGTGGTTTTAAAGGATCAAGGATACTCACGTCTCCCTAAAATTACCGAACAATCTTTAACTCTTGTGAACAAAATCTCTCCATTCTCGCTCTGCGGCCGACATTGCCAACAAAGTGAAATATTTGAAATTCAATTTTTATTAGGGGTGCAATTGGGAATTGGATTTTCGAAGAAGAGTTATACTATTACTTCTAGAATAGGGCATTAAAATTTCCCAGATTTCTATTAGTAATGCGCACAACAATACAAAAGTTTGATTAAATTTATAATGCTGAATGTTATGGACACAAATCAATAATCCTACATAAAAACCATTTATTACTCCAAAATATTCTAACCCATTTAGCTTATTTTACAGATTTAAAAATGTGTGTGAAATTATCGTTATGTATCCAAAAAATTTCAAATCTTAGAATGTTTTTCCTTTTTAGTGGAGATTGACAACAATCTCTCGAACGTCAAGTATTCATTCTTTATACTTTTATCATTTTCATTTTTCAAGCTTCTTACTTTATCCCTCCAAAAATAGTTCCATCTTATAAAACTATGGCAACAGAGTATTGGAAACCTCTTATCACCCAATTTATTTCCATGTGACATCCTAAAATGTTTAAAATGACACTAAAGAGGGCGTGAAGTAAGATGTTTCAATTTAAAATGTCAACATATATTCAGCAGAAATGCAAGAGGTTTTTGGAAAATTTCATTCCTCTTTAACGATTGAAAAGTGTAGTGAAATTGAATTTTTTTATTTCAGGGATCTCCGGATACCGATATCTCTCAAGAAGTTTCGGACTCCGTTGATGGAACTATCAGCCGCATCACATTTCATCGCCAAGGGGCCACTGGAAGATATATTTGTAAAAATAATTACTCCGAAGCTTCGACTTTTATATTTGTCAGTAAGTCCAACCTTTAATTCGCTCCATCGCTTATTAAAATCGAAAACAATCAACTTATATTTAAGAGATCTGTCGTTCGCCGCCCAAAACTAATATCAAAATTCTCAAATCATTAAAGACCTTTATATCTTCAACATTTTGCATTTCTCTAATAAAATAAATAGGCAGAAAAAATTCCGCTTAGTTTAAAAGTTAGGATTTAAAAATATAAAAGACAGTTTACTACTTGACAGTTTTTTACTTATTACTTTACGTTGATTTTTCTCGAAACGACCACTTTTAATGTTACGCTCAAGATTTCTCAAAACCTGTTTAATATTTTAGCACAAAATTTTCAGCATGATTTTTTTTTTTTTGTTACTGAACTGGAATTATTGCAATGAGTCTTACTTTTTGTTTTAGTGAAGTAAGTACGTGTCAAAATGACCCCCCAAAAAGAGGTCAAATTATAAACATTTTAAAAATACAAAATGTCTTGGGTTATTTATTAGTTCGATTCCATTTTAGAAGTATGGTCTCTACTAAAAGCATAAAATTTAACATTTGTGTGCAAAAATCCTTCTCATAAACATGCGCGCAAACGAGAACAGATTTTATGAATAAAAAGTTATAAATATATATGTTTAAAAAATATTTATTATCTTTATAAGTAGTTAAGGTTAGTTTATTAGAGAGATATGTAACAGATTTCTAAAAAAAAATTCAAACTTTTAGTATGAAATAAAGTTATAGAAAGTGGAAAAATAGTAAGAAAAGCATGGGATTGTTATGTTTGAGAAGTTAAAATTAAGGTGCCACTGTCTTTTCATTTCAAAATTCTTCTGCATCTGGGGGCACGGAGAAAAAAGTTGAAAGATCCCACTGAACATAATCTCCAAAAAGACTTTTGAAGCTCAATTAAAGAGCCTGAAAACAGACTTGCCTAACTGGAGGAAAAAAAAAACAGCAGTGCATTCAGTTGATAAATTTAATATTGAAAATTTTGACATTATTGGAGATGGAGAAAGAACCTGAAAAATGGCAGAATGGGAAAAATACGACATCATTTGTTTGGAAAAAAAATCAACTTTAGCAACTTCATTGTCAAAATATTTCTTCAAATATCATTATTTTACTGTACTGAAACCTGTTTTTTCCCCATACACCTTTATTTTAAACTTTAAAAATATACATTAAGTTCGCAAATTTTCTATTGAATTTTCAGATGCTTTACTTTATGCATCTCCTTTTAAAAATTTGGGGAATTACATAGTAATGCCCTTGTTATAAAATTGCATATGCATTTTAAAATTGAAAAGAATTTTCTCTCAAGTTAATGGATTTAATACCGTGAAAAGGCAGAAAAAAATTTGTTAAAACATTGTATAAATATTTAAACGTTAGTGAAAATACCCAGTTTTGCAGTAGGTTGGTATGATGTGTAGTAGGAGCATTTTAAGGAAAATTGTGCGGAAATCTTAATTTTTAATCAAAGATTATTTTCCAATATATTTAGTGTCTTGTATGTTTCATCAAAGAATGTTATCCTCAAAAGAATATCGTTAAAAACTTTTTAAATTTTTAACGATATTCTTTTTGGAGATTTAACGTCCTTTAGACAATCCAATTTCTGTTTCTGCATTCCTTTGCAATCTTTCTTGTTAGAGAACTAAATCCAATTTCAAACCTTTCATGAGACCGATAAGTTTAAGAGGATAAAACTTTGGCGAAGAAAAATTTTAATTGGATAAATTAAGAGTATCTTATAAGGTCCAAGATAGCGCGAGTTTTATAGAACTGCAATATTCCTAAGTAGATGCTTACATCTGGAACCAAGATTTCATTTCAAAAATCAACACTAACAGTAGAAACATTTTTGAAAAGAAAAACTTATTTTTATAAAGCTGCTAATATATTTAAAATTCACTTTCACCAGGAACACTTACATCTTTAGTTTAGAAATATAAACTAAATTAAAAGTGCTATATTTGGCAACTTATCCCTATCTATATAACTTTATATATCTAATTATATAAAACTATATATTTATACATTATATATGTTTTTCGATTATGCCCTTTTTTATATAATAGTATAGGCTATGATTGTATTCGAAGAACAAAGAAAGCACTATTTAAAAAAAATATTCTGAAACTTTAAAATGCTTCAGCAACTTTGTATTTGGGATACAAGAATTCCACGGGGAGAGAATATCCCTTTATTGACTCTGATTCAACAATGAAAAGTGAATAGACGTCAATTCAATTTTGCCTCAATATCTAAAAAAAAAAAAAAAAAAAAAAAAGAACAAAGAAAAAAAAAAAAGAACAAATTCACCGACTTTATTTGTGGCATGACGCAGCCATATATCAAATTCGGTATACATTGGTGAAGGTAGGTAGAGATTCATAGCTTCGGAAAATTTTACAGGGCTTCATGAAAAACAGTTGTACCAGATTTGATGCTCCGTTGCCGCAGAACTGTCTCCTCTTTATATAGGTATAGCTAATATTTTTCCAATGGAATTCTAATACCTCAAATGAAAAGTTATTTTAAGTGTTGAAATATTGCATTCTTTACTCTTTGAATAGCAATCCTAGCCTGTACTACTATATAAAAAGACGGATATTTCATTTGTCCAATAGAATCGAAAAACCAATCGTATCGAAATTGTAGGCATTCTTGTTAAAACCGAGAGTGCTAAGCCAATAATTGTCATCTTGAAAAGACAAATTTCCATTATAAAAAAAAGCATATGTCAACCGTTGTTTTTTTTTACTTGGCGTGGATGTTGCTGGCTCAGAGGTGAAATGCGAAACGGCTAACCAGGGTTCGATTCCAGGTCAGAGTTTGGTTTTTCCTTCACCTACAATTTATATTTGTTCTAACGGTTAACAGAATTTCTGCAACACAGATTGTTTTATTAGAAAATTTTATTGAAATGTGTTATTTGCAACACAGATTACTTACGCTTTATTAGAAAATTTTATTGAAATGAGTTATTCATTTTACGCTATTAAAATGGCTTTTCAAAATTCCACGATATATTTATAACAGACTTACACGAGTATAATGCTTCGATTAGAAGATTGAGCTCATATTCGTAGATTTCAAGAAGTAGAAAAATAATATTTTAGTAGTAAATGGTTTGATCGTTATGGTTACAATTTTCAACCATAATAAGTTTAAACATTCAGTCAGAGCTTGAATAGTAGTCTGTTTTATGCAAAATACAGTTACAAATCGAATAAAATTTAGGAAAATGAAGCTTATTCTATATAACTGTATCTATCTTCTTCAGAGATGAAAATAGGCTATTGTTTTTATACGTTTTACCTTCATTTCTTAAATGAAAAATATATTTTAAATGCTTGTTTTACTTGTTTCTCATAGTAAGAACTAATTTAAAAATGATTCTTACAATTAACAGCTAAAAGTACGAAATAAAGGGCTCCAAAGCAGCCCCTTTAAACTGGGAAATCCCATTCGGAACCATTAACCATTCGAGGAAAAAATTATGTTTAACAAATTCAATAAAACAATCAAATTACTTAAACTTGACCATTCGCCTTAACAAGTACTGGCTTTTATGTTAACGCTACTTTTCCAAAATGATTTTTCTTTTCCATTTCAGATGGCGAAAAGTTGTTCTTGTCCGATCCCCTTTTAATAATTTACAACGGATACATCCATTGCATTCCGACCGCCTCTGATGTCAACATGACTCTATGGAAACAAATCCATCCCGGTCACACTCGAATCCGAGTAGAGACTCAGTTCGACCCAACGAGAGGATTTCTTGCTATAAAGCAACCTGATTTTTACCCCGGCTTCATCTTTGAATGCGAAGCCCAGTTGGGAGACAAGAACCAGACGGAGGCAATCGTATTGGATTACATTCGTATGTATCTTCAAGCCAAATACAATACACTTATTATTTCAGATTTTTTTTTTTAAATACTGTTATGAACTTCCAAAACTGGGTTCGGGGATTGAATGGACTTTAAGCAAGCAAGACTGCAGCACGATGACAAATACTTTATTCGGAATCAGTTGGAAAAGATACAACACACCGACAAAATAACCGCGGAACAATTTGAGCACAATGCCGTCGGCTCACGTACCAATTTCCGCATCAAGCTCAACACACCGTGCTTACTCCGTAAACCGAGAGATCCTCTTAACGACTCTCCCTGCATGGGACTCTGTCTGCTTTATATAAGCCCGAAGAAACTGCTGGAACTCTCCAGAAACCGGAACGGGAAATTATCACGTGACGCCACACTTGGCAACATTTGGCAACACTTGGAGACAAAAGTAGGTTGACAAAACTGTCCCCCAACGAGCCGATATCTCGAGAATTTGGAGAGGTACCCATAGAGTCCCATGCTAAATTTAAGTTATACTAACAAATTCGTAACATTGCCCCCTCCTCAAAGACTGCACGTCTCGGGCAGTGCACTTGAGAAGAAAGCAACGTACTATACTTACAAAACATAAACGCAATAATAAATTTAAATTACAATAAATCAATAACAGAAAGAAAACAACTATTTACAAAAAAAAAATAAAAGTTGAAGGTGACGAAACCATGGTGCCAATTATTAGTTAAACTAAGTAATGTTACCATAGTAAGATGCTAGGCGATCATAATGAACAATCCTCGGCTTAGCATTCGTTGATTTACGGATTCGAACCACGACGTCGTTCAGTCTTTTTAAAATTGTATGAAGTTTGAAGCTTTGGAGAAAGTCCTTTACGTCTGTGTGGGTTCCAAAACCAAACCTTGTCACCTTCGTTGAACTCATGTCTTGTAGTTCTTGCGTCGTATCTGATCTTCATTTTGTTGATCCGACCTCGGGCAAACTGATGAAGGTCTTCTAACCACGCCTGCAGACGAAGAAGGCGCATCCAGTGGACGTCCGAATACAAGATCACAGGGGAGACGGAGCTCACGACCGAAGAGCATCTGTGAGGGTGTAAAGTCGGTGATTTCAAGGACTGAACACCTGTAGGTAGTTTCTGATCCAAGTCTTGTTGATTCTTTGAAACGAGGTGAGAAAGACTATTCAGGGTTGTTCGATTGAATCTCTCTACCATGCATTCGATTGCGGATGTAGAGGGTTTGTTCGTGTTTTTTACAAAGTTCTTGGCAGACAGTAGAAATGAAATTCTCCCTTGATCTGTTGTTGAAGGGGCGACCCGAACCTAGAAATCCAATTTGCCACTAAAACATCTGCAACAGTTGTCGCTTCCTGATCGGGAATCGGATATGCCTCAGGCCACTTCGTGAAATAATCCATGACAGACAAAATGTATCGGTTATTGTCCGCTGTCCTTGGGAGAGGTCCCAAGATGTCGAATGCAATTCTTTCGAATGGTGCCCCTACATTATACAGATGTAACTTTCCTCGACTGCTTCTAGAGGGTCCTTTACAAGGTCCACAGGCATCGCAGGATTTGCACCATTTTTCGACATCAGTTCTTATGTTGTTCCAATAAAACCCCTCTCGAACTCTCTGGATGGTTTTCATAACTCCAAAATGTCCACTTGTTGAACTATTGTGTAACTCCTTTAGCACGTCTGGTATTCGCGATCGTGGGAGTACTAGCTGCGACCTCGATGTTTCGTCGTCGTCGGATTCCCATTTTCTATACAGGACGCCGTTTCGAAATTGAAAAGAATCCCAGAGAGTCCAAGAGGTACTCCCACCGTACTGAGGTACAGCAGTATTTTCCATCGTTCGGCCAACTATTCTAATGAACAAGTAACCACAAAACTGTTTTCAAAACCCGATCTTTCCAATAAACCTTTGACATCCAATTGGCTATATAAACGTAGTTCAATGGTAACATATGATAAAATTTCTTCTATTTTCCAGCTGAAACAACGACTATTCCCACAGTCTCCATAAATAGTTCGAACGCAACCTATGTGACGGTGGGATCGAGTTTCACTTTGAAATGCATCGTTCAAACGGATGCGTTTGCTTATCTCAACATTACATGGATCACTCCAAACTCAATAGTAAGTCCAAACATTTTCCAATCACATAAGGAATTTTTCAAGGTCTTTCGATGCCATTTGGCAATCAAACTAGTTGTTATTTTTATAGATTCCAACATTAGTCTAATATTTAAATTTTAAACGACAATGATAGTGAATAATCAATTTAGTTCGTATTAACACTAGAATTACGGTGGTCTTTGTATACCTAGAACTAAGGCGAGTGTCATTTTGACCCCTTGATAAGATATCTGCATATTTCTCTATATGATAGAATATATTTGTGAAAAATAACGCAAATTATGACAACTACAGTTTGTTTTGAAAAATATACAGACTTTGCAGGTATGTAGGATCAACTAAACGATTTACTACATTCTCTCCTAAACTTTCATTTCATCTTTTCCTAAATATGGAAATCCATTTAATAAGTATTTTGTCCTAACATCTATTGCTAGCCAAAATTGTATTCCGAATTTATCGAGCTTGTTAGGCATATACTGCAAAAAACGGCATTTTGTTTTTGTAGGGAATAACTCTTCATCAAACATAATGTTTTCATTTGGTTTGTAGCAAAGCTTAGAGTTTTCTATAAAAGTATTCCATACCTCGGATATTAGTGTAAAATTATCACACTGCAAAAGTGAAGACCTTGTTAGTTTATTTTCAAAATGGAGAAATTTCATAACTTCCGGACACCTATCTCTACTCATAGTTTCATGAAAAAACTTTGGTCCCCAAGTCTTGGACCACAAACTAAGAATTGGTAAGCCCTTGGTGGCTAATGCCCCCTTACGTACAACAACGTTATGAATGCTTCCAGTTCTGCTAATAAAATAGTGAAAGAGTCATTATAAAGTTTACATTTGTCTTCAACATCAGCACATTCCTTTATGACGTGTAAATTTTTTTCATTTATTATTAACTTCCACGCACTAAGAGCTTTAGCAGAACAAATGAGACGTTTAGCATAGGATGTCGGTCCTGCATTTTCTAGCAAGATATTTTGCAAAGGTTGCCGACCAGAAGTATTTGGAGTATTTTCTACTTTCCATACAGTTCCATCACTAGTAATTTCTTTACAAGTGTTATTCTGAATTACGTTGAATTTCGTATTCCCTTTTCAGCGTCTACTAGTTCCCACTTAGGCATTCTTAGGTACGGCAGAATTTAAACTCGTAGAAACAAATCCATTTGTACTTTCACTTGAGCTAGAGTATGATATTGCTTGATTACTCTCTATAATAAATTCAGAATCACAAGATGTTCCATCTTCATCTTTATCTGTAGAATTATTTTCGATTTCAGAACCGGAATCAGCCTCAAATAGTTCTTGCGTCAATTTCACGATTTCTTCATGCATTAGTGCTTTTCTACGCGTCATTAGTATGTCACTATAATAAATTCATGTAAATAGAATAAAATTTTCCGCTAATTCTTGTTTTATAAATATCTACGAAAAATCTACAAACGTTCAGCTCTTTTTTCTGTTTTCTTTCCACAAAGAAAAGTATTGGCCATATTTCAAATCATGTGAAATATTCGTTTTCTTTGTGCAAATAAAAATAGTTTACAGAGATTAGTAAGATAACACAATGGAATGTATTCCTTTTCTCTCCAAATGACACCTGCCGTATTTCTAGGTAGAATCATTTGTTAGGGCTAAAATAAAAATACGATTTTCTTGAAATCATTACTATTTCGTAAATCCCAATGATTTAGGAAAAGTCAAGAAAGGATTAAGATATTTGCAAAAATATATCAGAGATAAAAGGGTCAAAACGACCCCTTCCGTATTTCTAGTGTTAACTTCCTAAAACGTCATTATAGTGTGGCATTCCGATGAATCAAGTAAAAATATTTGTAGGGAGATGGGTGCTAAATTTTTAACCATTTTTTTAGAAGGAAAGTTTTTCGTAACGTGAACTGAAATACGCTTTAACTATTGAAGATGCATAACATTTTTAAATCGATTATGAATTTGTACATTTAAGATTTATTTAAAAATATTGACACTGTAACAATTCGTCCCGTTACGGGGTAATTTAATGAATGAAATATATAAGTTCTGTTTTGTATTTTCTACAATTATTTGTCCCGTTTGGTGGATTTCTGGGCTGGGAGTGATCAGTCACTAGTGATAGCAAAAAGCCATTACCAAAAATATATTTATTCACCACCTTTAACATTTGAAAATTCAAATTTTTATTTAGCATTCTTAAATATCGTTTTACACTCATTTCCATTGTTGAATACTGCACTCTCATTGTTGGCGTAACATACATACTCTTAAAATTCGAATCACGAACGTGAGTATGAGAGCACAACCCGTTAAATTCGGAATCTGCTTTGACCATTGAAATTCCGTTATTACAATTAGTTAAAACGATATTAATTTAAAAATCAAAAATGATTTGGCGTCATTTATTAACAATTATTTGCCATTCGCGATAATTTTTTGTTTTTGGTCACCATCTTCTATTCTACAAATGTCCCAAAATTGGGACCTTTAAAAATCAATTTCTTCTTAATAGCTTATATCTTTCTTCATCGATAGATGCAAACATTTATCCCACATCCTCATCTATTTAAGGAAAGTATTAATTTTCTGCTTTATCTTGGCGAGATATCTATTTTCAATAAACATGCTATATTCAATAAATTTTGATTTTATTGCATAGTAGCCATTTCTTCAAGAAAAACTTACTGTCAAAGGTTATTATTTAAAACAATAGAAAATATATAAAAAATTAACTCGCCGTATTTTAGGATTTTTGTTTATACTTCATAACTGCCATTTATAAAATGAAATCTTACTTGTCATAGTTAAAAATTAATAGAAGAAAAATTAATAAGTAAATGATAAAACAAACCTGCTTTTCATTTAAGAAATGAAAAGTAACTATGGAAGTACTATGAAATGTAGTAACTATGATAAGTAAAATTAATAGATCACAGCTATTTTTGATTTATAATTGCTTCATTAGATTAATTCCCATTCAAATATATAACCTGTAATTTTTAAATTTTTTACCCTGTGTACTTTATCTTTTTAGTATAACTACGTTTTAATTAAGCAAAAGAGAAACTAGTGTCCTCATTACTGCTTTGTCGTTGGCAATCAAGCGCCAAAATGGGCCCATATGGCCATGAGGCGTACTGGGTCTTGGAGTCGGATATGAGTAAATGGACCTACGCACTTACAGGTTAATTAAAAAGAAAGTAGTTAGAAAAAAGAATAAGTAAATAAACAAAATTACTGAGTACACTTCTTATTAGAAAGTTGCGAATGAGAACTGTGGAGATGGGGTTAGATGTTAGGACTGAGTTGTAAATAATATTGATTGATAATTAGCTCTTTACTAAGATTGGTTATTAGAAATAATTGCATTTTTAATGATTGGAATGTTTAAAACTAGGATTGAGGATGGGGAATTGGCTTCTTAAAACTTATGATGCTTGCTAAAAGAGAAGAATGAAGTAAGTGGGAGGGAGGAACATAAAGATGAATAAGTATCTCGCCTTTTTAAGATGATCAGTTAGTAGTTAGAGGGAGAATAACAATTTATTAGGAACGATGACGCTTACAAGAATTAGAAAGATATTAATAATTAGATAAATTAGTGAATAATTATTAGGTTAGATATATGAATTAGGGGAAAAGGGCTGGAAGTAGGAGGATGGAGATTTTAGAGCTATGGGGGGGTGGGGGTAAGCTGTGCTTAATAATAATTAAATTTAATAATGAGAAAATGATTAATAGTTGAAATGTTATTAAGTTAGTTAAGAAGGCGACTGGGATAATTATTATTAAGTTATACTGCTCTGGGGATGAAGTAAGAGAAGGGAAAATAAGGCTTGAGGTAGGTTTGCTTATTACTAAGTTGAAAGATGGGGATGTTGTATAGCTGTCGAGATGAGCGAAGAAGGAATGCAGTTACAGGTTGATTACAAAGAAAATAATAAAATCAAAAAGTAAACGAATAAGTTAATTAGTAAAGTTATTGAGCATACTACTTATAGGAAGTTTGCATTTGAAACAGAACTAAGGGGCGACATATTAGGATTGATTAAGGAGTTGTAAAAAGATGATTCATTTTTAGCTCTTTACTAATATTGGTTATTAGAAGTAATAGAGGTAGAATTGCCCTTTAGGTTGGGATGAAGCAGCTTAAATAAAATTAGGAGAAGTTAATTTAGCAAAGTATTATTATTCTTCTATTATTAGTAGTAGTATTCTAGGTTAGTTAGATGAATTAGAGGAATTGGGCTGGTAGATGAAAAGTGTAGAACTAAGAGATTGGTGGATGGGGGAGATGGAGCTTATAAAGAAATAAAATAGTTTAAGTTAAATAATAAATGATTCATTAATTAGATTATGGTAGGGGACTGGGAGAACAAACAGAGAAAAACTGTACTGAGGGATGATGAGGTAAATGATAGGGAAGTGCAAGGGGTAGGCTTCATAGGAGCATAGGAGTCGTGTTGAACGAGGATGGAATGAAGAGAGGAAAAAGGAAAGAGAAAATGAACGGGGAGCAATTAAGAGAAGGCTAATTTAAGAAAGATGTTGCTTGATTGTTCAATTAAATGTCTTAAATGAAAGAGTGGCTTGGGGGAAAGGTAGCGATGTGGAAGGTGGTGTTTACTTATTCAGTAATAGAGCATTTATTAAGATAAATTATTAGAAGTTTTAGCGGGAGAATAACACTTATGTTAGGAACTATATGGCTTACAAGATTAGGAAAATAATAGGATTAGTAATTGAAAATTAAATTGATTAATGAAGTTATATTATTAGGTTAGATGGATGAATTAGGAAAAGAGGGCTGGAGGAGCTTAAATAAATTAGTAGTGAAATAATAGTTAATAGATGAAAATGAGACTGAGGAGGTGATGAGATAATTGAAGGGCTAAAATAACGCTTGAGGAAGGTTATTTATTACGAAGTTCATCGAGAATGATGTAGTCTAGGAGTCGAGACGAGCGAAGATGGGATGAAAAGAGTCATTGAACCTACGCTGTTACGGGTTATTGAAACGTAATAATTAAAAGAAATTAGCAAATAAATTAGTGAATAAGCAGAGTGGTTGAGTACATTCCTTTATAAGAAAGTGGCGATTGAGATAGATCTAAGAAGGGTGGAGATGGGGCTAAATGATAGGATTGATTATGATGGGGATGGAAATAATAATCTTTTATTGTTAGCTCCCTCTCTGGTGATTGGTTATTAGAGAGGGAGAATAGTACGTTAGGTTAGGAATGAATCAGCTTAATTAACAATTAATGAATGGTTAAATAATTTAACAAAGTTTATTAATCTAGGTCTAGTTAGACGAATTGAGGAAGTAGGTTGGTAGATGGGGAGTGAAGAAGTATTTGTTTAGTATAGGATGGAGGTGTTGGAGCTTAAAAAGCAATTTAAAAATTAATTTAAATAATAAATGACTAAATTATAGAAGGGAAAGGAAGAGCTAACAGAGAAAAACGGATGATGAAGTAACGCGAGGAGAAATCAATGCTGGGGGTAGACTTGATTATTGCAAGGTTGGTTGGAATGGAATCAAGTTGAACGATAATGGGATGGAAAAAGGAATGAGGAAATAAACGAGAAGCAATTAAAAGAAGATTAAATTAAGAGAAATGTTTTGCTTGTATTAATCAATGAAGTGACAAACTAATGATGAATATGAGAATGTAGAAAATGTTTATTAGATGCGGTGATAAGGCAAGGCGAAATTTAGCACTTTAAGTTATTTAAATTTTAGAAACTAGGGAATTGAGATTGTATGGAATTGGCTTATTAGAACTTAAGTTTATGTGCTAAGAGAGAAGTTTCGTTATGAACCTAGGTAGTTACGAGTTAAATTAATTTGATTCTCATAACAAATTATTAATCTTCGTAAAGCAACTTTCATTCCCTTAAAGTTGAACTTTCATTTAAACATCTCACTAATCACTCGGTTAAAAAAAGAGAGAACCTGCCGAATCAGGTTGTAGGATCAATACCATTGGCCGAAAAATTGTCCATTTCGTAAGGTTAAGGTGATAAAGAATAAGATTAACTAATACACGTCCATTTTATGAAATTATATCGCGACAAATGGTGTTACTCTCTCGCACAATTTCAGAAAATAGGATATGTATGTGGGTCCTTTATCAAATATGTATCCGGTTTGTATATTAAGAACATTACTCTTTCTTACTAAGTCAAGACATCGGAAAGACGACTTCACGGCCGAGATCGGAGAAGATTAAATCGACTTAGTAATATCGACGTCCGTTCTACAACAGAGAATAACGCTGAACTTAAAATTTCAAAATTGGTGCCACGATGTAGCACGTAAGATCAATATTTCGCGATTTATTTGAATATATCGTCAATATATCGACCCATCCTATATATGGACACTTCAAATTTTTTTGAATGCTACAGATATACCATAAACGCCAGATTGTCGGAAGCTACTTAAGCCAACCTTGACAGAACTATCTGTAAGCCATTGAATATAGGACAAGTGGAACCCTTTTGCGAATAACTTCTATCGTGGGACGGTAATCTAAAACTTCACACGAAATAGATTTTCAATTTTAAGAGTTAAGTAAAGCCTTTAGATGCATTTAAGTTAAATGTGTCCTCTCTTTCAGACTGCTTCAAAGGAAATCTACCGCAGAGATGAAACTCATTTCTTCCTCAATAGCACATTAAGCATTTTAAAGGCAACTAAGGATGATTCGGGTACTTACATCTGCATTGCAGTGGACCATTATCAGAGGAGCAATTTCGCCCAAGTCAATGTTACAGTATACGGTAGGAACTTTATTAATACTTACCTATTCCGAATAATATACATACCAATGAATCATATCAAAATTGGTTTAATGACAGTTAACTCTACGAGCCACTAAATAAATGTTAACTTCACTCACGATGACTTGGATTTGGGATCATCTTGATTTTACATCAACCAAGTCAAACCGAAGCAATTTTTTACCTTTATCTTCATCGTGAATGCAGCTAAAATTCACTCAATAGCTCTTCCAAGAAATCCGATGACATAAACATTAATAGCTACATAAAATAAAAGGGGAAAAATCTGATTTAGATATTTTACATACGCACATAAACATAGGCGTAACTTGGCAGTTTCAACTGGGGGGGGGGCAAAAGTTTTCAATAAGGAATATTTGATAATCCTAATACGGTAATATTTAACCCTTTTTCACTATTATTTTTGTTATTGTTTATTTAGTTATAATGGCAAAATCTTAACAAACGTGCAAAATCGTTGCAAATCACAAAACATGATGGTTCTTTTCATTTATTCTGCCGAAAAATGTTCTGTTTCTTTAACACTTTGACTGCCAAGCCAAAATTGCAAATGTTCACAACGGGGCCAAACTTTTTTTTTTGTGTAATTTGTATTTTTTCAACATAAAACTATATATAAAAACAATATTTCAAAACAAACTCTCTCTATTTATATATATTCCCTTTTTTGTTGCATGTTCCAAATATTTAATTTTTCATAAAACTTAGCTCATAAAATCGTCACATATACCAATTTGCTCATACCACGTATACCTAACACATCGTAGGGAGCCCAACAATCAAACTCTAATACGATTTTCATGTAACTGATAACATCTTTGATAGCCATGGCCTGAAGTGTTAAAACACCATGGCTATCATATCGGATAGCCAGTGTCTCAACGGAAATATCACTGGATATCACATATGATAGCCATGGCAGTCAAAGTGTTAAGCTTGCAAGCATATCTATCGCCATCAAAGGGAGGTAAGATTAAATGGTAAATACCCAGTAAATCAACTAAGTAAAAATAAAATTCAACGGAGTAAAATTAAATTAAGCTGGTTTTATCCAATTTAAACACAAATTGATTTTTTCGAAAGATATAGACATAATTTTTTTCTTAATTGCATAATACTACATATTTATGTCAAATAACTTGTCTTCATTTCTCTCCTCTTCAATCAAACACACGTTATGATTAAAATGTAAGTACTGTTTTACTTTTCAAATGCGTTTAAATATCAGTGAGTCGTTTACAAATGTAACAATAATATTTAGATTTCAGTATATTTTGAAGTTCTTACATATTATAAAACTAATAGTTAGGAGTATTTGAAATTACAACATGGATATTTTGGCGCACATTTGGGGTTTGGTTTGGTTTTGAAACGCTAAGGTCTACTATTTCGCTAACCAGGACTAATGAGATCGGTACTTACTGCTTAAAGCCGATTCCTAACGGCTACGAACATCCATGCCATCAGCGGGATTCGAACCCGAGAACTCCAGTACCGAAGATCAGCATTCTACCGCCCGGCTGCACATTTGGGAATACTCTGGTATTTAATGAATAACGATGCTCATTCGAATGACAGTAAAATTGTCCCATAACAATATGGGATCTCCCCATTTTCGCAATAACTGTCCCTATATGGGTGGGCGATAATTTATTGTTTGGGGGCAACTTTGGGTACAATTTTAGCCATTTTTGGTGTATATAAAGCACCAAAAATTGTTGTTTTAATCATATTTAATGGTACTCTTTTGAACGACACTTAAATTGTTTCAATATTCTAATGTGTGTGTATTATTTGTGTGTATTATTGGGGAGGAGGGTAACTTTATGATTTTGGACACATTTGAGGTTGATTTTGGTGCATTTTCGGTGTTGATTAAACTTCAAAAATGATTGATCGAATCTGATCTAACGACGCTTATTCGAATGATATATCGGTCATGTTTATAAGATCATTTAAAAAAATCCATAAAGTTATCCTCCTCCCTTACAGTTTTTTAATCATTTCTTTTAACTGATCATTGATAGGTTGATCAAATCTGATCAAATTAATGACGTACTTTGAAATGTTAGCTTCCGTCATGGGGGGGGGGGAGATAACTTTCTTTGGGTATATTTTCTGTTACATTTAAACCTTAAATTGATATTATTGTCAAACCTTTCAAAAAATTTTATAGATAATTAAATAAATTTATCGACTTCGTAAATGTAACTGTTAAAGTAGTCTTGAATTTTTAATAAAATAAAATCAATTTTCAATTTCGGTAAAAGAATGTTTACTATATTATAACATGTATAACTTTTTTTATCACTGAATTCCCCCCAAAAGTATTATTTTCATACTCATTCTGCTCAATAATTTATCTGTTAGATCCTGACTTGAAAGTACTTCTTCTAATTCATCTAAATTAGATATAGTATTTCGAATTTCCATATCTAATTTGAATATCTGATTACTCTTCATGTTGTTCCGAAATTTGTATTAAAGCATTATTTATAACCTTTGACTCAAAATGTTGTATTATCTTATTCTATATTTTCCTTAGTAAATTTCTAGTTCTTTGTCTTTTTTTTCCTTAATTTATATAGCATCATGGGTATAATTTAGGAGGAGCAGGGTGGGAGGCAAATTATTTATATAATCAACAGATGTACCTACAAACTTACTCTGAAACATGAAAATTTAGAAAAAAATCCCGAAAGTGCACTTTTATGATATACAGTCTTAATGAGCAACCCCCCCCCCTCATACACACATCTACATATTAGAGACATATTTTACAAAAAACACTGAAAACATTTTGAAATTTGAAAATTAAAAGAGACAACTTTCTTGCAATATAAGAAGGAAACTTGGATGAAAACTTGGTCTCATTTATTTAAATGAGAACTTCCAACCCTTGCATAGCCATACTTTCAGAATGGGTTTTAATAAGCAACTATCCAAGAAACATGGCAAAATACATAACATAGATTCACAATCACATAAGACGATAAAACAAAACAAGGCCGTAACCAGAAATTATTTTCATAGGGGGACCAGGGGAAAGACACTGTTAATTTTGAATGATACTTCAGTAAAATTACAGATTTTGTTGTGCATGTATACTCCTAAGAAGTAATGATTATCATAACACAAATGTAGTTTTACAATTAAAAAAAATGATATAGTGAACAATTTTAAAGGTTTGAAATGTTTAAATAAGTATTTGCTCAATGGATTTAATAATAAAATAAATATTGAAGAGATATAAACTATACATGGCATTAAATTCTAATTTTAAAAACAGATGTATAACTGAAGGAAAAGCCTAAGTTTGACAGAAAATGAACAAGTTTAATTTTTTTTACCTTATATTATAAGTATGCTCACCTTGGATATTTGCAAAAATTTTTCCCAATTTCTTCTGGTTGTCTCTATCCATAAAGCGATGAATTAGAGTACTAGTCAATGTGCTCTCCCTATTCGAATACTGTTTAACTCATCAAAGTCATTATATGACAACTTTCCGGTCAGAAAAAGTCCCCAGGTTTATATCTGAATAGCACAGTAAATGACCGGCAAGAAGCACTCTTTTTACCCGCAAGCGTTCCTAAAACCAATTTCCTACTCTCTTATATATGGAAGGTCCTGGTGGCTGTTGCTTTTTACCTGTAGTAAAATCTGGAATGACTGACTATACCAACCCTATACTTTGCTAACTATTCTTCCCAGCTAGATATCTAAATGATTTCAGCTTCTGTACTGATATTTTTTTTTTTATTTCTAACACTTCACCACAAAAATAAGAGAATGTAAATACATTTTTAAATATTTAATATTGTTAAATTATTAAAACTGTTGAGTATTACTAAATAAACGTATTTAAATCACCACGGTTGAACGATGATCGAATCGGTAGAGTACTGATCTTAGGTACCGCAATTCGTAGGTTCAAATTCCACTGCTGATGTGGATGTACGTAGCCGTGCTACGTACATCCACACGTTTGGAAGGCAGTATGTTTCAGTCACACCAGATCTTGTGTAACAAAATGGTATACCATAGCCCTCCAAACCAAATGAAATCACCGCATAAGACTTAAATAAATACGTAAAAATATAAATAAAATATTTATATCTTAACTTTATCTTTAAGATTCTTGCAAGGAGCTTTTTGAGGAAGCAATAATTTATTCATATTGATGCAATCGGGATATTTCATTTCAATTTCAGTTGAAAGGCTTTTAAAAGGTTTACAAAAAATAAAGATGTTTATCTGTGCTACAATAGTTTTTCATAAGAAGATTATTAATGACCTATCTCTAAGTATAGTATAAAGTTAATACTCTAACATATTTTGATTAAAATCATAAAGGTAACTTCAAGAAGATGTTTACACACATTACACTATGCATGCCCCTTTTATTACTTTTAATTGATTGCAAATTAAATTTCTTTCAAATTTAACACTTGTTTTCGAAGTTGTTCTTGGTCGAATGGGTTGGTTGCTACTGTTTGTTACCGGTATTCGTTAGTTTGAATCTCACTGCTATAATAGATGTTTGTAGCCGTTCGGAATCGGCTATAAGTAATAGGTTCTTGTCTCAGGACTAGGTTTCATACTCACGATAAGAAGCAGTGGAATATGGTGCTCCAAACGATTCAGCAAACCCCCCAAAATTATTCTGGGTATCTATTTAATATTTCCTTTTATGTAGAATTTAAAATTTTTCTATTACAAAAATAAATTATACGTGTATAAAATAAAAAATGTTTTGTTTTCAATCATGGAATTGCTCATTTAGATATATACAAAAATCTAGTCTAACGTAATAAGTTGAAACTATTTTCTAACATAGAATCTGTCTCTCCACGAAACAGTTTTTTAAAATTTTGGAATTTCAACGGGAGGGGGGGAATCCCCTGAAAACTCTTGACTATGTCCTTCAAACAAGAAATCTGTTGGAGAATCTTGAAGTTTCTTAAGAAGAATCGTGTTAATTCCTTTTTTGATGTCATGTGATTATTCCTGAAAAAAGGTCTTTAAAAAAGTCGAGAAGCATGCAGTTATTCGAGTACCTATACTTGCTTTAAAATTTTCTATGCATATACAAACACACAAAAAGTAAAACTAAAGAAAAAATAATAAAAGTACTTACTAATTTGCACAATATTTGCCAACGGAGCTCTATACACTGTAATCTAACAATTTTAAATACTATCCAAGTTGGAAATCTGAAGTAGTCAAGGACGCACAGTATCGTTTCAATATGCAACTACTTAGTCACTTACACGAATGATGGGTTAACTGGATTCCCTGGCCTTCTACCTAGTTAAATTTGTCACTTAAAATTTTATTATATAAATCGTTCGTTAGGCTGATAATGAACTAAGTACGGTGAGAGATTTGTATGGATTCCTTATGTTTATAACTTTTGGATTGTTAGACTTTTCCAGTTTAAGATTGTATGACACTTATTTAATGGCTTGGTTAGAATAACTAGCCCAGTCGTGCAAACGATCCCACTAATAGTAGAGTTTAAGGGGTGATATTTATGCCGACCAGATGTTCAATTCTCTTTTCAAGAGAAAAAAAAAAACTCGTTTAGAGACTAATGACTGAATTCCATGATCACCCCAGACCATATTGTGTCCATTTATCTCCCTTAGGGGTCATTTTTATCACTCGAGGTGTCCATGAATATATGATTTTCCTGTATAGGCCTGTATTGTAAATAAAATACAATTACCTATACCTGCTTTAAAACATTCTCAGGGAAGGTAGATAGCCATAATTATTATAAATATTAACCATACTAATAAAAACAGAATAATTTCAAAATTCATTAAAATGTCGAATCAAAAATTTAATATAACCTAAAAATCTAGAGGGGCAAAACTACAAATTCGAGTACGTATACTTCCTTTAAAAAATTCACAGGAAAGGATGATAACCGTAATTAGAATACATCTTAAGCATACTAAACAAATAATTTCAAAATTCATTAAAATGTTGAATCAAAAAATTAATATACCCTAAAAATATAGAGGGGGCAAAATACAAGTTCGAGTAGCTATGCTTCTTTTGAAAAATTCACAGGAAATGATGATAACTGTAATAAGAATACATCTTAAGCATACTGAAAAAAATAATTTCAAAATTCATTAAAATGTTGAATCAAAAAATTAATTAGCCCTAAAAATCTAGAGGGGGCAAAATACAAGTTCTAGTACCCATGCTTCTTTTGAAAAATTCACAGGAAAGGATGATAACTGTAATAAGAATACATCTTAAGCAAACTGAAAAAAAAATTTCAAAATTCATTAAAATGTCGAATCAAAAATTTAACATACTCTAAAAATCTAGAGGGGCAAAACTACAAGTTCGAGTACCTATACTTCCTTTAAAAAATTCACAGGAAAGGATGATAACCGTAATTAGAAAACATCTTAAGCATACTGAAAAAAAATAATTTCAAAATTCATTAAAATGTTGAATCAAAAAATTAATATGCCCTAAAAATCTAGAGGGGCAAAATACAAGTTCGAGTACCTATACTTCTTTTGAAAAATTCACAGAAAAGGATGATAACTGTAATTAGATTACATCTTAAGCGTACTAAGAAAATAAAATAATTTCAAAATTCATTAAAACGTCGAATCAAAAATTTCATTTATGAATTAAGCCCTAAAATTCTGGAGGGGCAAAACTACAAATTTGCCCCTCCTCTAAAAATTCTGGGGGGGGGGACAATTGCCCCCCTTGCCCCCCCCCCGTAAATTACGCCCATACACATAAATCACTACGCATGTGAAGGAAGCTATTTTCCAATAACAACTGCTGTTACAAACACCAAATCTTGTATATCTCATAATATCTTATTGAAGACCAAAATAAAGTAACTCCATGTTGTAGTTTTCACTCGTGCTTTGTCGAAAGAATTTGTCCTGCGTTTAAAATCTGTAGATTGTGTTCAGTAAAATAACGTAGTTTATATAAAGAACGCATTTTTTCACAATACGTATCCATATAAATATATAAATATTTCTTAAACTAGGAATTCAATTCATAACATAAATAAACAAAGAATTCTTTTAGCTACAATTCTATCTTGCCGTAAAAATAAAAACATTACTATTCTATATTTCTGACGTTGCCAGATTTTAAGGCTTAAAAACTTAGACACACAAACTTTACGTCACTCATTAAAATATCGTGTCGCAACAGATGGAATAATACATCTTTCACCCTATCTGGCCTCTTGGAGAAGATTTTACTTCTAATGTATGGTTGAGAAGGAAGACTATTTGCAAAGTTGCACATTGAAGATAAGAAGCATCTTACACATATCCGTTTTACATAAATCAATTACGAACATCCCTCGAACACGCTGTTACACGATACCAGTTGTTGCTTCATCACATGAACAGAACCTTCGACTTTTCCCTTGACATTCATTTTCCCCTCAGTTTCTTGTAGCACATTCTAGATACAACAATATTGACAATTGTCCTAAATATTGAAATTTCACCGATTCATATGAATCCCGAATGCATAGCTATTTTATTCAAATATATTTTGCGAAGGAGTTGTCATCGTTGGCCATTGTCTGAATTACTCCTCCCCAAAATACATAGTTTATTTTTACTTTGTAAGTTTAATTTTTTTAATTTCAGAGACAGCTCCGCCAACAGTTTTAACTTTCTTAGGCGGAAATGAAGAGGTGATTGTGGACAAGGGTGAGAATGGGAAATTAACGGCTCAATACACAGTGTTTCCTCCTACGCCAGACATCCAGACCAAGTGGACTAAAGATGACCAACCCATCATTTCCAATTTCAAGCATACTGCTCGACAGGCCCCTTCATTGCTCACCTTAGAAATTTCCGGTTTAAATGGGAAAGATTCGGGAAATTACACTGTCATAGCTAATGCTTCCGGTTCTATTCAAGAGAAATCTTTCCTTTTGTTAGTCGAAGGTAAGAGTTGTTTCCTTCCTAAAATAAACATATGTATATTTTTCTGCATCAATTTGCAGGTTTTACTCACGAGGGCTAATGAGACATTTGATCCAAATTATGCAAACAACGAGAAAAACTACTGAATTACTTGGGTCTCATTTCAAAATATCTGAAATTTTCTTTTGAAAAACAACTTGAATTAAATAATCTCAAGATTTAATCGACTGCGCAGTTCATTTCCATAACAACACCTTGAAATTGGTTCCAGAGACACACAACAAGTCATTTCGGCTGTGTTGAAATGAATCCGAATGGGTAGGGTTCTGCTCTTCGCTACACGGCGGTTAATGAGACCAGGACTAATGGTTCGGTAATTGCTTCTTTTTTATTTGTATCAAGGCCAAACGAAGGGGGAATGGTGGGGTACTGCTTTTTGGTACCGAACCCCACTGTTGAAATGGATGTTCGTAGCCATTCGGATTCGGCTCTAAAGCAGTAGGTCTCCGTCTCATTCACTCTCATGTAGAAAATAAGTAGACCGTAGTGCTAAAAATAAAACAAAATTCATAAAATCATCACATTTATCATTTGGATCCAATTTAATTCTTAGCTGATCTTTCAAACTTCTCGTTTGATCTGATTTGTTATAAGCTACAACAGCTAGTCTTACTTCATTTCTTAAAACCAAAATCAAATATTAATATAAACTTAATAAACTTAATTAAAAATAGAAAATTCTAAAAAATAGAAAACATATTCACATCAGTAATTTATCTTCATATATGTACAATTTGATTTTTGTATATTCATTAAGAAGGAAATTATCTGCTTTTACAAATTTAATAAATGCGATTGTTAATAACCAATAAAACCATCAATGTTTGTTACTTTAATAATAATTGCATTCATTATGTATTTTGACATTTTTGTTATAATTTCTATTTTGTATTTTAATATAAACCTTTAAGCGTTAACGTCCGAGTTCATTGTTACTTCAAAATAACACAAGATATGGTACCCTCTTACAGATATCAATCACCCCCCATCGTGATTGGGGATCTGGCAAATTAGAAGTTCTTGTGTCCCTTTTTCAACAAGGTTGTGTTTGGTGATTTGCGAGTTACAGATGTCCTCCCCCAAACGTCCCAGACATGACTGGCCTCGGTGAATATCTTCACATTAGAGAAAATCGTCGATAAGATTATCTCTATGAGGCCGTCAATAGGGAAAATGAAATCAGGGTCAGAAAAAATATGAACATACAGCTCTCTATAATTCCCGCTAGTCAGAGCTTCTTTCACAGACATGGAAGGGTGTCATGACACTATCCAAACTGTTGCCTCAATGGTCAATTTCTCGGATATTAGATTAAAGGTTGTTGTATCTCGTAACACATTAATAAAACTAAATATTAATTGAGCTCTGGCATCTATCCGATGCTTAACGGCTGTCAAAAAAGTAAATAGGAAGTCAAAATAATCTCACAGGGATATTTTAAAACTATAATAACATATTTATTCACTTTCTAAAAACTAGCAACATTCGCCGAAGCGAACCAAAACTCAGAATACTAAAAAGAATAATAATTTACAGCGTTGCCACAAAACTGAATACAAACTGAAAACATTGGAATTTCGATAGTGGCTTCAACATAGTTCGTTATTTCCGCGCGAGGGGTGTTCGCAACATACTCCCCCCTTTTGAGTCGACTCTGGATGACTCAAAACCTCAGCAGCATTATGAAGGTTCAGTCTATGAGGGTTCCTAATTATTCGTCCAGTTCGGGTAATATGAGACAAGCGAGTAGAAGACACTGACTTCACAACTTCAGAATTGCCCTCCTTCGGATGTACTGTAGGAACTTTCTTCGTAACATGCAAGATGCATTCTGAATTATCGTTAGATGACAATTCAAGAGGGTAGATTCTTTGGATGGGTCTTGTTAAGACACCATTTGGAGTCTTCAGTATAACTGTTCGCACTTTATTATCTTTGCCGGGTATTAATTGTATAACTCTGGCAAGTGGCCAATTCAAACGTTTCTTGCAGTCGTCTCCGATAAACACTATTTCTCCTAGCTTTATGCTAGGATTAACGCCTTTATGACTTTGTCTTTGAATCAGTTGACTGAGGTACTCTTTTCGGAAACGTTTTCTCAACTCTTCTAAGAGTTTCATTCGATATCTTATTCTTTTACGACAGTGTTTAGCATCAATTTGGTCAACATCATATACTCTTGATTCGGATTTTTCAAGTAAAAACGAGGCTGGTGTAAGCGGACTTAAATCGTCGGTGTCTTCAGACACGTAAGTTAATGGTCGAGAGTTTATAACACATTTGCAGTCACATAAAATTGTGTTCAGCTTTTCGTAAGTCAATACAGCTCTTCCTAGAGTCCGTTTAAGAAGCTCCTTCATCGTGCGAACTAACCTCTCCCACCAGCCACCCCACCAGGCGGCCGTAGAAGGATTAAACCTCCAGGAGATTCTATGCAATTCAGCTTCATCCTGAACTCTGGTCCAGTCAATTTCACATAAGCTGTTATATGCACCTTTAAAATTTGTTCCATTGTCCGAGTAGATTATCCTTGGGCGGCCTCTTCTGGCAACAAAACGTCGGAATGCGAGTAGGAAAGCATCAGTGTTCAAGGAGGTCACCAGTTCTAAGTGCACAGCTCGGTAAATCGCACAGGTAAACAAAACTATCCATGTTTTATCTCCCCGTTTGATGTATAGGGGTCCAGCCAGGTCAATGCCAATCACCTCAAAAACGGAGGCGTCTTTGACCCTATCAGTAGGCAAAAAAACTGGATCTGAAACTAGAGACTTGGTTTTGTACCGTTTACACTTGATACAATTACTTACAATACTTCGCACAGTTCTTCTTCCTCCAACAATCCAAAACTTTTCTCGTAAAATGCTCAAAAGGATCTGAGTACCAGCATGACAATTTAACCCATGATAATACTCAATCAATCGTTTAGTGAAAATACACTTGTTCGTTAACAATATCGGTGATACAAAAGAAGGCTTACCAATACGCTCGGTGATTCGAGTTTTTACTCTTATGACTCCATCTTCATCTTTGAAAGTATTACATATAGGATTACAAGTCTTTGGAAAATATGATGATTGCACTTACTTAATTAAAAATTTCTCTGCATTTTCCTTTTCATGCAAAGAAAGCCTTCCAAATTTTCTTTCGCTGGACTTTTTTCTCACGTTACTAACAAAACGCAGAACCCATGCTGTTAGTCTAACGATAGATACAAACCGGGAAAATTTCACCGCATACCATGGAAGTGCTTCAGCCTCTAAGTTTAAGTTACTCAAATTCACTTTACGTCTTTCAAGCTCAACTCCTTTCTCGCTAAATATTTTATTACACGGCCAGTCTTCAGCATTCGTACACAACCATTGAGGCCCATTCCACCATTGGGATTTAACCAACTCTTTTGGTGTACATCCTCGGGAAACAAGATCAGCAGGATTCTGGTCTCCTGGAACTTGTCGGCAGTCTTCTGGAGAAGTTAACTTGCGAATCTCTCTGACACGGTTAGACACAAATACGGACCACTCTCCATGCTCCCTAATCCACCAAAGGGCAGTCATGGAATCGCTCCAGAATGTTAGATTCATATTAGGTAAATCAAATGCCAATTTGATTGAATGAGCTAATCTCGCTCCTATGCAACAGGCCATAAGCTCCAACTTTGGTATAGACATCTCTTTCATTGGCGCGACTCTTGATTTTGCTCTTACGATTTGAACTTTAACTTCATAGGAGTCTAATATCGATCTCATGAAAATACAGGCTCCGTATGATTTTTTACTGGCATCAAAGAAAATATGCAATTCAGAAGTGACATTGGCATACAAATGCCTAGGGATTCGTATTTCATTAAAAAAAGTAATTTCTTTTAACCAGTTATAAAATTCTTTTTGCAAGTTGGGTAAAATACTATCCCATGGTATTTTGCTCTTCCAAGCTTCCTGCAATAACAACTTAGGTAACAAAGTAGCAGGACTTAACACACCAAGAGGGTCAAAAATTCGTTGAACAATAGATAGAACAGTTCTTTTAGTTTGATCTCGGTCAAGATCTATTTTCGTCGGCAAATTACATCTTAAGGTATCTTGATCTAGATTCCAAATCATTCCCAAAAGAGAAGTATCTCCAGTAGAATTAGAAAGGTAATCACAGCTAATGTTACCTTTCCATCCTCGTAAATTAAAACACGCATTTTTCATTAATTTTTGAGTTTGGGGAACAAAATGAGCTAACTCTTTCAAACTAGATACTCCGGTTACGCAGTTGTCGACATAAAAAGAATTCTTAAGCTTGGGAACTATGTCATGATATTCTTCAGACGCATTTTCAAACAAATGATACAATGATGCCATTAAAAGAAACGGACTGGAGGTGACGCCGAACACTACTCTACAATGTCTATAAACACTAAAATTCTTAAAATTTCAGAAGGAAAGAAGAATCGTAAAAAATCTCTGTGATCCGGATAAATGCTCAGCTGCAAAAAGGCTTTTTCTACATCTGCAGAGAGACCAATCTTATATAATCTAAATCTATCGATAATATCCGGAATTAATTCAATTAAGTTCAGCCCTTTAATTAAACAGTCGTTTAAGGAAGGTCCGTTACCGTCTTTGGCAGAAGCGTCAAACACCGGTCTGATTTTAGAAGTGTGACTTGCTTCTTTAATAACAGGTCTATGTGGTAAGTAATGCCTACCTAAATCTATTTCCTCATCTGGTACCTTTTCGATAATTTTCAACCTTTCCCATTCGTTAAACACTTCAATATAATCTTTTAAATAGTTTCCTTTTGCCGCACGTTTGCATATATTTCTATGCTTTTTCATGGCTATTTCTTTATTGTTTGATAGCAGGGTATCACATTTAAAAGGCAATAACAACTCATACCTTCCGTTTGGAAGAATAGTTAAATTATCTTGAAATTGCTTGACAGTATCAGAAAAAATTAACTTCTTTTTAGAATTTTCCCATGGATCTGTTATACTAATAATATCAAGATCCCAGAAATAATTAGCATCAATATTCATAGAATGCAATGTAATACTAGAAATATTACAATTACTCTCAATTCTATCTGTTTCATATATAACTTCTTATTTATAAGGCATGTTTTCCATTCCCATGAAAGTGAAACCTAATTTTGTTTCCAAAACAACTAAACCAGAACTCAATTTAACAGAATTTCCAGTCATTATTAATCCAGCAACGTTAGCTCCTAAAAGTAAATTAATTTCTTCATCTGGGTGATTCAAATCTGGTATCATTGTTTTCCTCTAACTCTTTCAACGTTAAAGCTGTTCTAGCTTTTGGGACTAATCCACAAATTTTATCTTCTGATAAAACATCAACATTAACGGAAAATGTATTTTGCAAATCAACAATTTTGATTTCGTATACTTCATGTACACAGGGCTCAGATTTTCTCCCCCCAAATAGGTTATGAACAAGATTTTGTTTTCGTTTTGGTTTTAGCTTAAGTCTACTAATAACTCTGTTACTTAAATAGGAGAGCTGAGACCCAGTGTCTACAAGAGCTCTAATCTTTAACTCATTTCTTCGACTCTTAATCTTAACAATTAAAGTCATCAAAAGAACTGGTTCAACACTACAACTATCAGTTAAAATTTTAGTTGTGTCAACTTCTGTTTTACTTTCGTTTGTACTTGTTTCTCGGTCAGGACACATCAAAATAAAATGATTTCGATTACATTGTATACACTTTATTCGAAATTTGCAAGTTCTAGAAGTGTGTCCCACCCGCAAACAAGAAAAACAAGCACCTTTTTTAGACAAAAGTTTCTTTTTATCTTCAATATTTAACTTTCTAGCCATATAGCAATCTTGACTGGGATATTTCTTATCACAAAAGAGACAATTTAAATTTCTCTTACCTGGGTTTTGAGGAGTATTTGTGCTTACCAAGGCTGCAGCAGAAGATATTTCATAAGCACGTTCGTTAAAAGCGTCTTTCGATTTCTTGTGATGGTTAGCTCCAAACCCGGTACGAGCGAGCACAACCATTTCTTCCCCCATTACTTCTTGTTTCAAGAAGTCCATTAAATTTTCGAGATTTCGATCATCGGATGTAACAGAATCAGTTCCTTTATTTCGGCTTCTTTCCCAGGCAACAAGTATAATATTTTCCGGAAGACAGGATTCCACAAGAGGCGTAAGAAAGTCTCTGTATTTTTCTTGAGTCCTACCTAGGCTATCTAAGGCGCGGAGTTTTCCTTCTAACTCATCATATAAAATTGGAAGTTCCACTTTCGCTCGTCCACTAACTGAATTTTTCATAACCATCGTTAAGAGCTCTCGTACATAAATTTGGACAAGTAAGTCCTCACGGCTGAAACGTTCTCTCAGCTGAGAGACAGCTTTAGAATAATTTGCAGCTGTAGCGGGAAATATCAAAGAAGTCAATAGTATTTTTCGAACACCTCCAATTTCTTTTTATTTGAATGCCAAGGTGTGACACTTCTGACGCTTTTTGTCGATTACAGCATTCAATGGATTCTTCCTGGTATTCTGTACTGTCATGCTAATTTAAGGAAAAATACTAATTCTTATGCATGTAATGTAAAATTAATTAGAACTTAGCGAATTATGTCAAATTTAACCCCAAACCCGCACAGTAAATGGCTAGATCCATTTTTATGATATTCTCTCCCTCCAATGTTGTCATTCGATCAAAGTCATAAATCAAATTTTTATCTATTACTTCAATTCTATTCAAAAGATCCGAGCCTGCTTACACTTCTATATTTCAAATTTTATGGTTTCGAACCTAATTTCATTTTTTCTGTCCAGATGAACCTTTTGTAGACGTGGATGTGGACGGAACGCGTTCCTTCCTACCAGGGCAGAAGTCGACCATCACCTGTGTAGCTAAAGGATATCCCCTGGCAAACATTTTCTGGAGCTGGAGACCCTTTGACTTCAATACTACCCAACCGTGGATTCCCTTCGAAAAATCCTACCACGTCAATAACAGCACAGTGAGAACAGAAACCGAGAAAATAAAGAATATCTCCTATCTGTCTGTAGTCGCTCAACAGTCAGGTTTTTATAAATGTAAAGCTCGAAATCGAGTGGGAGAAACGGAAAAAGAAATATTATTTGTTGTAGATGGTAAGTTTTAAGGGTGATATTGATGAACAAAACCAACTTATTTAAACATTCATTAAAAATGGTCAATTCCAATACTTTAGATTAAAATGTTGACATGGATGACATTTTTCAATAAAAAGAGGACTAAGAATAACTTAACTAAAAGTGAACTAGATGCTGAAATAGAGGTTTAATAGTGGATACAAATTTTATTTTAAAAATAAAAATTATAACAAAAGTACTTAACACTTACCATTTTCAAGATCGGGGGGTTTTCTGCCATCCTCAAAAGAAAACGAATAATTCGTTGGATTTTTTTACAGGGAAGAGAAAATGTATGCTTTATAATGGTCATTGCTCAGGAAGACCGATAACATTTTTCTTTTCCATCAATTTAATATCGAATAATTGTACAAATCAAAATTGTTTTATTACAATACAAAATTTTAAATTAGTAATCTGCTAACACTACAAAGGGTCGGAGAAAAAAAACTCAAAAATTTGATAAAAAGTGTGCTATTTTAAATTAAATAATCCGAATTTTTAGGTATCTTATTTTTATTAGTTCTCCCTTTAAAGTTATAAAATATTTTAGTACTATATTTTCCAACTTTGAACTAAAGTCTTTTTTTTAGCAAACATTGACTAACATTTTACTGTTAGTCCCAGTCATTCGTGCTGCTATCAATTTATCTGCAAGAATTTTTCTTTTTTTCCCCGAAGAGCAACTCATTAGCAATACGAAGAAAGAAAATCGGCATACTCATTCACAAAAATACCAATGTAGGCTCTAGTCCAATTAAAGTTTTTAATGAGAATATTTTTAAAATATAGGATCCCGTGTCAGTCTACATGTTACGGATCTAGCATTTCCTGGTTTTATGTTAACACTTTACTACCGGTTGTGGTTCCCTTTCATCGCCCGCTCAACCGCAGATCATCCGAGACACCGGCTCGGTTTCGGTAATTTTTGCCGGATTGACAGTCTCCCTCTCCACGGAATTAAACATTCATCTAGAGACAATTGTTGATCTGTTAAATTTTTCCTTGAAATAATCAATGACAGGCTGGACCTTCACCAGCCTATACGAATTGGGAGAAATATCCTTATGATTCCAAAAATGCTTTATTTGTAAAAATCTGTTCCTGCTCATAACGGCGTTTCTATAGATGGGTCTGTAGACCAATAATAGTAGAGAACGTCCTTCTTTACTTGTCCCATAAAAATGATCAAGCCCAAAAATTTCTTCATTTCAGTCTTTCCATTTTTTCGTTTTTGGTGTAATTCTATATTACATCAAAATGATATTTATTAGACTCCCTCACGAAGTGCTCAATCAGGTCACTTCCAATGAATCAATTCACAATATCCATTACGCTTTCGGAGGAACTTGGCATAATTTTTATGCCAGAGCTGCCTTCGAAAGGTTCTTCGTTCGTTGACCATGTATCTCTGTTGTCTTCAACATTATTATTCATGTCCTCGTCTTCTGAATCACTGTATATTAGCGGTGCAGGACATCGCTATACTACTGCTATCACTACTTGCTGAACGGCAGTCAAGACAATCTGACAGGTCGTCGAGATAAAACTCCTTTCCATTCATTTCTAAGGGCTAAAG
Organism: Pardosa pseudoannulata; assembly: GCA_032207245.1. NCBI lineage: Eukaryota > Metazoa > Arthropoda > Arachnida > Araneae > Lycosidae > Pardosa > Pardosa pseudoannulata. Next base: position 127,884,800 of record CM063503.1, on the reverse strand, counting down.
CTTAGAAAAAAGCACCGATTATCTGAATAAAGAATGCGAAATGCTTGCTACTTGTCAATCTAACCTAACCAAATCTAACAGAATGATCAAAACTCAATTAATCGACAACCTGTCGGTAAGCGCTGGGGATCAAACGTCGATTAATCGACGGCCGGTCGGTAAAGTGTTAAGCTTTCTTCAATTTTGCCATCAATGACATGTTATTTTAATCACGAAACGCTCTCGTAATGCTTGCATTCTTGTTCAGTTATGAATTTCTTTAATGAAATCCCGAAAAACGGCTTCGAAGTATGGCATCAAACTATCCTTTATCAAAAAATTTAAAAACAATGCATTTTGCTTTTTCAATGTGTGTATTTAAAAACTAATTATTTTAATTCTCATTTTTATACAAATAAATGTAAAGCGTAAGAAATTTAAAAATCTAAAATCCTAAATTTTTGTATGACTTTCGTGGTGCCGACTAATTGTTAACGCAGGATTTATAATTGCACAAAAATTGTTATAGGTTGGTTTCCAATTTTAGGTGCGTGGGTACCGAAACCATTAAGATTATTTCCATAATTTTCCACCTAACATCTACTTCAATGCATCTTTCTACAGATGCTGAAGATGGATTTCAAGTAACCTATACATCTACAAATGATAAAGAAGGTTCTCCACCTACAGCCATTTGCAAAGCCAGCTTCGTTCTCTATTCTGACGTGGAGTGGAAAAGGCTTATCTTGATGCCAAACGAAAGCAGGCTACTTTCAAGTGCAAAGCAAGGTACCTTTATTTAATGAAAATAAATATAAAAGCAAGCACTTTAGAAAAGGGTTGTTTTATAGGAATCAAAACAATCTCAAAAAGTATGGAAAGTAATACGAAGTAGTGAGTCAAATTTGTAAAAAAAGTACAAGATTTCAGATATAAAAAGTTTTTATATAAAATTTGATTTCACTTTAATAGTTATATGTATGTGAAACAGAAAATGTTCATTTGCACGAATTATCTCCGCATTTTCCTTTTGTCCTTTACCTTCTGGTGTTCCCTAAAAGCATGGGCTAACATGCGATTCATGGCCTCACCAACCAAACTTCTACCTTCACCCTGAGTGTAAGAAATTATATAATTAATATACAGACTGGCCCATTAATAACTAGGAATGATGCTTTCTCTAAATATTTCTAGAAGTGGAAATTATGCTCCACAAACAAATAGAAATTAGATTGCTTAAAAGCAAATAAATTTACTCAACTTAGCGAAAATTCACAAACTCTTGCGGGTTCTTTCACGAACGCTGATGTCAAAGAAAGGAAATCCAACTCATACTCTTCTGAACTGGTCCTGTCCTCTACCTAGACGTTTTTAAAATATCGATTGATTGATTGATTGGTTTTGGAGCGCTATGATCTATTTTTTGCAACACGAGGGCTAATTAAAATATCGAACCAACTATCCCAGTTTATTTTTGCCCCCACAAACGTGTTACAGAAGAAGGTTCTGTAACACGTTTGTGGGGGCAAAAATCTAGCCAGTCTCACTCCAAAGACAATTACTGCCCTACGTTGCGTACATAGCGATTATCCATATTAAATTCAATTCGGAAGAAAAATAAACCTTTACGGAACAGTAAGATTCATTTTTTCTCTTGCCCACAGTCCATTCAAACATCCCAAATGTTATGTTTGGATTTTTGTTACGTTTGGTATTCTGTTAAACCTCTCAAGTTTAAAAAAAAAAATGTCTTTTCGTTTCTTACAGCTATTACAAAGACTCCATTTTCCCTTCAAACAGAACTGATAGAAAACATTGAAAGCCCCGAGGAAAAATACGCTTGCTTTGCAACTCGCAGGAAGACTGGAGAAGTCGAAGAGAAATCACTTGATTGGAACATGCAAGGTACGGTCCAACTCAAACAATTTGTTCAAATTACAGTATAATATACCATAACGCTTTTAGAACTAATTTTAGGCCATATCCAATATACGGTACCGCAGATGCCTAGCCACAAATTTTCCCCAAAGGCTTCAATTTATCAAAACGATCAGTATTTATTACAGCCCTCAAAGTTTAATGATCCTTTCAAAGCGGGTGAACAAAACTTTGAGGGCAACTTTTGGGATTAGTCGAGCAAAGAAACTTTTTCAAAGTGGGATTTCAGCTACGTAAGAGCTAGTCCTATGGGACACAGTTTGAAGTTTAATCACAGCAGACTCTCGGGAAGGGGGAGATAATTAATGCAAACTTGTTTGTACGGTCATAGTGCACCTGCCAGGTCGAAGAGTTATAGTTCAGTTCGAATCTCTTTTACGCAATTTTTTTTCACTGCTTGAGCCGCCCGGTCAGTTTGCTGTTATCTTGAAATGCATACTTTCATCCTTATCCGATTTTTTTTCAATGGAATTGTACTAAGAAAATTTAATCTTGAAAATAAGGAAGTTGTTTTTTAGGGCAAAATGGGAAAGGCCCATACCAATCAATAGAAATGAGATAATTGCCGAAAGAGGAGATGTTGTCAAGTGAGAAATATGCAGTTTCATTGTTAATTTCTTCTTTACAGTCGGTTATGTACAAGTCTTTCTCGAATATCTGTTTATCCATTCTGAAATTTTAGTAAAAATTTCTGTGGGTGATCTTTGAGTTGAGATACGGTATTAGCCCACTTGAGGGCAAGTCTTATTGACTTCATGGACGTACATCTTTCCTTTTTTAATGTGATGGGGAAAATCCAAATGCTAAACAGATCTTCCTTCAACAGCTCTATACTACGAGCTGTGAGCTAGAACCACCTCCAACAACAATCCCGAAATTTCCTCTCGCTTGTTTAACCTTTACCTATTCTGGACGTATTTTGGGAGCTACTATTGCAGTTGTTCGTTTTAAATAATTTTTAACTAGGTTGCAATTCGATAAATAATCTTGAGAGTACGTTACATGAAGATACCGAAAAAGGCTTGGATCCATTGGGATTGACAGATGAAAATGCTTAAGACTGAAATGGGAGACCGCACAACAGTGGTTAGAGGCTAACTGTTCACTTTGTTATAAAAATGGGAAAATGTATAATAATGGACGCAATTACAGTACCGTATTTTGGGAATTAACATTTGTACTTCAAATTTCTTGGCTGCTATAAAAACACGAAATTAAATCTTCTTTTTTTTTTTTTTTTTTTTTTTTTTTTTTTTTTTTTTTTTTTTTTTTTTCGGTTAGATCGTATGGTGATACCGAATGAAAGTTCTGGACTGAAAATGGATATCCTTTTAATTCTAATATTTATGGGAATTTTCGTGGCTATAATCGCGACAGTATTTATAGTAAAGTTCCGTTCTAAAAGAAAGGTAAGATCACATTCTTTATCAATTTTTTCATTTACATCAATGGTTTAAACATAAATAGTTTCAGAACATAAACACAAATTTCAATAACGAAGACACTTTTCTTTTGAACATTCTTAGAAAGGTAAATGAGGAAAAAGGTTATTCATTAAAACTTCTCGAGTCATACTAATAAATGCACCCATCGCAGAGCAGCACAATGTATTTTCTTATTGTACCCTAAATCTATTCTAAATCGCATTTCATCCAGAGAGTATTAAAACCAGTTTGCTATTCAGAACTCTAACATTTTTAGAGTCGCACTATCCAATAGATAAGTTGCCATAGAGTAGAATCATCTAGTTGCTTTTATTCGATTCTACTTAAAATACATTACACATTCTTTATTCAGAATATTCAGTCCTGTTCCGGTTGAAACTTTTAAATAGAGGCATGATGAAAAGTCTCGGCTCGAAGGCTCGGAACAAGTATTTCCAAAACTGCACGACTCGTGGGTTGTTCACGATCTACAGTTGTTAGTACTTATGCAAAGTGAGTGAATGACGGTGAAACCAGCAGTATAGGACATGGTGTTGGACGTCCACACGCTATCAAAGAAAAAAGGTCGTAGGAGACTGTCTCGCATGGTGAAGCAAAACCGGAGCCAGACAGTGGCTCAGCTGACAACCCAATACAATGCAGGGCCAAGTAGAATAGTATCGGAACACACTGTTCAGTGGACACTGTTGGATATGGGGCTACGCAGCAAACGTCCCACTCGTGTGCCTTTGCTGACCAAACGTCATCGCCAACTGCGCCTACGCTGGGCCCGGGAACATCGCGACTGGTCCATGGATCAGTGGAAGAGAGTTGCCTGGTCAGATGAATCACGGTTTGTCATTCATCACGCCGATGGCCGTGTCAGGATACGCCGTCTTCCCGGCGAACAGTTGCTCCCTCAATGTACAGTAGGTCACACACAGGCCGGTGGTGGCGGTGTTATGCTTTGGGGGACGTTCTCTTGGGTTTCACTGGGACCCGTGGTTGTGGTAGAGCAGACCATGAATGCTACAGAGTATCTGAACATCATTGCGGGACAGTTGCACCCTTACATGGCCTCTGTTTTTCTAGCTGGAAATGGAATGTTTCAACTGGACAACGCCCCCTGTCACAAGGCTAAAATTGTGTTGGAGTGGTTCCAGAAACATGATGCTGAATTCCAGTTAATATCCTGGCCACCTAACTCACCGGATCTCAATCCGATAGAACACATTTGGGATGTCATGGGACATCAGCTCAAAGACCACCCATTCGCCACATTTCGGATTTACGTAACCGTCGCTTGAACATCTGGTACAATCTGTCTCCGGCTATCTACCAAGGACTTGTGGCATCCATGCCAAGACGAGTTGAAGCTGTGTTGCGCGCCAAAGGTGGGCCAACTCGTTATTGACAGGGGGTCATAATGTTTTGGCTCTTGAGTGTAGATGAATAAGACTCCAACTCGGTGGCTTCAATCAACCATTTGCAGCAATGGATTCTCAGAACTTTATATTCATTGTTCGAATCCACGAAAATGGGTATCGTGGATGACCAACGTTTAGGACGAGGTAGATTAGCTCTTTGCCAAATTATCCTATTAAGTTCCAGAAGAGGAATATCTTATCTTTCATATAAGACTTTCGACATTTTCTGACCATTAGCAATAACAGAAAATCAACACCAGTCCTTAAATCTTATTGAAGTCTAGAATTTTTTTGGGGGGGAGGGGGGGGCGGATCTATAGCGTGGAAGTATTTTTTCAGCTTGTTTTGTTGTTACCCAAACATATGATTTCGGAGAGGAGAGATTGTTGCTAAATTTATTCTTTACAATATCTATATACTCCCAGGAAGCACGTTCAAATATTTAAAAATTAGACTGAAATTTGATAAACAAGTTGGGAATAATAGTCTCCTGTCAAGAAACACAAAATTAGAAGAAAGGTATTAAGAGTTCAACAAGAACAGCAAATTTCAAAGAGTAAAGTTAATATAGCTGACAACTATCTTTTTAAAAATATTTCCATTGCTTTTACCAATTTTCTGTGTTTGCTCAGCTATTATTGTCTAAAGACTGCCGATCAGGACTCTGCTTCTCTACCAAAGTTGACCCTCTGCGATCATGTTTGGACAAAAGCTTGAACATGATGATGGACTTTTAACGACTATTTTTAAGAACTTAAGAATTTTTAAGAATGAGTTTATTTCAAAATTTAATATCTTTTTAGGTATATGTTTATAAAAAGGATTTAAATAGAAATGTAATATATGTTTTTAGAGTTATTCTTCAATATTGCTTCCAATTCTATCTTAATGCATATCCCTACCCACTCGTACGTCACATAGACGCACCGAAAAAGTTGGAATACTATCCCTCACGTATTAGAGCAAAGGAAATAACTGTCCAAAATTGTATCAAAGCTGTTGAACATTTAAATTTGGTAAAATACATCAAATTTCGCAACTGACGAATTTAATTAAGAATTAAAACTAATATATAACGATTTGGAGAGAATTGAGATGACTATTCTTTTTTTATGTACGTTATTTAATATAACCTTGTTTTTCCCCCCTTTTCAGAAACAAACAATGTCCCTAGCTGAAGTGAGCAACCGCGAAGGAAAACTCGGCCTCTTCGATTGCAATCTACCACTGGAAGAGCAAGTCGATTTACTGCCATACGACGAAACTTGGGAATTCCCCCGAGAAAAACTCAAACTTGGTAATCCATTTCACCGAAGATGTTGAAATTTGTACAGACACAGACACCCAATGGGTTGCAAAATGGAAATTTTGAAACTACATTACTCCAAAAGTCAAAACGCTTTTATATGTAACATTCTGGGAAATAGATTAGAAAATGCTCAAACTGAATTTCTTTTTACTTGAATTAATTAGAAACGTACTTCCCACATTTTTTTTTTAAATTGCATTAATGCTATCTTTGTTTTCGTAATTGAGGAAGTTTTGAGTAATCTTATAAATTTTGTAACATACCGTTTATATTCAAAAATGAGACCAGGCTTATGTTCCAATTTTCCCCCTCCCCCAAAAAATAAATATATAAATAAAGTTATTCGAGCTCACTTTCAAGGAATTATGCACACATATGAGCATTTGTTTTAATGCAGTCCCATTGCTGTGATGCGCAAGTGAGAACATTAAAATCTTTAACAGACATCCGAAAGAGCGTAAATAACGATTGCCACTTTAACCAACACTTAAACTCTTTGGATCACAGTGTTGGAGATCTGTATTAAATTTAAACATTTATGTCGCTTACACATTGAGCATTAAAGGGTTTTTTATCCTGAAATCGTACCCAATGCAATTGTTAAATTCAATTTTTTTCATTCTCAAAGTTTCACTAATCGTTAAAGTAGATGTCTCTCCAAAGGTTTTTTTTAATTGTAAAGATTTTACGGCAAAGTAGTTTATACTATTTATAAGAACTGGATTTTTGGATTTTAGAACGCACTTTACCAATAATTTTTTTTATGTTTTAATTTTATTTATTTTTTTCATATTTGATAGTAATGTTATTTTAATATTTGAAGAAATACATTTTTTAAATTTGGGTTATTAAGATACAAAGGGGGGCCCCCACTTTGTATCTTGGGGAGACCCAAGACCTAGAATTTTCGAACAAACCACATTTTAACTTAAGGGGCAGGTATCAGGAAGTTCAGTTGCATTTTAGTGCAGGCTTTCCCAACTCGTTTCTGTTTTAATCATTCCAAAAGCAGACCTTAAGGGATGATCGAATTGCGGTATTTAAAATATTTAACTCATAATGAGCATTAATATACGTTACAAAATTATAAAACCATTCAAAATTTCGACACTTTCTCAACAAAGAAAACAATAATGCATAATTCAACGAAAATATGGGAAAAAGAATTTTCTCAGCTCATTGAGCTAAGAAAGGGAAAATTAAATTGAATATCTTTTTCCGTGCCTAACAATTTTCAAGTTTAGTTTGAAGTGCTACAGTCAACTGTTTTGCAACACGAGGGCTCATGAGACCGGGACTTAGTGCTTAAAGCCGATTTCGAACGGTTACAAACATCCATACCACAGTGGGATTCGAACTCCGGTTCCGAAAATGAGATCCCTAACCATTCGGCCATCGCTCGTCAACGTAAACCTCAAAATTCGGTGTTACAGAAGATCAATTTGTTCTTTGTAGCAATCCGACAATTTTGTGTTACGTTTTGAATTTAATAGTATTCCAACACACCTGTAAAGTCTAAAAATAAGGAAAAATGAGGATAAACGTTAAGAAATAAAAGGGTTTTTTTTTGGGGGGGGTTATTAGTAAATTACCATTCTTGATACCCCCGTGCGTATAACTAACAGCTATAAGAATTGAAATAAGTATTATTAAAAATAAAGGCACTAAAGAAATTTCGATTTAAAATGAAATGGAAAATGTATGTACGCACTTCCGTTCAGAATAGAAGCATTGAATACCATTGGCGAGCAATTCCTCCGTTCGTATGAATGAGAATTCCTAATATGGCACCCACAAGAGTTAAACAATTTAAGTGGTCGGACAATATCTTGTTTTATTAGTTTGGATAAACATTTTTTAGAAGGGCCAACTCATTTTCCTTATTCTGTTTCCATCCATATATTTTAAAAAATTTCCCCTACCATCTATCTTTTTAGGAGTAAGATTTTTTGTTTTTACTCATCAGTACGGGATATAAAAGTATATTCGCAATCGTAGGACAAACCAAACATTAAGTATATATATATATATATATATATATATATATATATATATATATATATATATATATATATATATATATATATATATATATATATATATATATATATATATATATATATATATATATATATATATATATATATTCCAGTGGCGTGCTGTCCATATGTGCTGGGTGTGCACTGCATACCCTAGCAAAATTATGAGAGACAATAATTTTCTGCACTTATGTCTACCTATCTTTATATGGTATTATAATAAATATTATTTATAATATATTCAAATATTATGTTGATTTGCTTGATTGTATTCTCGCAGTGCGTGCGGTACTAAGTGCTGCACCACGTAGTGCGTTCAAAAGCAAACAAACATAAGAAATTTTTATATGTACGCACTAATAGAAAATCACGCTTTATATGTATGGGCTACTGAAGAAGCACAGCATACTATGGCACTGAGGCAAGTGCAGCTATTTTTCCTGCACTTGGTATTGAGAATCATCCGAAGGTATGGTTTATTAAGCGTTGTATTAGTGCTGAAGCGCTTTTGGTTTTTTGAACTGATTAACTGGCCATACGATTTTGCAGACAGTTAATGTTTAAATTTATATATTGTAAGATTTTGTTTTCACGGAAACATAAAAGAAGTATTTCATCAATATAAAGAGAAATGTTTTAGTATGGTAAAGTAATTACGGTGATGTATTATATTTATAAAAATAATTCGCTGAAAAACAATTTTATCTTGTTAGACAAAAAAGAAACGAATTCTAACAGAACAGTCCAAATTTTACCATTCATTGTGTCTTACACACAGTATATATCTGTAACACCCTATTCCTGGTTTTGTTTTTAAAAATTGTGAAGATGTTTATGATTTCCAAATGTCAAAAACAATTAATAAATATAATTTAATCCACTGACCGAACGAGAAATCCTCTGCGTCGGCACCCATGAGCATCCTGATGAGGCACCGCAGTGGGGTGCTGCAAATAGAAGTTTTTTGTGGAAATATAAGCTTTTCGTTATTTTATTAGTAATACATATGGATTTAATGAATAATAAACGTTAAAGAAGTGTTTAATGTACATTTTTATGGTTTTATTATTATTGTTGTTGAACACCTACCGCACGCCACTCATATATTCCTATACATCGATACTCTTTGGATTCCATTCTTTCCCACATAATGAAGGTTCTTTCAAATCATTTTCCCACTCTGGGTGAATTAGTTTTAAATTTTCGTTTATAGAAAAAAAAATCCAGGTTGTTTTTGACATATGCATAAACATGACCATCTAACCATTTTTATAACATTTTTTAAATTTAAGTAGGATTTTAGCATTGCGGGTCCCAAAGGGTTTAAAGGGTAAGACTGTTGCTTTCGTGGCTTTACTAGTTATTTCGAAGCAGAAATTTGAAAAGAAAGGTCGAAATCGAGTGGAGGTTGCTGGTTAGCCTAAGGTGTGGAACCTTCCAGGAAATTTATTCCGCAAACATAAACGTTTTCCAAAAACATTTCTCCTAGAGTTCAAACATAAGAATCCCCTGCTTTTCTTACTACTTTTCGACTTTCCACAACTTTTTTATTTCAAACTAAAATATCAGAAAATTTTTGTAGAAATCTGTTATAAACTAACCTAGTGAGCTTAGTCAGCTAATCTATATATATAAAAATGAATTTGTGTGTGTCTGTCTGTCTGTATGTACTCAATAGACTCAAAAACTATGCATCCAATCGCCGTGAAAATTTGGGAAATGTTTAGGTATATCCCTGGGAAGGTTTTTGTAATTTTTTAACGTTCGAAATCCATTCCTTCCCCCATTTTCGAGCATTTCATGTCACTATTCTAAGCATTATTTTCCCCGGTTAAAAGCAAACGATTAAATTTTTAATTTATCGCTTGATAACTAAGTGAAAGAAGCATTATTTCTAGCAATATGACGTCATCCCAAGTAATTGTTTTAAACGCAGTTTTCCTCGGTTAAAAGTAGAAGATTAAAATTTTTAATTTATTACATAATACATAGGTGAAAATGATATTTTTCTACCATTATGACGTCATTCCTTTAAATATTTCATTTATTCATTTCTTATTTTATAATCGTCTGCGTAGTATCAATTCGATTTGACCTGGAAATTGAGATATAAAGTGATTCACTTTCATTTCTATGTGACGCAAATTATAGCATTTTTATATGAGAACTCATTTTAAATTTAATTCTTGGTTAATTTTTAAGTTGCAATGAAATGTTTATCAATAATATTTTAACAACAAAAAGTACAAATTTCAGTGACTCTCATGGGCAAATAAATTCCTATCATTTTATATAGTTATCTTTATATTCACATATTTGACAATATGAATGTGTGCTTCTGTTTCATACTAAACTATGTGGTTTGTCATAAATTTCCTTAATTTTGGAAACATTTATTACTACGAACAAAATTAGCGCTTTTGCTTTCAAAACCTCTGCTCCCTATTCTATCACGTAATTTGGCAAGGTATATTAACGTTGCTAATCAACGTACAGTAGTAATACAGTTTAGGGTTAAACTTATATTTTACTATACAGTTTTGAGCAAATTTAATATAAGACACACATTTGATGCAGATTTAATCGTTAGCGTGTAAACATATATTTTGTTATTTTTATTTATAGATATTAAAAACAATTTTCATTTTTATGCTTTTTTAACAAATCTACCCGATAAGTCATAGAGTATCTTCTTTGGACAGAAATCCTTGATACCGCCAAATGAACATATTCCACATTAATACATCTTGAATTCCCAGATTAAAATCTGACTGTGAGATGCAGGGATGTTATTTCGCCCATTAGTGTTCCGATATACCAATTAGTTCGAAAGATATTAACGAAAAACCAAACAAAATGGCAGTTTAATTTTGCGACACGAGCTTTCCGTTATTGAGTTGGCGTCTAAATATGGCAGTGTTATTCATTGTTGGCATTATTATCTCCAGATATTTGGTATTCGGGAAACATAAAAACGTATCTACGCGATTTTAAATTCCAGTGTAAGTATAGAAATATATGATGGCAGTTATGTATATAAGACTATTCTTATCTGATAAACGATAAACTCATTTTTGTTTAGGAAATCACTTCTTTTTTCTATTTTATTAGCTTGGCGAGATTTTTATTTTCAATAATTAAAAACTTGCCATGTTCTATCAAATTTGTTTTCATTTCGCAGTTGCCATTTATTAATTAAAAACTATCATATGGTTATAGGTTTTGTTATCTAAAACTCAACTACACTAGAGATAAAAGAAATTGGCAAGTGATATACAGGGAACAAATAAATTTGAAACTATGAAATATTGAGATATTATAGCCACTTTTGAATAAAGTTTAAAATGAGATTTCAAATAATATAATTGTTTTCGGTGTTTTAGTCTTATATACTTATTTTGTTTTATCAATATTAATTTGGTGTATTTCTTTCATTTTAAATTCAATTGCGCCATTTTTATTAATCCAATTTTAAGACCTCACTCTGTACTTCACCTATTCTTAAATAAGCTTGGCGACTTTATGGTATATGTTTCGTGTTATAAAAATTGAAATCCTTTATGTAACTTCATTCTTATGATAACGTTTTAAGTTCTTGGCTTTTGACCTTATGTGCTTAGTTTATTTTATCATCAAAATATCGTAATTAGAATCAGTTAAAAATATATTAATTAAAATATGTAATGAGTGGTGCCATTTATTGCCTATAGTTACAACTATTTTTCATACGCAATAACTTTTTCTCTTTGAAATATCCCAGTATCAAAATCATTTTATTTTTTATAGCTAAATTTTGTATTTCATCAAAATATGTAAATCTTTATTTTACTTTCTCAAATTTTTTAAGAAGTTAACATTTTTTTCTGTTATATGTTGTCGTGATTTTTATATTCAGTACTTACAAATTCACCATGTTCTATCATATTTGTTTTTATTTCACAATTGCCATTTTTTAAAGAAACAGTTTTCATTTTAGGTTTTAGGTTGTTGTTTAAAATTTAATTTTTATGTATGTAAAACAGTACTAAAAGACGGTTGGGAATGATTTATCCCATTCAGAACAGTACATATATATGTTACTCTCCACAGTATTTTGAAATTTGATTCCTACATTAAAAAAAAGTCCTGGAATTGGGAATTATTATGCAGCAGCTCACGGGCAACACAGTGCACTTACTGAACATTTGGCTATTAATAAACTGTTATAATCGTCAACAATCTAAAACATACGAAATTTATTCATCATTTCTATCAATACATCTTATTATCTTTAATAGTGGTTCTAAATCTTTCATCGAAATATTTGAAAACCCAGACCGAAGGCTGGGTGCGAAGCAGCTAGTCTTTAATAAACTAACCTTAAATACTTATTAAAATAATAAAAATATTTTTGAAATATATATAACTTGATTTTTTGGTTCGTTAAAACCGTTCTCGCTTGCGAGCACGTTTACGAGAAATATTTCGCGCACTAATGTTGCCTTTTAAGTTTGTAACGAAAAACATACTTCTAAAATGGTATCGAACTTTGAATGATAAATTAAAGCTTATTTTATATTTTTAAAACATGTTTAGAATTTTGACACGCACGCGTCTCAAACATAAATATGACTCTCATTCAATTGCAAGAAAACGTGTTGAAATGGCGAAATTTTTGGCCAAAAATATTACTAAATAGGTTGAGAAATATTGCGCGCAATATTAAAAATTGGCATTCTGAGAAATATCAGATTAAAGAAATAATAAAAAACAACTGCCAAGTACACTGCTAAGAACTACGAAAATCCCTAGTGCCCTTTCTATTTTTAATCCAAACTTTTAAAAGAAGCGAAATATTTTAAAAAGCGTCGAACATTTTTTGAAATGGAAAATGTTGAAGATTTCAGACCCTTTAAAAGTGAGAAGTCGAAAATAATGGGAAGATGTTGATCAACATCTTAATTCTCGGTGGAGCCCTACTTCCTTAATCAGCAACACAAAAATATTGCCAAATCATGGATCAAAAATTCATTTGTGATATGCGAAATATCGAGTTTTTTTCCCCCGGAGGAGTAAAACAAATTATTGGACTGACATCAGACTGTGTCGGTCCCTTTCTAAAATAGTGTTAGTGTCAGAATTGTGGCTTTTGAAAAGGAGAATATCTATCATTATTCGAAAAAAGGCTTTGTTATCATTTGGGAAATTGGTTTTCCTTAACGAAAACTGAATAGCAGAAGGACCGAGAATAAAATTTTTTTCCAATACTACCAAACACTCGAGAACTTTATGAGAGTCCCATTTGTCCCATTGATAATTTCCATCAATGGAATTACTTCATTACAAAAGTTCACGTCCCTTTTCTAAGCATTATCTATATTTTATATTGTTTAGGGATAACACACCCTTCATTTATCCTTAAGTAATATTTGTTTCGGTTCGGGTTTTGGATTTTTACCAGAGAGCTACTGCTTAAAGCCGGCTACGACCAACCATGGCACAGTGGGATTCGAACCCACGAACTGGTTCCGAAAATCAGTGCCCTACCCATTCCACCATCTTTCAACTAATATTTGTTTCGGAGTTATGTTTATGGAATGAACGGATGGAGGGTTTACGTTATCACATGCTACAGCAAATAACACAACGTTTTCTCCCCTTTTGGATTTGGTACACAGATCGAAACCTGCCGTGGGATGAACCCGCAAATTCCTACCCTTTTCAGAAAAGGATGGGAGTTCCTAATGTCAGGTTTAAAGTGAATAGTGGGGAAGGTATGTAAAAGATAGCGTTTACAGTTAAATAAAGAAAAATGTAAAAAGCTTCAAATTTGTTGTAATAAATTAATACCACTCATTCATTTTTTCAAATAGTTCGGATCCAAATGTCTGCTTTCGGTAACAACTTTAATCTTCCGTTCGAACTGAATTCGATTTTTATATCCTTTAAACACGTGGACTTGGAGGGTGATTTCAACCTCTTTTAGGTCCTCCATTTGCATTTCACTCTCGCCTACTGGAAAGTTAAAAAAATCTCTCGGAATACTTCATTATTACGGTTGTTCCGAAGTCGAAAGGAGCATTCTGAGATCCAATTATTTGACTTATTAAAATTAAAACAGTTAAGGTATTAATGATAATAATTAATTTCAACCTTTTCTTCAGGCAGAACCCTTGGCCAGGGCGCTTTTGGGCGTGTCGTGAAAGCCGAAGCTTTTGAAATCACCGAAGACGGTGTCTCGACGACAGTGGCAGTCAAGATGCTTAAAGGTACGCAGCTCTCCAGGACGGAATACTTTTCGTTTCTCATACGTTTTCAGGTTTAGATTATACTTGAACACATTGTCTGATGATGGGACGACTTCCACCTCTTAAGACTGATCGTTCGAAATTCCGTTGGAACCAACATTGCGCTCAGAGTGTTAAAAATGCTTATTAACTGCACCCTTAAAAATATTATCCCGAAGAAAGGAGAGAGGATCTTCGGGCAGTCCACAAAGACCCGACGAGATATCTCTAGGTTGCATTTAAGTCAGGCTCCCGGATGCCAAAATAGGATCTTTGTCCTAAGTTTTAATCTTTTAATTTTGTAAATTTTGTGTTGTCCGTTTAAGGGTGAAATATATTAAAATTTTAACCTAAACGCATTTAAATTGTTTTTCCCCTAATTTTAATTCCATTTCGTTTTGAGAAGAAAAAACGAAATCTCTTTAGTTTTTCATCGTCCGTATAAGCTTACCTTGTTCATTTCCTATTTCATGGGATTTGAACCTTTTCCATTCTGAGAGACTAACTCACCCGCTAACAAAACACATGAATGCTGAATTAAACAATTTGTTGCGAGCCTGTCTCGCTTGAGAAAGTAGTTTCTATCAGGTTTTTGCCAACCGATATAGCTGTGAAACGTATACTGTAGAACTGCTCTACTTTCGAAGTTTTAATGTCAATAAATTGAAGATCTGAGGACTCGGTTCATCGATTGCATCATTTTTCCTGTGCAAATCAAATTTGGGTTCTTTCAATTTTAAGGTAAGTTTGGATAGCCACCTAAACTTTGGGAGATCATAAATATGTAATCATTGAAAGTATTTTTCATTGATTACACGAGAAAAATAACTTCTTTATTTCCATGTTAATGGTAGAGAACTGACAAACGTCCATCTGAACAGTCCTGAGAAGAGGGAATGAGAAAATCATTTAAAGTCATGTTTAAAGCAACGACATTAAATTTTCCAACTGGGATAATTTGGGAAAGAACCAATAATTCATATCCTTATCTTGGAAAATTAAGATTAAGAAAAGTACAGCTTTAAGGACAGTCATTTGTGATACATAATTCATGATTGACGCTCAACTGCATTATGAAATCTGACGATTTTTTTGCAATTGTGTATTTATTATTACCTCAGTTTAAAATGATTCCAAACCTTTTTCACACAGAAAAATTCGATCTGGGGAAGGGTAGGAGGACTTACCCTAGTCCAGTACTGAGTATATGGAAATTTCTCAATATCAACTTAATAAGAGAAAATATTACCATTAAAATAATCATTAATAAAACACATCGTCCAATTATTTTCATTCCGTCTGTGAGAAGAGTTGAGCGGTCGCTCTCCTGCTCCTTTACTGCCGTGCTGCATCCTGGTAGTGTTTGGCTTGACATCTTTCTCGAGACAATGCCGAGGCGTTTCGCTCGGTGGATTAGAAGGAATTGTTTGGGAAAACTCCCTCAAGATATTTTTTGGATACATTTTTTACTGTACAACATTCCACAAAAACAGATATTTTTTAGAAAAGATCTTTAGCAGTTCACTTTGAGCTAAAACTTGAACACTATTACATGCAGTGGGATTCGAATCCAGAGACTCGAAAGGCAACGTTGGTCCTCACATGACGTGAAATGGAATATTAAGGACTACAGATGGAATAGTCAAGACGTTGCCGTAATGACCTTAGGAAAGGGATGCAGTGTTTGGAGAACAATATCCGAAAAAGATACCGCCACCTATCATCAGCTTTCAAAACGGCCACGGTTGTGAAATTTATTAAAAGACGAGTCCATTTAGTAAACAGGGATGTAGTCCCCACCTCCTAACTGAAACATAGACCTGGTACATTTAAATAAATCTAAACATAATATTCAAAACAAATCGACATTACGCAATTCCAATTTCTGCAGAGCTTTATTATCTAATATATTCAACAATTCTAAAGTAGTCAGTTCCAATCTATAACACTTTCCCCTCTTCCGTCCTTCGCCACTTAGTACAAATGAAACAAGCTTTACACAGTTCGTAAAAATTGAATACAAGTAAATAACTCGTAAAGTATCTCTTGCGTTTTTGGGACTTTTTATAAGCGCTATTAGGAGTGAGCCTGGAAACGAAACAAAACCAGGAGTAACAACTCTTTTCAATAAGGCGTAAAACGAAAGATGAAGAAATTGTCTTTACACATAATATTTATATGAATAAACGCTTTTGCTTTTATCTGTTTAAATTTATAAGACTTCCCTACGACAAAAAGGTACTGCAGAAGTAAGATTTCATATATATATTTTTTAGATAGCTCCCTTTATTTTTATAGCTGCTGATATATTTTCTTGACAAAATCCCCATTCCAGAATTGACCTCTTTTGTTACCTAACCTAATTTTTTGCTTATATTTTCTTTCCCAGCGGCGGTACTCGTCTGATTTTTTGATTCCCAAATCTGGACAACCTTACCAACCGTAGGAGTATTCGCTAAACGGGGATATCACAATCGTGGCCAGTACACGTTGAAAAAGCAATAAATTTATTTTCCCCGTTGAAGATTCTCGTGTAATAGAGACAGATTTATCTTGTTCAGGTTGAAATTCGATAAGGCCTTTCTTTAATCGGTTGAAAGTTTTTCGGTACCATATATTCTTCATCGTTAAAAGTAATCGAAAACTGAATCTGTTGCTTTTACAACTTGTACGAGTTAATTTGACAAATCCATATCCTGTTGGTTTGTTTATTTCAGAGCGGACGGATCGCAACCAGCAGAAATCACTGATGGACGAGCTGAAAATCCTGATCCACCTGGGTCACCACGTCAACATTGTCAACTTGATGGGGGCCGTCACCAAAGACTGCCGAAAAGGTACGCACTACCCAAGTCTCAACAATAAAAAAAAATAGAACAAAGACACTGGAAAATTAAGATTAGGGAATATGAACATTTCGTTGCGTCAAATTTTTAGTAATACAGAAAACACCACGAATCTGGTTTAGAAATTTACCCATTTACTCGTGGTCTGGCATGTATGTAGACTCATATGTATCTTAGTGAAAAATTCGTTCCTGTGTGTAAATAGAAATTGTATAGAGCATTTTACACATCTCATTAAACCTTTAAATGAAATAGAACGGAATTTCGCAGATTTTTGTTTTTAGGAACAAAATCAATATATAAAATGGTATCTCGTTAAAAGTACTAATTTACATGTAAAAACTTATTCGATTTATTATAATCACTATTTCCCCAATGAGTTGTTTTCTAATTTAATTATTTTAAAGATTCTGGTTAAGAAGCTTCATTGTTCCTTAGAGGGCATCATGGTGATCGTGGAGTACTGTCGTTATGGAAACATTCGCCACTACCTCCAACGCAACCGGGAGAGGTTTATCAATGAAATCGACCGGCAGAGTGGAAAAGTCATCTCGACCGGAGAATTCGTCTTCACTGACTACCATGATCCCTATTCCGAACTCTTACACAATTCTTCATCTTCGTCATCCGGAGTGTTTTCGGTGCACAATCCAAATTACAGGTAAATCAATACAGCTCTTTCGCTGAGTCTGCTTTGTTTGCTTACCATGGAAAATGCAGTTGGGAAGTAGCTAGATCAATTCCATCTTTTCTATTTGGAATATATTTACTTTGACTTTGCTTCTATTTAAAATACCTTTTTAAAAAAACTTTAGACCCACAAAACGGTAAAATGAAGGTAGTATCCAATTTTCGTCCTCTAAAGGGTCCGTCAACTAGAAACAGTTCAGGGGTAACCAGTACGGTAATCTCTCTGTTGTCATCATACAAAAGATCGACATTTGTTTAAAATTAAATAGCTAAAATAATTTCCAAGTCAAACCTTAAAACCAAAGAATAACCATTTAAAACAGCTTAGTAATCTACCAGTGTTTATTAATATCATTTTCCAATTCAAATTAAACTAGATGTCGAGTCTGCTTACAGGTATTTGCAATTATGGAACTACACACAGTTGTCTATCTGAAAGGCCTTCGATTTCGCCGTTTATTATGCTACAGTGCATAAACTTATGAGCCTTTGAAGACCCAAGAAGTTTTATATTCTTCGCCATACCATTGGTACGTCTGTTGAGGGGATTTGGGATGCGACTGAAGAATTGTTTTGGAACCCTTTCTTGCAAGCAAGCATGCCGGGCTTTGCTAACATCTAATTAACATGCTAAAACGAACGGTCAACAGTTTAACTCTATATAAATGTTATAAAATTTGTTTCAGACGCGTCAGGGGGAAAAGTGGGATCTGCACCGACCCTCGTGGCTCGGACAGCAGTCCCATTCCTCACTTGGGCAGTTTCTCGTCGAGCATCGGAAGCTACTCCCAAGACAACGTCGTCACCACCTCGGACCTCCTCTGCTTCGCTTTCCAATGCTCGCGGGGCATGGAATACCTCGCTTCGAAAAAGGTAACGCTTGCGATCCTGCATAATACACTGACTTTAGCACTCTTTTAGGTTTCAAATCTGGAATGATACCAAGTGACAGGTCGTATGATAGTTCGGAAGACCATGACCTACTATTCCTTCAGGGCATACTCGATACTTCCCTCCTACACTTAGGCTTTAGAAGATCTTAGTCTAATTGTTTAAAACCGATTTCAAATGGTTCCACTCATATTTCGATACCGTCCTACCTATTTAGCATTTTTCAGCTCTAAAAGTAACATTTTGCTATATTCAGTCCACTAAACCTGTTCTAAAACTGACTACCCAATGCTTTTATTCTCACCGTTCTCTATCTTAAGACGTATGACTACTTCAATGTGACATTTATCTATATATTTTAACCTTCTTGCTTATCTGAATCTCATATGAGGCTTTTAACCCTTTATCGACATCACTTTATAATTTCAGGCTCTTTTGCCGAATTCCCTCGAAATATTTTGACACTATTACGGTCTACTGTTTCACTCATGAAGGCTAATGAGATCCGAACATCCATGCCAGCTGTGGAACACAAATCCGAGAACTTCAGCACTGAAGAGCAGCGCACTAACATTCGGCCCGACATATTTTCAAGACAAACCACCGCAAGATCCGCGCATTTGTGTTCCCTTCAGTTAATAGCCTAAATGAGATAACTTACTCAAATAGTTTAATATTATACTATTAGAAAAATGTAGCGAAGCCCTCTCACTATAAAGCGGTAGGTCCCGGTCTCATTAGCCCTCGTGTTGCAAAAAGTAGACCGTAGCGCTCCAAACCAAAACCAAAAAAACCAAACCTCTCACTACCAAGACTATCTATCCAATATTATAAGTTATCTATCCAATAAATTCATTGTTATCTAACTGACTTGTATAACATAGAAAGCTGCTAAAAGGGGAAAATTATATACTTGAAATCCTCTAAATATTTGAAGTGAATAGAAGGACTTTGACAGTGATCACTATATGCAAGAGGTAGATCTTCATTCTATATAATAAAAGATCTCAATAGACCAAAATTTAGCCAGATATCATCGTTATCTTGAGGAATGAAACTAGCTTTGAATATTGAAGAGTAGCAACTCTGATGATACATCATACAAAAGAATAAAATATATCCAATAAGTGTGCATGAAGACATGTGGTTCCCGAATCGATTTTTTTCTATAATGTACATGCGTTGGTAGCCATTCAAATCTCAATGATGTGGGAAATTATATACTTAGGTTTATGTGCATGTATATACTTAGGTTTAGATTGAATTAGGTTTAAGTTTTTTTTGTTTGATACTTCAAATAAACCTTTGTACCTTATCATGAGAAGGGCGGGAGAAACAGTTTCGGTTCTGCTGTCACCATTTTAGTCGTGTGTAGTGTTCAGCCCCCTTTTGAGAGCTCATTTCAAGCCAGGGGGGACCTTTTTTTTCGCAGATGTGCACCCTTCCCTATATCTGAATGTCCCTCGTCACCCGGCGTTCCTTTGGGAAAATAGGAGCCAGCCGGCTAAGGGGCGGATAAGGTTTTCGCAGGAATCACTTTTTTTTTTTTTTTTTTTTTTTTTTTTTTTTTTTTTTTTTTTTTTTTTTTTTTTTTTTTGCAGGGCGGCAGTGAAACTAAAAAAAAGATTCTTTCTTAGGATGAGATCAAATTTCCAGAAGGTGATCCCCGAAGAAAGGAGAGAGGATCTTCGGGCAGTCCACAAAGACCCGACGAGATATCTCTAGGTTGCATTTAAGTCAGGCTCCGGGATGCCAAAATAGGATCTTTGTCCTAAGTTTTAATCTTTTAATTTTGTAAATTTTGTGTTGTCCGTTTAAGCTTTGGAAGAATTATTTGTTTATACAGATAACCGGACCATACCTGCCCCAGTAAATTGCAAGCTGACATAATATCACAGCAAGGGGAACTTTACAACTTTCAACTCTTATTGTGTCATTTATGTAATACTAGGCTTCAGTGCTATACATTTTAGACTTTTTGAATCCATGAAGAATTATTTTCCTCTTAAAAATATAACTATTGAAAGTGTTTAATTATAGTCTGCCTCTTGGTAGGAAAATTGTAGTTATACTCCTGTTTCAAGCTATTTTTCTCAATTTCATCTTCCCATTGACAGGAGATATGTAGACCCATTAACTGGCTCAATGAAAATCAAACACTGAAAGAACTTAAGCGTTTTGGAGCCAAATTCAGTGGTAAAATCATTATCAGGAATGTTATCACAAATCCTGACAAATTTATATAGAAAATTACTGCCAATTATTTTATGCCCACTGGATCATTTAATTGTTCCAAAATTAAATTAATAGATCAAGTTAAACTGGCTCCTTCAAACATAAAGTATATAACTGGAGATACCTAGAAATGTAATAAGTTTAAGTGAAAAATGTTATCCCATACGTAGATGAAGTAATGTAAAAAATATTGTGCCAAATGATTACAAAACCAACTATTTAAAAAAAAAAAAAACTAGCATTTTAATTAAGAAATTTATAGCTATATACAAGCAGTTGCAGATAACTTTCCCTTCCCATTGGGTCCAAAATTTCATAAAAATTTATTTTTAGGGCTATCACTTGTGGTCATCACGCTTAAGAAATTAAAGCAGAAATTAAGAATACTAGTTCAGTGTTACTACGTTATTTAAAATATCTTTATTCAGTTATTAGTATTTTTGATAGTGCTATAAGATAAAAAAAATAGTTTATTATGATTAGCGCTAACTAATTGGAAAACAGTAGAAACATATTAAAGATCTAATAGCGTAGATATTAAAGATAATAAAAAATTAGCCTACTCATTTCGATGTAAATCTCTTCTGTTACATTTTACCACACTACATAATTACGCTTTGAATAACGATCCGAAGTGTAGGTGTACTTCAGGGTGGCAATGTCTCTTTTACATTTGCTAATTTATATATATTATTACGAGTTAAATAATATAAGTAATAAACAGTACAAATTATTCTGGTACATAGATGACATAACATTCAGCAAAAGCAATAAATACAGTAACAGTATAGATTTAAACTTGTACCCTAACGATTTCGAATTATTATTATAATGGCACCGATTTTTTAGGAGCAAACTTCTTAGACTGCAGCAATAATAAATATTCTGCAGCAATTTAATCTTCATTTGTTTGATAGAAGATACAATTACCTTTTGGAAACGGTCAACTTCACTTCATGATATCATAAGTCTATCTTTAGAAACAATATTGTCAATCAGCTTATTAGAATAGAATCAGCTTATATCAATCAAAACGTGACAAATTATAAGCCATTAAGTAATATGTATTGAGAGCTTCCTTTTTATCAAAATTCCGATTTTCTTATTTTTATTTCGAGTGAGATTCAGTTTAATTCCTAAGCGTTATTTCTTTACAGCTTATTCACAGGGATCTAGCAGCGAGGAATATTCTTTTGGCAGAAGATAAAATTGTGAAGATTTGCGACTTTGGCTTAGCAAAGGACTGTTACAAATACTCCAACTATATTAAAAAAGGAGACGTAAGTCTTGCTTCTTTGAATAATTTCATCCTTCAACCATTTGCCTCGACATCAGGGATTTTCATACTCAAGTAGAACTTTGTTTATCTTTTATTCGAACTTCTATGAGTAACATATATAGTATTTTTACTTTATACGTTTAAAAAAATTTCAGAGGGTTAACTCAATTGTATTTATAATGAATACGGATTCTAAATTTTCATTTTTTTTAGGGTCCATTGCCGATCAAATGGATGTCTATTGAATCGATCTGGGATCATGTGTTTACTACTAAAAGTGATGTGTAAGTACAAAAACTACAGAAAAAGCTAATTATTGAGAAAATCAAATTTGTTTTTCTTTTCAATGCAGTTTATTTGGCTCGGTTTTTAACACAACGACCGGGGAAACGGCGAATACGAACTTACCAGTAGTGGGGTTCGAAAACCAGTTTATTTTAAGCCAAATTTTCCAGTACTGCTTTTTGCATCAAAATAAACTTAAAGGCTGGAAATACCTTTCAATTTTTTGTTTGTTTTTAAGAAAAAAAGCGTGTGCATTACTTTCCTTTTCTTGCTTTAATCTTTTTCAGGTTGTCTTGCAGTTCTAACAATAGTAAACGTTCTACAAAAACAAAATAGCGTCGAAAATTGACTTTCGAAGCCCTTTGTAACGCTGTAACAAGTACTTTCTGCGAATACTCAACTTTTAAATCCTTCTAATTGAAATGAATAATAGATAAAATATAACTATACAGATTAGATAAGAGTAAACAAAGCACCGAGTTACAAAAAACTTAAAGAATAAATTTTAGAAAACAACTGGCGAAGTTTTCCCATTTACAATGATTGGCATTTAGCAAAATTTTTTACACAACAAATGATAAATTCTCTAACCTATTTTTGAGATCCAATTAATATTCAACGAGCCAGACAACGTTAAAAAGTGAGTTGTACTAACTTTTTGCTTGGAAAACGAAAAATCGAAAATAGAAATTACAAAAAGGAGGGTGACTAATTACTAATAACAGTGGAAAGCTTCCGTGTTTTGTATGAATGCAAATTCTGTACAATGTTAAACGCAAAAATAAGTAAGCAAAATATAAGCTCGAGTCGCACCGGTTGCATATTTACTTTGAAGAAAGAAAGCAGATAGTAGGCAAATGGATTTCAAATACACATTTCCACCGCTGTGTACAATTAGCACTTGAGACTATTTCAAAGATTTCAGTTTATACATTCAAGAGATCATTAAAGAATTGAACAAACGATTTCACTGAAAAGAAATTTACACATCAGGAAGTCACCTGTATCTTGAACTAGGAGGTCTACAAATATGTTCCCAGACTCTTTACCCAAATTTAAGAAATTTGGGTTTAATGTTTAGGAGCACGTACATATGTTTTTTACAGAACTTGATACTTCATCTTTTCACATTCAAATCAACACATGATTGTTTCAATTTCAATAAATCATTCATTTGAGTTTTTTTCTTACCTTTTGTGAACCTGTTGAGTAATTTCCTTCAAAATGAAATTCAAAGTTTATTTTTCCATTGCTGCTTTCAATTAATGGCCTGGAAACTACATTCTTTCATGCAATTGTAAAACAAGTTCATTTTTATTAAGCCTAAAAAACTATTTTTCTATTTCTCCATGTTTATAATCCCAAGACACCAGAAATGTATTTTATAACAAGCGCTAAACTTTTGTTTCAATTAAACTTACTGATATCTCGGTTCTAGTTGCACAATTTTATGAAAAGTGTAGGCATTAGGTTACCAATGAGGGTCCTCGAACCCATCATTTAAAGGGAAACATTTGCTTTATAATGCACACTGAAACTAAGGATTACATACAAACACTAAAGCAGGATATTCAACCTGGGTTCCGGGAATTTACTGGCTACACAGAACTATAAAGTGAACCCGAAAAGAACCGTGAGCTAAAAGGAATACGACACATCTTTAGTAAAAGCGAGTAAATAACGAAATTACATTACGTATCGTTTTTATATAGTTAACACATTAAATGCCATGGCAATTTTCAAAAATCTGGCCTAAAATGACAATTTGATTTAATCAAAACCTCTAATTTGGGGACAGAAATTCAACAAAGTCCTGAATTATTTATTTTCCAAGAGCATTGACTTTTTGTTCTTTTCCCAGAAGCCATCTATCGATATTTTAGCACTGATATACTACGAGTTTATTAGTAGCTGCACAAAAATAGTAAAAAAAACACGAGATAACTCGTAGTTGGCAGCAACGTGTTAATTCATACGAGGAAATATATATGTATACAGTTTTATATATAGTTGTAGGAAGAGTATACAAACACTAATAAAAACATTCAGCTTTAGATTAAAAGTAAATAGAATTTCATCCATATATATGTATATATCTATATTTCATCCATATACCCTATAGTGTTGTAGAGTATTAACTTACGTACTCTTAGTCTTCGCATGCATGTATGTACATATACAAAAGCTTAAATGTGTAGTAAACGTTTATGTCGATTCTTCTCTTCCCTTCAATCATATCCATTTCAAAGAGTTTGTATCTTCACAAAGTATTTTCAGTCTTTTAGACACATTAACATTTTATTCTGCTGGGAAAATGTGTCGTTTTGCAGAACGATGGTTGTGTGTAAAGTAGTGGTTTTTAAAATCACGCAACGATAAGTATTCAGGAAAATAAATTTCTCGCTTAACATTACGTTAATTATTGCGAGTTTGGGGATGTAATTGGATCCCAAGAATAGTGCAATACAACACCACGATAATGACATTAGAGGTGTTTTGTAATACGTAAATAGAATTTGCAACTCAACTTGGCCAATATTAAAATGTTATTGCGTGAAAAAAAAAGGAAATAAAACGACAATAGATGCTAACTTTTTTTTTTCCTACACTCTTGTTAGATGGTCGTTTGGAATTTTCATGTGGGAGCTTTTCACCCTGGGAGGCAACCCTTACCCAGGTCTTGATATCGATGAACATTTTTACAAGAAACTTAAGTCAGGATACAGGATGGAAAAACCAGAATTATGCCCGGATTTTGCGTAAGTATTCGAAATCAATAAAAACACAGTAAATATAACTTCCGATATATTTTAATCATTACTCTATTGTCGATTACAAATTGTCCAATAGGCTTGATTACATGGTATTATGACGTCAAATAGAAATGTTAGATTTGCTTCAAATTATGAAAACTTGATTTATTTTTGTCGCAGCCTTATAACACAACTGCGTTTTGTAATGGTAGCGTTCATTTAAAAAAACATAACCGTTAACGTATTTTTTAATAATTCAATTTCATACCGTCACTTCTATAAAAATGGTAAAACTTAAATATTTCTCGGGGTAATTCATTACAAAAGTTTATAATATTCTCGAGAATTTTATAAAAGATTATAAAATCAATGGCTGTGTCTTCCATTCTTGAACTTTACCGGGAGCTGTTCGCATATTAACAAAAATTCAGACTTAAGATACTGGAATTTTGAAACCTCGGTTTATTTAAATTATTTTGGGGGAGAAAAAAATTTCATTGACATATGAAATGCCAAGAATTTTCTTTCAAAACAACATTTTTATTAGATACGAGTGTAGAAATCTTTTAGCAACAGTCATTTTTTTTCAGGTATGAAATTATGAAAGAGTGTTGGAATACTAACCCAAGTATGAGGCCGCATTTCAACCAGATTTCAGAAAGACTTGGAAATTCGCTAGACCAGAGTATAAAACAGGTACTTTAACAATTTACTTCATCATATCACTCTTATGTTCTCAACCCATACATATAATTATACATTGATTCATACATATATATATACATACACACACATACATATATGTATATATATATATGTATGTATGTATATATATATATATATATATATATATATATATACACACACATATATATATATATATATATATATATATATATATATATATATATATATATATATATATACACACGTTCCTTCCATGAACCTCAGACTTAAGACAAGTCTCGAAGCCGCTGCTGCTCGTATACATCTAAGGTATCTCACCACTATTTGTTGTATTTATCTACCTCCTAACGAATCTGTGTCACAGCAATCATTAAATAGACTCATTAATCAACCCCCCTCCTCCCTTTATCATTATTGGTGACTTTAATTCCCATAGCCCCATTTGGGGAAGTCTTGACCAATAGAGGTGAATTCATTGAAAATCTTATAGATGACTTTTCTCTATGCATTCTCAATAACGGCGACAATACTTATTTTCACACCCCTACGCAAACGTTCCATGCCATAGATCTAGCTATCTACTCTCCCTCCATTTTTCCGTTTTATCACTTCTATGTTTCAGATAATTTATATAATAGTGAGCACTTCCCAATATTCCTCTCTCCCCTGTATTCGCCCACTGGAGATTCTACTTCTGTTCACCGTTACATATATGATAAGGCAGACTGGAAAACCTTTACTTTCCTAGCTAACATCCCTGAGGACATGATCGATGGTGATATCAGTAAGGTTGTCCATATTGTTATTGCCACTATTCTGCAAGCGGTTAATGCCAGCATTCCCTTATCTTGCAATCTCCCTCTTAAAAATAGAAAGCCTTGGTAGAACGAAGAATGTCGTAAACCCAAGAAGATTCAGCAAAAGACGTGGGGCATATTCCGTAGGTACCACACTACCGAGAACCTACTACAATTCCAAAAAGCCCAGGCGAGAAAAGTTAGGAGAGGTTGCCAGAGTGAATCATGGCAACGTTATGTTTCTAGTATTAACTCTAACACTTCATCCAAGCAGCTCTGGACGAAAGTAAGGCGTAACATGGGGATATATTAGAATAGCCATCCAGTTTCTTGTCTCCTTCATAACGGCCAATCTCAAATATTAAAAATATTGCGAATACCATTGCTTCTTCCTCTGCTTCCGCCTCAAACAGCACTTCATATTCAAGTGAGTTTCTACGCCACAAAATCAAAGCTGAAGACCAATCCTTAAGATTCACTACTGACTAACTTACCTTACAACTGTCCCTTCACTAAAATTTAAACTACTTAAAAGCTTAAGACATCCAAAAACTCTTCCCCTGGTCCTGATAACACCATGTATCAAATACTAAAGCATCTAGCACACAGCTCTCTTCTAAATCTTTTATGCTTATATAACCGCATCTGGACAGAGCACACCTTTCCTATTCAGTGGAAATCTGCTATTATTATCCCTATGCCCAAAGTAGACAAAGATACTTCTAACCTTAGCAATTATCGCCCAATTGCCCTCACTAGCTGCCTTTGTAAAATATTTGAGAGAATGGTCAATTCTCGTCTGGTATATATTTTAGAAAACAAAAACTGTATTCCACCTTTTCAGAATGGTTTTAGAAAAGGTCGTTCCACCATTGATAATATTCTTTACCTAAAAACGCAGATCAGAAATGCTTTTGCGAAAAGGAGCCATTTAGT
>CM063503.1:127832019-127852019 GCA_032207245.1 Pardosa pseudoannulata | reverse complement strand
CCCTCTCCTCTCCAAAGTTTTTGTTTAGGCAGAGAATGGTAGAACTAGGAATCTAGTGTAATTTCAAGTACTGTAATAAACTTATCTTTAATTATATTTCTGCTTTATTATTTTCATAACCCGAGCAATTCAGCTAGTTGATTACTAAAAGCGGATAATTTAAACAAGTTAATTGATACCTCTCAAAGAGTAAATAACAATGAGAATTTCTTTTACCTTTAATATCTCGATAATGACGTTGCATTATATCTTACTAGTAATACTTTTCCTCTACTAACAGCATTACATCGATGTGAATGAACCATACATGGAAATGAACAGAAAACTCAAGTCTCCATTTTACTCCAATGTTGAAATAGAAGAAGCTGTACGGCCGTACGTCAATTCGAAAGTTCAAGATACTGCCCCTGAATACGATGTTCCACGAGTTCGTTCAATCTTAGATAAGTCAGTTCCAACTGAACCAATGGAAGTAGTTCCAATGATTCAGCTCGAATCCAGTTGCCAGTGGCACCATCAACAACCTTCTCTCAAACAAGATTTACATACTACAAAAGAGTTAGATACAACATGGAATTTACCTGTATCATCTGATATAATAACTTAATCCGATTTCGAATAATCGAGCTAATGATATCAAAAAAGTGCACTTTCAAGTAAAACCACTGGAAAGTTACTGTTGTACATAAAAACTACATGTCTACATCATATATTCAGTCATACTTTTCAAAAAAATATTTTTGAAATAAGAAAGTTTCTTTTTGTGAAATCTCTGAGTAACAAATGTTGCAATATGCAAATTCATTGAAATTTTGGTAAACAATTTTTCACCTACTAATTAATTTAAATAAAATTCAACCCATCGGAAATTTCGTATAAAATTAAGAGCATTAAAAGATCTAGAAATTATTTGATCCACTT
Source organism: Pardosa pseudoannulata (assembly GCA_032207245.1). Lineage (NCBI taxonomy): Eukaryota > Metazoa > Arthropoda > Arachnida > Araneae > Lycosidae > Pardosa > Pardosa pseudoannulata. The sequence goes on along the minus strand of CM063503.1, from coordinate 127,851,098 downwards.
AAGGGTGTTTGATTAATTACGAATTGCAAACGATCCGAGTCTACAAGTTTATCTTAGATTTAAGATTCGACTGTGTTAGTTGTAATGCCAAACAATTTAAGTGTCTCATTACTAAATCGAATGTTGAGCAAGTAGAATAAAAAGCGGCTTCTATACATTTGTTTGTAAATATATATATATATATATATTCCCAAATGATAGAGAGATAAGGGGTTGATAACTTTGTGAAAGTAAAACCAAATAAATTAATTTTCATGGTTTTCATTTTCAGTTATCGGGTCATTAATTTTCAGTTAATTTACATTATCTGTTCAAACTGTAATGAACTAAACGAGTTAAATAAAGCTATTTTGAGATAGTGTGCCGAAAGTTTTGTTAAAAATTTCTTTCCTGTGAGTAAAAGAGTAATTAAAAGGACTATTTGAAGTACATCGTAGTAAAAAAAAATTATTTCTTGTACAAAACAAAATATAATTTTACTTTTATTTTATTTGTAAGATTTTATATAACCTTTAAGCATAAGGCTTTAATGACCCATTGCCTAGAAAAATGAAGGGAAATTTTCACTTATCTAGCGACAATGACAGTACAAGATGGGTTTTTTTCATACCTAGAAACGGGCCATCAACCCTGAAGGATGTCAAACTCCATTTTGATCATTCTCAGAAGAGATGATTTTCGCTCGAATTCCGAATCTTTACTCCCAGATCCACAGACTTCTCTGGTTGTGCGCTGACCACTAATCCGCCTTACTCTGTTTATTTATTCACTGTCTCTCTTATATCTGGCATGAATGTTTGCTTAGTCTTCAAACAGTACATCCTCCAAAACAAAGTTTCTTAGATACTGTTGACTAGAACTTCGATTTTTCGACTGAATGAAAATAGACCTTTGTTGAAATATTGAAAGTGTCACTTTTCCTTTTAGATTAATTTCTTGAATCCCCTAACTACCAGAAAAGTGTTATTATGCTATAACGATTTTGATCCATCAAAAGTCTGAAAATCAAGGATACAATCGACATTGGCGAGCAACCATCAGTTTCGGTTTGTAACTAACGAAGACTCATTTCTATTTCTAAAAACTAAACAAACATTCGTGTTAGTAGTAGTATAATCCCTTCTTTGGGATATATATTTACGAAAGTTTCCGATTTTTTTTTTAAAGCATTTCTTATTGCTAAAAATTAATACATATTCTAACCTGTGTTAGAAAATGAAAAATAGTTTTGTGATTGGTCTACTGATATCCTACCATACACATATCTCGTCCATTAATCCAATTTCCCTGCAATTTAAAAACACGAAAAAAAAAATTTTTTTTTTTTAGGTTTTACAATTTTTCTTGCTCTCTTACAGCATAAAAACAACATTGAAATCATTTACTGCAAATTATCTTAACGTTTACTTTGCCAAAATAATCTTGGTTATGAATATCAAAAACACTTTGTGTGTATTACGTGAAAATATTTCGAAAACAAGGCACAGCGCAACATTACGCTGTTCCCAACTGTTTCTTTTCTTCAACTTTTACCTTTTACTGTTTTCTTTGGTGCAACATCAGGAATAATAATGGAAATAGGTGAGTTGATTTCCATTACCCATATCTGTTGGAATGTAGACTTACAAGTCCACCTATAAAATGTTAAAATTTTGCCAAAAAGTATTCTCTATTTAACAACGAAAAATAACTGCATTTTTTTCTTATCTGTGTAAAATGCCTCCAGTATTTATTTCAGAAAATACCCTTTAATGATAGATGGAATTAGATATTACTGGGGAATAGGGGGCATAATTTGTTAAAGAATTGTTAGAACGTATCTTACGTTCAAATAAAGTTAAATTGAAATGAAATGTAGCCAAAAATGTGTGTAATTTAATAGGCATGTTGTGTCCATACCAATACTTTTAAAGGATTATGACTGACTTCGATTGAAATGACGATTGTATCTAGACCGAAAATGTGTGGCCCTTTGCATTACTATGAGAAATCGCAAACACGAAATCCAAGAGTTTCAAATATCTACTACTATCCCCAAACAAATGCTTCAAGAAGGACCAACTTAGCAAAGATCAAGAAAAATTTCGTTACAAACGGCTAGCTTAATGGGTCCAAAATCTGGTAAAAACTGTTTATTCTATTTTATAATTCATGTAACTGATTATCTAAATATAATACGAACTGGTAGTGCTTGTTCAACATATAAGTGGAAAAAGACTATTGAAACAATTTTCTTTATTAAATCTAATTATTGTCACAAATTTAGTAAGTTGAAATGACCCAAACAAAAAACCTGGGTACTTCAAGAAATGCAATTTTATCCAAACTTATTGTAACAATTGTTTTAAGGCACAAATAAAGCATTTTCCTACAGAACTATGTGTGAAAACATCTAGGAACAAATACATCACAAGAGTCACTGTGAAGGAAATCCCACTGGAAAGAAAGTCAAAGGAATGTTAAGATCAGAAACAGGAAAACTGCTACAATAAGGATAAGAAAATAATATTATAACTGGAACAATAAAAATATATGCCTATGGTACAATCAATTTTCAACTATTCACAAAATTCAGATTATTATTACAGTTTGAATGCACATACTAAACATTTAAGACTCTTTCTTTGCAGTAGATAGTATCCATCTACAGCTGCAGAAAAAGAAACAAACAAATACATTACTATACAGGTAACTAAGCAAGCACACTCACATATCCAATGAGTCATTTAAAAAAAAATACCTAGAAGAGGAAGTAAATGCATATTATGGGAGAAAATTAAACAATGGCAATGACAAAAGAGAGGAAATATTTCACCACTTTGACCATGGGTATCAAATTATACAAATTTTCACAGACACATGTAAAAAATAGTTTTTTCACATTTAATAGTAGAAATTTCTGCTTGGGATACAAATAAAACTAACACTACTGAAGGATTACAACATATACACAGTAGAAAGAGTATAATCTGTATTCCATTCATAAATTTCTATTAAGGTGTAACACTAATAACGTGTCATATTATTTAGGTCTGACCTAAACTGCCAAACCACATTTTCTTTCCTGTGCAAACAGGAATAAAGCCCTAAAATGAGCTTCGATACAATTTAAAAAGAATTTTGAAACAGGGAATGTAAAAAATTGGCTGCTCATCAAAAAACAAGCATCTTACTAACTTACATTTCTATAACATTCAACACAGTTGTAATAATGGGGAAATTTTTCACTTTAATCTACTGTTAATAAATATAAATTGTAGTTGTAATCAGTTAGACATTTAACTATTAAAGAATATAAATAACTATGAGAAATTCATGATTTCTTACGTAAGTGTGACAGAAATTGTGCAAGTAATGATACTTTTTTGTCCCTATATGACTTTATTGATTATACAGAGGAAATATTTAAAAGTAGACAACAGGATGTAAAACATAAAATAGAACCTATTTGAGTGAGAAACAGTCAAAGTAATGCCTGTTAATCACACAGAGACTATTCAGATAAAAATTAATAGATCATGTCATTTTCTTTAAACTAACTCATTAAGTGAAATTTGAAACTTGCATTTATTATTTAAGTGATTTTATCAGGTCAGAACTACACATAGATAAAGCAAATTTAAAAGTATTTTCTGAATTCTAATGCAATTAACAAATAATCCATTTAGCATTCAAAACTAATTTACAATGTCTAACATTTACAAATCTGTAAATCAATGATATAGCCCAAATTCATATTCAAAATAAGAATCAGAGCTAATGACACTTGTAATTTTTGTGATAGAAAACTAGTTCATTTTCAATCTATTTAACAAAAACGCTTAAACAATCATAGCAGAAAATTTATAAATTTTCAGCTGAATGTCTAAAATTAATCAGCTTAATTACCAATGCCAAGTGTAATTTAATACAACAATATCATTTACTTACATATACCATTTTCATTTACATTAATTTATTCTGTAAATTCTGAGTTAAGTGGAAAACTGAATACAGTCTAAAACTGTATAAAGTGAGTTGCTTAACAGGCAACTTCTTAAAGGTATGTTTTTTATACATTAGTTAATATTACTATCACTCATAAAAAATAAATATTTTGAATTTGTTGTCCAAAATATGTTATTCAGAAACAAACTTGGAACACAGTACAATATATAAGTAAATGTTTCATCTAAAAAAACTTTATACAAATAAATGATAAAACTTAAATTTTTTTAACAAATTCTTAACTATCAGTATCTTTATGACCCACAATATAAAGTTTAACTGACTCTGAGATATATTTTTTAACTTGCATAATTTTTGTATGTCATATTTTATAAACATTGTACTTGCATAAAAATGCATATTGTTATTTTCTTTTCTATAACAAAATACTTTTCAGAAGTTTACTTAAACTGCAAACTTCAACATTAACTGAGAATTTTTTTTTACTACTTAGACTTGTATATCATAACAGAAGCATACTAATGGAATGTTGAAATTTCATATTCATGGATTTTAATAAACTTAATTCACCCAAAATTTTCCTTTCTGTTAATTCATTTTTGGATATTTATGTTTAAAAGGAAATTAAAATCACTAAATGTGCAACAGATATAATAAACACTTGAATTAAATGAAATTTATATTTCATTTTGATAATTTAGTGAAGACATTCAATATTCCACACATTCCATCAATGTATACAAATCTTCAAAAGTAAATCAGAATTCCTGAATGCCTATGAATCCTTAATATTAAATACAAACTAAAGAACTGTTGTTTTTAATTCAATATACTAAAAGAATTTCAAGTTTTAACATAGACAAAGATTGGAAAACTAAAAGGAGTTCCCATAACACAATAGCTCAAATGATACTTAAAACATGGCACACCATTAACACATTGTACGTGGACAGATGGAAATATATTCATTCAACTTTTGTTATTATTATAAGCATTGAACTTTTTGTTATAAAACACTGATTTTTTTATAATAGAATGCCTTTAATATGAAAAATAAAGGCACTTTTTGAAAAAATGAAATTTTACTAATATTATTTAAAACCAAATCACTTAATAGATCATTAAGATAGATTATTTATAAGTGAAAAGATTAGTAGCATAAGAAACATGACTATTGGAAAAGTTCAATACAAAATTTCCTTCAAGATAATTAGAAACATACAAAATTTTCATGTTTAATAATATTGGTTTTGCATTTTACAGACCATCTTTCTGTTCTAATTTTTCTAATTAATCTATTTAGAGGATGTTTATACTTGCATGCAAACATTCAAGATATGCATAAAGTAGTGGTTAAGTAAATGTACCAACAGTTAAAAAACAAAGAAACATTACTAATTACCTGAGATCTACAGAAAATGTAAAATTACATGTCCCAACAATGGATTATCTTTCTATTTTACAAAACACAAAACATATGTAAAATTATGAATAGTTAAATAATTAAATACAGCAAGCATATTCAGGTTTTAAGAGTAATACCCTCAGAAACCCCACTTATTTGCAGGGATATGGACAAAAATATAGATTTGGTACTTTAAAAAGTACCCCATCAGCAAGAAATTGTTATCTTTCAAGACTAAAAGACAGATTTTCATGCACAAGTGGGATTATGAAAAAAAAATAACAGAAAATTCAATTTTAAAATTAGCCAAAATATTTTATCAAATATATTTATGGTATAAAAAGAATATTATTAATGAGATCACTAAATATTCAATATATTTTTTTAAACTTGAGTTAAAATAAGAAAGGAATAGTTGTTACATACAGATAATTTAAGAAAACTATTATTAACACTGTAATGCTAGTTTCAAGAACTATTGAAAAGCATATTAATAAATCTTATAACATATTTCTTATAATGAATGACAGGGTCTCAAATAAATTTAGAAAAGCTTATACTTTAACTTATGAATGTAATCTAAAATTTTATTTCTATTTTGAAGCCCCTTTCTCCCCAATTCAATTTCAATAGGGTTAGAAAAAAACATCCTGTTTGCAGATTCAGTACTTGTGTTGCCTCAAACTGCCAAGAAATTTAATTATTGTCTTAATTTTTACCTTCTTTTAACTGGTTGAGTATGAATTGCAAAATGTCATGCATATTAAATTACTTTAAAAATCAAATCTATTTCAGTTGTACTTTAAAATATACAAACAAAACAAGACACTAACTGCTGAAGGGCATATTAAAAAAATTTATATAATATAATGATTGTTCAATTCTCATCCCTTTCAGCTGAGCTGAAATTCATAACTTTATTTTTTAATCCATTTTACTTATTAGTTTAAATATTTTAAACTGAATTGGAGTATGTAAGAAATTTTTTCTCTAAGCAATATTTGCTTAAAGAATTCTAGCTATCAAAATTTATGAATAACTACAGCAAAATAATGTAGTATTCATGTAAACTGTATCATTTAGCATTAAAGTATGCTAATTTTCTGACAAATTAGTTCAATTTTCTAAAAAGTAATTTTTTCTTACACATTTTTAAATCAGTAAAAGAATCTGAGGAATCCACCAAATGTAACAATTGATAAAACAGACAGAAATTTCCTGAAGAATTATGACAGTGTGTATATATATTTGGCTAAGAGATTATTGGAGACTTTGGCACAAGTATTTTACTCACCCTTTTAAAAAAGAAACAATTTTAAAGATATAATAAATTAATTAATATACCAATTAGAAAAGGATGTAAAAAGATGAAAATTAATTAATTCCATTAGTTTGGTGACAATTTAATTATGTTAACATCATTCACCCTTAATCCATGCAAGAAATTAGCAAAAGAAGCAAAATAAAAAATTAAAATAAAAATCTTTGCAAAAAAAAAAAAAAAATTCTTTGCAATTGTTTAGCAAATAGCAATAATATACCAATGATTGTGAATGATCTCTTTAAAACTAACATTTATGAAAAGAAAAAGAGCAGCTATATATCTATCCAAAGTATTATGCATGTAGTTGATAGAAAACTTCATTTATCTACCACTGTTCCAAAATACGAACATATTTCCTCAAGATATAATTACATATATTATCTCTTCAAGAAATAATTAGTAAAATAATTAACTTTTGTCCATATTTTTCTAAACAGTTAAATAACTAAATACTTAATACCATGACAAAGAACATTTTTTTTAAATAAAATGCCAAAAAGAGAAGGGTTAAAGTCATCACTCCTATATAAACAGTTCTCCTTTTCTTCATAAAAAGACATTGCTTAGAAAATTCAATGGAGACATTTTAGATATCACAATATTATGAAAGGTAAAGTAAAGCAAATGACTAGCTTTACCTTTAAAGTATAGATCTTTGGAATATAAAATTCATGACTAGTGGATTTTTCCACAAGTGATCAATTCTTACAAAATTTCCACAATTATTTCTGAAATAGTAATTTGACAAATCAAAATCTCAAAGTTGTTTTTAAGACAATGCAACAGAAATGGCAACTAATATTACGTAGCTTAAGTGACAAATATTTCATGCAGTTTTCAAATAAGTAACTTTAGGATGGCCGGTACAAAAATCCATTTTTTTCAGGCTGCATCCACTGAGATATGATAGCATCTACCATTTCAACTAGCAGACGGTTCTTCTCTTCCCATTCACTACAAAAATAATCACATCATAATTATTTCAAAATGCCATTATTTCAAGATAATATTAAAAAAAATTTAGCAAAAACTAAATAATATTGAAAAGCACTTGAAGTAATCTTACTCACTGAACATTTAAGATTCTGTAAATTAGATTAACAAAATATTAATATGACATTGACTGATTCCACTTATCAATTAAAATAGTTATACATTTAGAAACAATAAAATTTCATGTTACTGAAATAATACCAAATTGAAAATTTAAGGTAGATGATTTGCCATTAAACAACCCTAACAATAATAAAAGGCACAGATCATAATAAAAGACAAATTTCTTATACCTAATTATCTCTATAATACCTAAAAGCAGTTTTAAAAAGAAATTTGAGAAAAACTAAATAATGAAAAATAGCCTCAACTAGAATTTTTCAAACAGTACTTTTACTCATTGAAAATTGAAGCTTCTGTAAATGAATTTTACAAGCATTATTATTATTTTGGTTGCATTTAGAAACAGAAGTGAATTACATATTTATCTTGTTATAAAACTGAAAATTCCTGAATTTTTTAATGATTTATTGTAAATTTTATAAAGTATTGTAAGTCATTATTATCTACCATCTTAGAATTATCTAGTAATACCTAGCAGTTACATTAGATATTTCAAACATATTTTTTAAAAAAGACTATATTTTACATATCTCTTTACAGAAAACCAAGTGTTATAAATAAAATTTCAGTACAATGAGCAAATTTTTTATCATAATTCAGCAAAAAATAAGACTTTTAAATGCAATTTTACCAATAACTTCACAGAACTAATTTTAAGTTGAATATAATATTCTATTATAGCATCATGAGTAGCCAGACACTGTAAATTTTCAACAGATTGTATTTTTTAAAAATAAATGAATATTAAAATATAATCCCTTTGTTGAAGTACTTTTTAGAAATACTGAAAAAAATGAGCTTATGCAAGGTATGTTCAAATGACAAAAAAAATTTTGGAATTTGGCTTATATTGTAACATTTTTTTTTTTTTTTTTTGGTACTAATCCCATTAACTTGATATCCAAATATTTTATGCTTCTTTATTCATTAATTTAATATATTTTTATCCTCAGAAGCAAAAAAAGTGTTTTAATGGTTTACAATGTTCTTTTCTAAAAATGCAAACAAAAAATTTCAAACATAAAACTTGAAAACCACATAGACAAAAAGAAGCTGCGTCCAAACAACCACTTGGTTGAACTTTCAAAACTGCAGAGAGATATAACTTCTAATCATTTATCAATGTTGTATGTCCGATTACATCACTACCATAAAAAGCTACATCATTTGGCATGCAAACATGTTAAATGAGACATTTCTAGACATATAATAACTTCCAAAAGAGGATGTTAAGATGTAACCATTTCTTACTTTTCAGGGACTTGGGCTACCATTTCTGTATAGTACTTCACTTTTGGTTCAGTGCCACTCGTTCGGAGAGTTGCCTCACAGCCATTTTCAAAATAAAAGGTAATCATTTGAGTACTGGAGCTAGTTGGCAAAATCTAAATATTTAACACATCATTTAATTCAAGCTTTAATCAAATATTTTCTAAAATTAATAATTATCTAACAGAAAAAAGCATTAACTATTTCAAAAAGCAGATAAAGTGTTTGCCTATTAATGACATTTCAGATAAAACTAATTCTTAAGCTATTATCATACTCTTAATAAAAGAAATGATGCATGTCCTTACAGCACAGCTGTTAAATATTTTTGATATAACTCTCACACATGAAAACAAAAAACCCATTAGTAAACATTCTAAATAGATATTTAATTATTCAAAAAATATCCCGTATCAATAATTTCATTAACATTATAAAAAGTAATTTCATGTCTTTCAGAAAGTTTCCATAGAAAGTTCAAAAATATTCATTTAAATATAAATTTTCAATTCCTATATAGAATTCATATTTAAATTTTGAAAACATTTAGTTATGTTTATATGTTTGATTTAATAGTTTATTATGACTATATTAATAAAATTAAAAATAACCCAACAAAGGTGATGAGAAGTTCCACAAAAAACAACCTAATAACTACAGTAATTTCACAATTTTTTCTAAATCAAAATTTTATTTTAGCCAGATTAAATGCTTGACAATGAAGTATTAATAACAATATTAATCATCTATGTCAAAAAATGCAGGTTTTACCTATTAACTATCTAATAATCTATCCATGGGAAAACACTAAAGTAGCAAAATTGACTAATCCCATGCTTTCTGTGGGGACAACTTAAACATGTATATAATTTACAAGCACTTAACACCAATATGAACAATTTGAATTAGGATCTAGAGTAAGAACTAAATCTACATTAAAGGCATTCATACAAAAATGGAGTATATTTAAGGATTCACATGGATGTAAATTTTAAATATGTCTTTCTGAACATGATTTTGGTTTAAAAAATTCAGCACCTAACCATGTCTTTGATTTTATCCTCTCTTCATTGTAGAAAACATTCATTTGCATTATGATATACATCTATTTTAATCACCTTTAGGGAAAAAAATGCTTACAGCTTTTTTGTCAGGTTGACTGCTATCAAATCCCGTAGTAAGATCTCTTACAGCTACAACGGGAAAATGAGATTTTCCATTTTCCAAGAATTCTGGATACTACAGGAGAAAGAATAAATAAATAATAAATCATCTGACAAAATAAAATATTTGGAATTTACTAGAAATGCCAATCAATATTAATGGAAAACATCGTTTTAATGTAACATTCAACAGCATAAAAAATTATGTTTAAATTCATCCTCCCATAAAAATACAGTATATTATAATCACATACAGAATGATTTTTTAGTTTTTTAGCAACTATTATCAAAATATGATCACAGAACAATTTAACACCATAACAGTGGAACACTGCTTGTTTTGTCTTTACAAACGTAAATATTTCTATACTTTATTTTGATAAACACAACTCCTTAGGACAGTCTTTGCAGAACTCTTTTCAAAATTACCTTATTAGGAATGCCATTGTAATTTCTCAAGTTTTCAAACATTGATTTCATAGCTGCAGGATCATGACAAATAAAGTAAGAATTTCGGCTAACATGATAACCATATCTAAAATAGAATAAAACATATATTACTATTAGAAAACATACAAATCCAAATTTATAGATTTGTCTCTTATTACAGAGTTTCATACAAGTTAGGATACTTACACATATTACAATTATATTTATCAATACATTATATCTTTTAAGTTACCTAATTAATGAATTTTACACAGATTCCGCAAAACTATTAGAAAAAAAGGTTCTAGCTAATTAAATTATGCCAAGAGAGAAAAACTAAAAAAATCTGCTAGCATAAAAGTTAAAAGTGATAATTGCATTTTTCTAACAATCAAATTGGGTTTAAGGAATGATATGATACTATTAAATAATAAAGCTTGAGTAACTAATTTACAAGTGTTTTTAAACATTCCTTTTATCAGGCAAAAAATAAAAATAAACTTCTTAAAAATGGTAAAAAATATATATCAACTGAATGCACATATTATTATTTGTCTTATATGATAAAAAAAAAAAAATTCAATTACAGAAAAATTTTTTATCAATTTTCTTTTAATGTATAAATTTAATACCTTTAACATTTAGAAAAAATAAAATATTAATCCCATAAAAATGTATACAATATATTAAAATACTTTTCTATAGCCAACATAGTTAAGGAAAGATTAAAAATAAATTAATCAAATTATTAAGTGTTATTTGTTCATTAAAAATTAATTTTAAGTTCAATATATTTCACATTCAGAGTCCTGTAATACATTGAATTTTGAAACAGTTTTGGAAACAGAAAATAACTTTTCAACATAGAAAAATAATATTAATAACATTTCCATTCAAATGTTAATAACATGTCTAAATAAACACCAATCAAAATAGAAACTATATTTTTACTACTCTTTTTTTGTCTTAGAGATGCTTAGAAGCATCTCTAAGACTTGCTCGAAAATAGACTTGTGTTTTCTTCAATTAATGCTTTTAATATATATTCATTTAACTGCATCTATAGCAGAATTTAACTTTTAAAAATAAAAGTACTCCTACTTTTCTTTAAGCAAATGATAAAAAGTTCCAAAATCATATTGGAGAGAAACCTAAAATCTTCCATTCAATAAACCTGTTACACATCTAGCCTATTTTCTCCCTATCTCATGCATTACAGCACTATAGAAAACAAATAGTATAGATATTAACACTGTAATCAAATTAGTGTCACTCGCAATTAAGCTATTAGTATGTTGTTTAAAGAAGGTTCAAATTCCATCTAATCTCCAAATACAATGTCAAGTCCTACCAAGCTGGGGGGGGGGGGGGTAGCAGGAGATTGTGAAGTCAACATATGCATTATACTTTTCTTTGTTTAGAATATATTTAGTTTATGTTTCAAGAAACAAATGATTTGCTTTTATTAAAACCTAGGCTTTATTTTTTAATCACTCACACCCTTCCACTGAATATGCTAAGTTGTAAATTGTTTTTTGAGTAAAATACCACAAAACCCACATCTCAATTTTGCTCTCAAATGATTAGACCCATGTCTTTTGCAAGTAAGACTATGAATTTGTGTTTTATTCTATAAAATATTCTGCAACCAAAGCCAGACTTTATCATAAGAATGACTCTGACAACCAGACCTCCTACTCTTCATAAGGAAGTCATAAAACTGTTTGATATAATACCAGAAATCTTACTAACAGCATACCATCCAACATTGGTCCTTAACCAATCTATAGCCTTCACAAGTGTTATACTATACATGACCTATATATTGTCCCAATGTACCAGGAGTAAGAATGTAATTTACCATTATCTTAATTTATAACTATTACAAAGAGTTCATTATATCAGCTTCTCTAACTTCTAGAGTTTACCTGGTCAGAGGAACTTGACCAGCTAAAAACAAAACATGGCTTTTGTGCACCAAAAATACTTTTATCATTATCTTTCTAGCATAATAGCATGCTTTAAAAATTATTTAGGTATGGACCAATGTTTTATCATCCTGTAAAAGAAAACCAATATAGATAAACATAGTGCTTGAGTTTTTATTTCAAATGCAACCAAAAACAAATTCCAGATGACTGCCTCTGGAACGCCTTTTTAAAAATCTGTTTGCTTCAACTTCAGGAGAACATAAAGCCTCCATCAGCCATCCAAAGGTGGTTTTGCAGAAGACTTCTGTCTTATGAGAGAGGATCCACAGTTTCCCTCCCCCTCCTCCTTGTATATGTAGCTTTTAACAGCTACAGGGAATTATTCTGACTGGTCTTGATTATTGAGAACTGTTATGAGTGTTTCTTTGCTTTGTTTTCAGCTAGCTGATCTATAAATTAAAGATGCAAAGAGCACCATCATCTCAGGTTCCAGATATCTCAAATATTCAAGAAAAAATTAGCAGCCTGATGTACACACAAAAAGAAGTTTTTGGCCTCTAAGCCTCTTTTGTCTGATCCTGTCTAATAGTGTTGTGGAGTCTGGTTGGGTCAGTTTCCCTCTCCATAACATAGTGGATGAACTTTGGGCGTCAAGAAAACTGAGATATTTTTAGAGTAGCAATAATTTTGAGAGGATTGTTATCTTAGAGCATCCAACTCCAGAAATGCTACTTTCTTGTTCATTCTAGGAGTGATGACACTGTTCCTGTCAATTAGCCCAAGTGAAAGAATTATAACTCAACCGAGTTGTTTAATTGTTGCTCCTCAGTTCTTTGCAGTTCTACGAGACCTATAAATAATTCATGAATCATTTTTCGTAAAATAAACTCTTAATCCAGGTCTTTCAATTTAGTTATGCAACAATCATTCATTTTGTATATGAAATTCTACATCTATAATCTCATTTATAAATAACTAAACTATAATTATTTATTCATGCTCTATGAATATTTTAGCTCAAATATTTTCTAACAGTAAAGATTAATCTGTTTTGAAAGGCTCGACTACCTTTTTTCAGCACTTCTGACCTGGAGACATTATACTGTAAATGAAAGCATTCTTATAGTATGATTGACAAAATGCATACTGAAAAATATTTTAATAATTGTAAAATGCCATAGATAATGGACATCAGCCCAAAAGATGCTAACATTTAAAAAGTAGTAGTATCAAAAAGCTACACAGCTTTTGTAATATTAACTAAAATTCTAGAATCTCTATTTAAAAAATATCAATGAAGAGTTAAAAAAATATCTTAATAGGAAATTAATTTGATTATAGAGTAACTGTGAAACGAATGCAATAAAATTTTTTTAAAAAATCCTAAGTATTTTACAAACATTTGTAAGCAAATATATCTATCTACTCACATACTTCTAACAAACAATTACAAAAAAATTACCTGATTATAATTTCTTAATTACTTAAGATATGCAAGATTACATACATTATATAATAAAATATACACAAAATATACAGATTAGAAATAAATATATGCATTACACTATGTATTTTGAGCTAAATGCAACCAAACTCACTAAATCTCTATTTTTTGGCATTAATGCATAATTTAGTAATTATTTCCCATTTCCAAAATTATAGTTACTACAGCAGTTAGACATGATTACAGTCATTATTAAACAACTCAAAAGAAAAAATTCTGAATGGAAAGTTGATACTTAATGGCACAGACAATATTGTAACAAGAAAAAATAGTGATTGAAGTAATATTCTACTTGCTGACTTTTAAAAAATGTCATAGTTAAATGTTTAATAAAACTTCAGTTGGTTAGATGGTTGGTATTTAGTGGAATAAGTAATTTCAATTATTAAAAGTTAATTATAATTTTTTCTTAACCAGGAAAATTATAGTAAAAAGTTAATTGTAAATAATAATTTTTTAAGCATTCATTATAATAACATACATTAGTTATTCTTTAAATTCCATCTTAGAAAAACACAAAATTAACTAAAATTTCAAAATTAATGTCTATTTAGCAAAAATCAATAAAATAAGATGTTAAAATTATCAACCATAACTTATCAAGCTTTTAAATTTTTAAAAAGTCACATTTACAAAACTCTGATAAAACTGATATAACCTCCAATCCAATAACATCAATACCTATTTTTTAATAAGTCCATACATGGGATGGATAATCTTCAAAAATATTAATAATCTCTTTCAAAAAATATGATTCAAATTTTTAAAATGATAATTGGATACTATTGACATTTTTTTTTTCAAAATTAGCAACATACTATTTAAGAAATAATTCTAATTATATTCTATTGGTGTTAACTTCAAGTGAGTTAATAGCACATGGTATATACATGATGTGGCAATCCCAAAAGTATTTGAAACAATGCATTTCTTAGAGAGTATCAGATAAGAGAAGAGGGAGATCAGGAAATAAAGCCATATTTGGCAGTCGCTTTTCAGAGAAACATATATATACTTTTTTTTTATCATTTCTGTATAAATTAAGCATAATTTTCAACTTTTACATCTGAAAAACCTATTGTTCTTTTCAAAAATTTTGATTTCATTTTTAAAGCACCAAGAACTATAGATAAATTCTTGATATATTTATGTGTGTTTATAAAGTTAAAAGAAAAATCATAAATTTTGTGAAAAATTTGTAAAGGTTTTAAAGCCAATAATTTGTTTATGAGTATATATTTTATTTTAATATAAAGCTAGACCTAATATGAAGATTATATTTTGTGTTTAAAGTGAAATATGAGAATAAGATCAATCATTTAAAAGATTGTAATAGCCTTCTAAACCAATTTTTTACATGTGCTGGAAACTTAAAGTTACACTTTTTAAAATATGTGTTCTATTAATCTCTTGCAAATTTATTAGCATGAGAAAAGGGAGGTCAACAAAGAATAATTAAAATTTTGCTTTACAGTGGAAAAAAAAATTGATGAAAAGTATTTTGAATATTTAAAATTGATAATGAGTTTTAATACAGTTTTCATTATTTTTCATGTTTCCGCACCTATAACTTTCATAACACTGCAAAAAGTCATTCTGTCTACAACAGCAGCGAGTTTAAATACCCAATTTTAAGTAGCTTTTTTTTTTTAATTATACCTAAATATAAGACTTTATTTTTAGAAACAAAGTGTCATGGAGCTCTCTTCAGTGCTAATATTTGTTAAATTATAATATAAACTATATTACTAAATGGTTTCCTTTTGTTTCCTAATATAAAATTTAGAATCATTTTATTCTAATTATGTTCCTCAAAAGAGATAATTTACTAAGTATGAAATTTTTACATTTAGGTTTTGTGATTAAGGAATATAATAATAAATTTACTTTAAATAGGTTTCTTTTAACAAGTCATGGAGTAACTTTTTCTCAGAATATGCCTCTACAGCCATAGAAGCTATCTGCATAGCAGCTTGAATTCCATCTTTGTCAAGAACAGTTGATCCACACATGTATCCTGAAAAATGCACATAACATACCATTTATCATTTGGTTCAGCTCTAAAATCAAAGTCCTATCAAAAAAAAAAGTTAGAATTTTCCTTTCCTTTTTTAGCATACATTTTCACTTCTAAAATTAAAAATTAAACATAAAAAACATTTTATTGATGCAAAATAATTTATGAAAGCAAATAAATATATGTGTGTATACTTTTTTATGTATACATTTTTAATTATGATTTCATTCTGAAATAAATTAGAAACAACACAAAAATAATTTTTTAAACATATTCAAAAGGACACTTTTCTTAAATGGCATACACACGTATATTTTATATACAAACTGACAAAAACTAAAGTACTGTAATAGAATCCTAAGCTATTTTAATCATAAACTCTATTAAACTAAATAACAGTACATATTAAATAAAAAGCAAAATGGAAATGATTGATAAAATAAAACCTTGCATGTAATTTTAAAAGCACAACATAAGCAAGTATACATTTAAGTGATGTTTCGGATATATAAAAGAGATAACACCAAAAATTGTAAAATAATCTAGAATATTTTTAATATAGTCATAAATAAATAAATGAAAAATCAGCTGAAAATAAGTGAATTTTTAACAAAAAAAAAACTTATTAGAAACTTAGCTATAATTATACATACCTCATTTCATAAAAAAGTAAAGTCTCAGAATCACTTATGCTTTGAGCTAATAGATTTAAGAAAACCATTTGTCATTGTTGATAACTATTAAGAATCATACTCTTTTTGCATTAGCAATATACATTACACAATACACATACAAATAAACAAAAAAGGTAATATATAGACATATCCTTTTCACTGACAAAGGATACCCTACAGAAATTTCAAATCATTTTCCCACAACACCTAAACCAGTGGTACCCAAGATTTCACTTCATGTGATCCAACTTTGAATTTAAAATGCTTTGCTGAGCCACAATTATTAGTATCTTTCAAATTTCAATTATAAATGTAAAAAATTCAAATTATAATAGGCCATGCAATCTGTTAAAGAAAACTTAATTATACATTTTACATATTAATATTTATTAAAATATCAATAAAATACAAATTAAATACAGAAAATGCATATTTTAGTGTGAACTTTAATGTTACATGTCTTCTGCATTTATTGTACTCTGGTACATACAATATCATATATTTGTGCATGTAGCTACATTCATGAAGTCATAGTTTATTTTTTTATCATGAATCAACTCTGAGATGTTAATAAGATGATTGTTAAAATACCACTTTCTAAAATACAAGTTAATGAAGAAGTAAAATCCTTGAAAAGTTTCTTTCAAGAGTGGATATTTTTTCTCATCTAAGAGTATCAAAAATCTTTAGCATATTCTAGTTTTTAATTGCTATTAATTGGGCAAGACACACCATGCATATCACATAAAAAATTGCATATGCTATGTGTGGCTTCTGAGCTATAGATTGGACATCCTTAACATTAGTCAATAAGAATCATTATTTTCAAAACACATATGTATTTCTAGGAATAGAGATTCCAAAAATTGGGAAATAAAATAATCACTATTATACAGTTATTTACCTTTCACTCTCAAACTGAAACATTACTTGAAAAGAATATGAAATTATATTTTGTTCTATCTTCAAAACATACATGTACTAACTACTACAGGATTTCAGAGTCTAAAATTTTTGAAATGAAATAATCAATTCAGTATCATAGTATGCATAATTAATTTTTAGTAAAACTAAGCAAATTGTTTAAAAGTAAAAGCCATTTTGGAAAGAATAAGTATTAAATTAGATCCTTTATTTTATGGAAATCAGATACTATTCATTTTAATCATAAAGCTGAATCAACTTAATATTAGTTGTAATGCAAAAAACAGTACTCAGTATATTTTTAGCTCTTTCTAAATTAAATTAAACAACAAAAAAATGTTATTTCCAACTGTATGCCTTATCTTAAATAAAAATCAATTCAAAAGCAGTAAAGTTAATAGCATATATCATTCCTAGAGTAGATCCTAATTTTTATTTAATTAATTTGTATTTATTTAATTATTTTTTATTTAATTAATTTGTATATATTTTTTATATACAAAAAAAAACAAAAAACAAAAAAAAAAACGAAAATCCCAAAAAATTATTACAATTTTATAAAATTGATGCTTGCATCTGCATAAAAACTCTCTATCCCTTTTTAAACTTCCTACTCTCTATTAATAACTTTTTATTTTGCCACTTCACTATTTATATTGCTGTCTATTTATTGTATGTAACCCAAACTGAACTGGCAAATTCTGATACTCACCCTGATTGATCTAAATCATTCTCACGATGGGGGATACAGCTTTGAGCTAAGGAGCCCTGAACAAACTACTGCGCTAATAGAACCTAATCCTGCTTTTGGAAGATGACTATTGATAAACCATTTTGTTAAGGTTAGTTGATCCAAAGAACAAGTAAAATTTTCAGAAAGTTTATTTCAAGAATGTATGTTTTAAAAATAACTGTAGAATTGTTTTAAAATAAGCTACAGTATCCTGCTAGAGTGTTTTATCAGTTTTAGAGCTCCCCAGAACTGACAACTGCTCAAAAGTTCGGATTAAATGTTCTTAACTTCATTTCATTTCCAGTACAATTTTCAACTTTCCTACTTTTAATACTTTCAGAAATTTGATTTTTATTCTCTAGAACTACAATCCATGTTAAAAATTTGATTTCGAAGGAACTTAACACAAACATTAAAAGCTTAAAAATAGGAGTAGTAAATTAATAAAAATCAACAGACTAAAATAGAGATAAAGTGAAAAGTTTTAAGTAATAATGTATATAATTCTATAATATATTTCAATTCCTAATCAAACATTACCTTCTATTAATTGTTTATTTAAAAATATATTATGAATAACCATCTATGTCATAACTGAATTGGCATAAATATACATTTTGAATGAATACAAAAATATAACTG
>CM063503.1:127729519-127827019 GCA_032207245.1 Pardosa pseudoannulata | reverse complement strand
AATCTAAATGTTTATTGAAGTCACCGAGTGAAATGCATAATTAAAACAAGATAATATGCATATTAATTTATGCTACATACCAATGGCTTCTTCAAATGCAAAAACAAAATTCATTCCTTTAGTCATTGCTTCAAAACCTTTGTTAGCCATCCATTTAAAACCAGTCAGAGTTTCCTGAGAACACAATGCAAATTTATGTCAGGAATACTAAAACAAGTCCATAAATATAATCAATCAGGTTTCTTTCAATAATGGAAACTCAAAACTTTTAATTTCACTGAAAATTTAACAATTTTCCAAGAAATACTTAATTATTTATGAAGTAAAAATATTAAATCTGTTACTTAAGAGTAAACAAAATAGTGCATAGCATTAAAAAAAAGGGGATTCTAAAGCAACTATCTGAATATTAAATATCTTTCAAAATACAGAATGATTGAGCCTCCAATCCTTGCTTTTACTAAGCAAAATCTTTGAAAAATACTCACAAAGAAAACAAATCCTTCCTTAGAAGCAATACTTCTCAAAATTTTTGATGATACTGTACTAGACACCATGCAGACCATTTCTAAAATAAATTAAAATTTATGTATTAATCATATATAAAAGATAAAATTATAAATATTGTTAGAATTATCATCTAATCATAAAGATGAAGCTGAATTCAATACCTCAGTTATTTGCACTTTCTTAGTGTATGGACATTCTTTTCTTAGTAAAATGTTATACTACTATCAAAACAAATAAAAGCAAATAATGATTCAAACTCTCACTGAAATATAGAAAATATCAAGTAAATCAGATAACATTGTTTTAATACTTACAGTAATCAGTTTCTAAGAAAAACTGTTAATTGCATGGTTAAGTGAAAATGTGAAGATATATACTAGTAATACTTTCTGAAAATTCTTAAATATAATTCTGTCAGTAGAGATTTTTTTTTTTTCATAACAGATAAAGAATCTCCAGAACCTTAATCAAAAAGTTTTGAAATAAAGAAAATTAAACAATTTTTAAATAAAAAAGTAAAACATGTTTGTTGAAGTCATAAATTATATGACAGCAATAAACAATGATAATCATAAGACTTATTAATTTTAAAAACTTAAATAATCCTTAAGTTACCTGAACTTCTACCAAGATCATATTTTTTTGTATGTTAATATATGTAAATATATATATATATATATATATATATATATATATATATATCATGGTTCGTACACTTTTTTAATGGAAAAAATTAAGCACCATTCAAACTTTTTAAGCACCTCTTATCAGAAACATATCAGATAAAATAATGGTTATTACATTAGGTTCAACAAAAACATGAACAAAAGAGAGTGTGTATAAGTGAGAAATTATTGTATTTCACAGACACAGAAGTCAAAATTTTGAGGAAAAAGAGAAAAATGAGAAAAAAAGAGGTAGTTGAATAACTATTAAAAATTAATGTTCTGATTTAATTAATATAAAAGCAAGTGCCTAAATATGAAAGTATCTAAATAACTTTTTATCAATATAAACAAGTACTTAAGTTTCCTAGTAAAAAATAATTTAAAACAGATTCAAATCAGATGCTTCTTCAATTTGCCAATTTTTGATGATACTGTACTAGACACCATGCAGATTTCTAAAATAAATTAAAATTATGATTTCATATATAAAAGATTTATAAATATTGTTAGAATTATCATCAACATAAAGATGAAGCTGAACAATACTCAGTTATTTGCCCCTTTTTTTTGACATTGATCTTATTTTAACTACTATCAAAACAAATAAAAGCCTAAAATTTTTTTCGAGGGGGGAGTTGAATATCCCCAGAAATATAGAAATATCAAGTAAATCAGAAACATGTTTTAATACTTACAAATCAGTTTCAAAGAAAAACTGTTAAAGGAGTTAAGTAAATGTTGAAGTTATACTAGTAAATGTTGAAAAAAATAAACCAAGAAATAAGAAATAAAGGAATCTCCAGAATTAAAAAAGGAAATAAAAAAATTAAACAATTTCTAAAAAAAAATGGAAAAAATTTTGAAGTCATAAATTATATGACAAATAAACAATGAAAATCATAAGACTTTAATTTAAAAACTTAAATAACTTAAGTTACCTTAAATTTAAGATCAAATTTTTTTTGCACTTTTATAGCACCGTATAATATATATTATATATATATATATATGTAATATATCAAAATGATTCAACTTTAATATTTCTTCAAAAAACTCCTCTCTTCCATTTTAATTCATCTAAATATCTTTACCAGTCTCAACATGGTGTGTTCAACGGAGTATTTTCCAATACTTCTTCAAAAAACTCCTCTCTTCCATTTTAATTCATCTAAATATCTTTACCAGTCTCAACATGGTGTGTTCAACGGAGTATTTTCCACTTAACATTCCTTTCTGTCATAAAACTGTAAACTTTCTGTCTATACAGCAGTTTCCCAGGTGTTGGCGGAACATGTTTTCGCGTTTTGCTGATATTGCAGTCAATTCGCTTATTAAGCTGTGTTTGTTGTGGGAAAATTCTTGTTGTCAGCGCTTTTGGGTGTACTTGTGTGAGAGCAGAGTGAACTCTGTGACTTTTGATTATATATTGTCCAGAAGGACAGATGTGCCGTGTTGCCGCACTGAAATAAAGTTTTAAATTAGACTTCTGAGTTCTCTTGAATATGAGACCCGACTGCATCTTTGTACTTTATGAATGCTAGCTGTTGAACTTTCTCCTTGTGAAGGAGTTTTATAAAAAATGGATTACATATATATATATATATATATTATAGATATAAACAGAATTGACATATATATATAATATATATATATATATATATTAGTTTCAAATATTGGTACACATTTAAAACATTATTACCAAGATAACAGATATTTTTAAAGTATAGCAGATATTAATGAAATATGAAGCACTTTACTATATTCACCAACAAAAATGTTATAAATATTGACAAATTAGATTCTTTTACTCCAAAAATTTGATTTTAAATGTTTTAGAGAGCCAACTACAAGAAATTCAAGTAAGTGTACTTTGTTACAAAAAAACTAACTAAGAATAAACATTATATGAAAAGAAAATCTTGTACAAAATATTAAGAGTCAATTTAATACGTTAAAAATTGAAAAATTATACCAGGTTTTTGCTTCCATTCCTGTGGTAACATTTTCCACAAATATGATCCCAGTAATGCTCCAACTTCATTTCCTGTATAAACATACCACTTCCCACTAGAAGAAATATCAACATTTTAATGCAATTGATCCTAATAAAAAAACTTTTAAGAAAATAGGGTTTTCACAAACCTTGGAAGTTTCTCAGCTACAGCCAGACGATCAGCATCAGGATCATTTGCCAAGATAAGCCTACTGCCATTTTTATCAGCAGTTGTGATAGAAAGATCCTAAAGAGCAGATGAAATATTTTTTAATCAAAAGCAATTCTAAATTTCTATTTAAATATTTGTTAATAAAATTTTACTAAAAAACTGTACAATAAAAAGCATAATTTCAAGAAGCTACTATAGCTACATCTTAAATAATATATAAAGATCATCAGAAAAACCTAAAAAATATCAAATCAAGTTTTAAGAACAATGCCTTAACCTTTTGAGGACGGGTGGTCGATATTTCAACCAAGCTGATAGAGGATTAAAAGTACGAACTTGGTTCAAATATACACCAAGCACTTCCTACCGCCTATATATCTCTCATCATCCTTCATGTGTGGTATGGCAGAGTCGTTCTTAATATTAAATCTATTGTTAGCCCTATTTTCGTACTATTACTTTTAGAAAGTGATCGAAAGTACTGACTCAATACGAGAATCCTGTAAACATCTACACGCATATGGAAAAAACTCCCGTCGTGTAAAGGTTAATTATAAAATATAAGTCTTCATACAAAAAATATCATCTCCAACTGTCTGGTGAACAATTTTTTATATATACTTCTGCTATTATAGTAGATATTGGTGAGTGCATACATGACATTTTTTGTATGAATAGCTAAAAAGCCACTCTGGAAAAAAAAATCCTATTGTATCTCTTTCTATTTAACATAAAGTCAAAGGGTTAAATATCCAATCTAAAAATGGCTATACATGGTAGAAGATGCTCGGCAGTACTAGTAACTTAAGTAGAAAACAAGTTAAGCCTAATTCAATATAAGATTAACACAACCCATCAGTAATCTCAACAGTGTTACTCTATCTAGATTCTGGGGAATACAATAAGACACTAATGAAGAAATCCTAGAGCTTACTGAATCTAATGATTGTTTCTTATAAAAACTAAACTCCCTAACACTACAACCGAACAAGTGGGGTACAAATTATATGACAGCAATAAACAATGATAATCATAAGATTTATTAATTTTAAAAACTTAAATAATCCTTAAGTTACCTGAACTTTCACCAAGATCACAAATTTTTTGTCTCTATCTATCTATCTATCTATCTATCTATCTATCTATCTATCTATATATATATATATATATATATCCCAGGTAGGTGGTCAATCTTATACAGAACCCCAGTGTTGAGTTCACAAGAATGCTTGGTTCTCAGTTTGTCTACTCACTGACAGGATGACAGGCTGAGGACCAAACCTTGGATCTGTGTCCAAAAACCACTGGGGTTTATTATTTCCTATAGACTGACATGAATTTAGTTACAAGGCACCTGTTATCCAATATTTTTAAGGAAAGAAACAACAGACTAATCATATGATAAACCTGTCATTCCCTTTTTCATAAATGATATTGATCAGGTGTATTTACTAATGAACTTCATCTGAAAGACTAACATTTTTATTCCATCTTGGGAGAAAAAAAAATAGTTAATCACCAAAATTTTTCATATAGTCATCATGCAATTTTAGTGTTGACATTAAAGTGTAGAAAAAATAAAACAAAAGAACAAAACAGTTTTTGATGCCATCAACACATATAGGAGATACTACATATAGCATACTGTAAATGTACTTAAATTTTCACAAAGTATTTTATATAAACAAAATATATGAATAAACAAGCATTTTAATAGCATATTTTTATAAAAACAACAATCTATTGAAAATATCTTGGTAAAAATGGCTTACTAAACAATTTTTTTCTTCAGGATTAGGAAATTTTACTGTTGGAAATTCTGGATCTGGGTACATTTGCTCCTTCACAGCTATGTAATTGTGGTATTGAAGCTTTTGGAAAGCTTTTTTCATGAAACAATGAGAAACACCATGCATAGCAGTAAAGGTGATCTTCATTGGACAAGATGCAAAATTCCTATAAACAAGATTAAATCAGGTACTATAAATGGAAGCAAATTATATTTTCAAATATCTTACAACTTCCTGGAAAATGAATTCTTTGTTTTACTCTATATTATAGCATTTATATTTTGTAGATCTTTACAGAATATGGATTATCTGTTCTAAACATTTATCAAATTGTACGTATAGTATACCACTTTATATTCTCAATTTTGCTAAAAGTAAAACATTTACTAGACAAAATTTGTTAACTTTTAAACATTCTTTTCTGATCTATCATACTTTTAATGTCCCTTTTCCTTGCCCTTAATTATATATGAGTATTATACTTATATATAATAACACTTATATATAAGTACTATATATAAGTATATCATTCATTCAAATGCTAGTAATTCAAAAAGCTTAATAACTTTAAATGAACAAAAGAAAGAAAAATTACTAGACAGTTTAACTGAATTTGAAATGATAAATGTAACAAGCCTTTCAGGAATAATTCAATTGAAATATTGCAGATGCTTCTCAATAAAGCACATAATCCCTCCAGAGGGGTGTGAGCAACCCACAGCCTGTGCACAGAGCTGCTGTTTATTTTTAAAAGATGCAACTAGTTGCTTTAAACAAAAAATATTAAATAGAAGAGAGCTTAGTAATAGTAAAGGTTACAAGCAAAATTCTTATATTTTAATAATTTGTTTCACACCATAAAGAAAAGAAACAAATCAAGAAGGAAGTTTTGATAAAGAAAAAATAAAGGCAGTTTATATAACCAGAGGAATACTTGTTTTAACAAAGCAGATCACAAATCATCAAAAAAGTAGAAAAATGAAATGCTAGGTATGCATTAGTAAAAAAGCACTTCAGATAGATGGGAAGAGTTTCTATTGCCGTGACAAAATAAATTCTCAGTAAGTCGAGTGAAGGGTTGGCATTTACAGAAAAGCATTAGTAATTATGTGACCCTAGCAACAGTTGACAATGTCATATCCACTTCAAAAAATCCAAAGGCAAATTGTTCTGGATTAATTTCTAGTGCCAAAATCGGCTAAGGAATCAGAATGTAGACAAAGATAAAAGAATTGTCTAATACTCTTATAAAAGTAAATCTGTACTTCTACTTTCATTTTCTAGTAAAAACCATTGTTGGGAATTTGCTTTGGCGACAGCCAACGTGTCGCACGGCCCCCAAGAGCTTTCCGAGCATTCCCACAATCCCTCTCTTTATTGTAATGTAAAGTCCATTAACGATGTGCTTCGACGAAACAAATAAAAACGGCATTGCAAACAATCGTGTTGTTATTGCTTAAATCCAGCACACTTACACAAAATTGGTCTTTCAGCTGCAGGATTTCACACGAAATAAAATGAATACAAAGATTTTGAATTGAAAGCGAGGTAATCTAAAGTCAAGATTTACTAAATACGTAGCCAATGTCGCTGACGAAACCAGAACTTTGAATGTAATAGAGCTGAAATCAAATTTCGACTCTGTCAAGGATCTAAAAGCGGAACTAGATGATCTGAAGGAGAAATACTATGAGTTTCTTAGTGACGAAGAATTCAAAGATAAGGAACAACAGCTGATTGACCTCTACTTTCGTTTGGAAAATTCATAGGTAAGAATTAAGATATTAATTAATTCTCTAAAGACTGATCCTAATGCTGTTTCTAAAGTTGATATTGGTACAGGAAAAGAACATTCTAATATTAAATTGCCAGATATTCCCTTACCAAGTTTTGATAGTAAATGCGAAGAATGGTTTGTTTTTAAAGAACAATCCATGTGTTTGATTTCTGAAAATAATTTGAATGAATCTCAAAAACTATATTATTTGAAAGCGGTGTACAGATGCATTATAGACGCTTTTATTTATTTATTTTTTTTTTATTTTATTTTTTTATTTTATTTTATTTTTATTTATTTTTTTGTCGTCGCCAAATTTGGCGATTTTATGGGACGATGAATGGGTTCGTGTGTTTGCCCTGACTTTGGCGGTGGGGTATGGCAGCTCTAATGTGTTCTTGCACCCCATTGGTGCACGTCATTACTGACGTCAGTACCCGGCACTATTAGTGAAATTTGCATCTTAGCTGTTATTTGGTCAGATTGCTATTTTTTTTCTTATTTTCTGGCATTTAGTTAATTTAGTTATGACGGATAACGTTATTTCGGTTCTTACTATTATTGTAATTGTTAAAAAGTATCAGGATATTCTAAATCAAACAAGATGCTTTGGTTTGGAACATTTTTGTTTTGTTCTTATTTTCTGAGATTTAGTAATTTAATTATGGCAGGTGTAGTTATTTTGGATTTACTATTTTTGAAATTGTTAAAAGATATCAGGATATTCTTAGGTGTGAGGTGGGTTTTGCTTTTATTCTAAACTCCAAGTGTGTGGGAACAACGGTATTCCGAATCTGAGTTGTTTTATTTATTTTTTTTTATTATTTATTTATTTATTTGGTAAAGAATTATTTCAGAGTTTTTTTTAAGATCGGTAGGAGTGTTGAAGAATGTTTCTGATGCCACCCTTTCCAATTTTCATATGTTATAAAATTTATTCTGCATTTCTTTTATCACAAGGGGAGTTGAGGGGGGAACCCTTTCTCACATGTTAGATTTTTTATAATATTAGTGCTTATTAAAATGCTGTATATTGTGTTTATTCTGTTCATATATATCATAAATATTACTAGTCTGTTATTTATTATTTAAGTAATGTAAAAAATTATAATTATTATGCTAATTTCATTTTAATTATGCTTTAAATTGTTAATCTGTTTTTGTTCTTTTTTAAAGTTTAGTTTTATTAATGTTGTGTTTCAAATATGCCACGTGACCGTCCCCATGGTTTTTTTTTTCTGGTGATCTATCAGAAAACGCGTATCGCCGCCATGTTTTTCTACTTGGCGATTTTTCAAAACACGTGGTTTTCTTTTGGTCGCCAAAAAAACATGGCGGACGGGACCGCCATCTATAATGCATCTGTTCCGCAAACGGCTCTTAGAGGTAGTGTTAAACAATTACAAACGTCAGATGATATATATAAAAGGCTGCTGAAAATGCTCACGGAGTGCTGCGTAAACAAACGAATTATTGTTGACATGCATGTAAATGCATTGATTAATGTTGAGAAAATGTCTCATCTGTCAAGGATCTTAGGCACTTAATCGATAAATTACTTAAACATATAAGAGAATTAAAGACTTTGAAATTCAAAAACAATATTTTTTCAGAAATACTCTTAATAAACATAATATTACAAAAACTTGATCGCGAAACATATAAACAATTCGAACTTCCCATTGAATCTATTGAAGTTCCTACTAGGCAGACATTTATTCAATTAATAGAAAAAAAATGCCAAATTCTAGAAAGTCTGAACAGAAACGTATCTGTTAAACCAAAATTCCAATTCGAGCAAAATTCTCGTTCTAAAGGTTCGATGTTTAATTGCAACATATCTGAAAAGCGTAGCATAGATTGCAATTTAAACTCGCAACATGCTTTACACAAATGTGCTACATTCTTAAATATGAATACTCATAAACGTTATGAATTAGTGAAAAAAGGTAATTTATGTTACAACTGTCTGAATGATCATAAAGTTAGTAAATGCAAATCAAAGGTTAGATGCTTTACTTGCAACAAGTAAACCTAAACAAGAGCTTAACTCTAGTGTGAGGGAAAACAAACAGGAACTTCCCACAACGCGTTCTGACTTGGCACACAGCCAGACCGAAAACTCAGCAAATTTTGAGTGATATCCTTCACTCAAGCATTCTTTCCAAACTGTGAAAACGTAACCCTTTCGGCAACGACTAACTGTTTAAAAAAAAAAAAACAGTTCTCTTTCAACGGCAATGATTCAAGTAACAGATTGATATGGAAAAAGTATTGCAGGACGTTATGTTCTGGATGGTGGATACATGTGTAATTTTATGACTTCGGAGTTCGCTAATAAATTAGGGCTGAGGAAGCAAAAAAAATATGCTCCTGTCAGTGGCTTTAATGGTTTGCCATTATTATTAAAATCGAAAGTACAAACAACAATTTCAAACAAAACAAGTATTTATCGCACTCCGTTAGAATTTCTCATTATAAAATAACTGATCTTACTCCAACCAACTATTTAAAAATAGACACAAATCTCATACCGGCAGAAATTAAGTTAGCTGATTCTAGACCTGGAAAAATCGATTTATTAATAGGCAACGAAATATTCTTTAACCTGTTAAGGGATGGCAAATTCTGTGTATTAAATCACATCATCACATTTCAAAATACTGTTTTCGGTTATGTCATAAGTGGATCTGTTAATTGTAGCTCAAATATTCAGTTCTGCTGACCGTCAACACGGTTAGAAGAATTAAAAGAAAATATGCAACAATTTTGGAAAATCGAATCTGTTGAAGAAAATCCCCGAATATCATCTCCCGAAGAAGAATTCTGCGAAAAACACTTCGCCGACACTCATTATCGAAACGAGTTAGGGCTGTATGTCGTTCACTTGCCCCTGAAGGAAGATAATATTCTTGGTGAGTCCAAAAATTTTGCAGAAATTCTCTCTGGCATCGTTTAAGTTCTAAAGCGAAAATGAAAAAATTATACATGGATTTAATGGACGAATATGGAAAACTCGGACACATGAAAGAAATTGTTCATGATAACTCTAACACCAAATGTTATTATATACCACATCATGGTGTCTACCGCCCGGAAAAGCAGACATCACAATTACAAGTGGTTTTCAACGCTTCTTCTCCTACTTCTAATGGTCTCTCTCTCTCTTTCTGAATGATATTCTGTTGAATGGCAGGTTTATTCAAGACGAGCTGTTTTCAACTTTTTCTATATTCCTAACCCATAAATATGTATTTACAGCTGATGTACAGAAAATGTACCGACATATCTTAATTCACTCCCAGCACAGAGATTATCAACGTATTTTGTGGAAGAGGATATTTATAGTCCTATAAAGATATGCTAATTGCAGACCAATATGTACGGTACCACCAAGTGCTTCATTTTTAGCGACGAGAGTTTTGAGACAGTTAACGCTCGATGAAGGTGATCGGTTTCCGCTCGCGTTTGCCGTTGTACTATCTGATTTTTATATTGATGATGTTCTCGGTGGAAGTAATGACCTATCTATGGCAAAATGAACAAAAGTGCAACTAATTGAAATGTTTCAGCAATGTGGGATGGTGCTTCACAAATGGTGTTCCAATAGTCAAGAATTGTGCGAAGACATGACTGTGAATAACGAACGCTCATTTCAGGATTCTTATGATGCGTCAACAAAGCTTTAAGCATGCTCTGGACACCGAGTTCGGACACCTTTTCATTCAAGTTTTCACGTAATCTAAATGATGTTATCACTAAACAAAATGTGTTACCATACATAGCACGTATCTTTGATTCGATGGGCTTAATTGGGCCCGTGACTACTTAAGCTAAAATATTCATGCAAAGTTTATGGTGTCTCAAAATGAACTGGAATGACATACTTCCGGATGATGTTAAAAATGAGTGGAAAAAATTTGCAAAGGCTCTAACTGCAATCCAAAACATTTATCTTCCTAGACACATAGGATGTGATGGGCAAATATTTCTGTATGGATTTGCTGACTCCAGTTCTTTAGCATAAGGCTGCGTAATCCATTTGCAGTGCATCTCACGACAACAAAATTTCTACAAAGTTAGTATGCAGTAAATCTCGAGTGATACCTATTAAGACTATTTCGATACAGAGACTTGAGTTGTGTGCTTGTCTCCTTCTTGCTAAACTGGTAAAGAAAATTCTTTCAGAATTATGTATGCGCATCGATAAAATTTTCCTTTGGTCAGACTCCACAATTGCGTTGACCTGGATCCATAAAGCACCTTGTCTCCTCAAGACATTTATTGCCAACAGAGTTTTTAGCAGTCAATATTTAACTAAAAAGTACCAGTGGAACCACATCTCTTCCTATCTCAACCCAGCGGATACAATCTCCAGAGATCTTTATGGAGATCAAATTGTTCAAAACTCTTTATGGTGGCAAGGTCCACATTTTTTGACTGAACAAGTAGAATTTTCGACTTGTGACTCGGACTCATCTGTAGACTCTGATGCTCTCTTAAGCGAAATGAAACCAGATCAGAAATCGGTTTTAACTGCAGTTACTTCTGACATTTGGGTCCAAAATATAATTCATAGGATAAGCAATTTCCTTAAATTAATTTGTACATTTAGTTTCTTTTCATATTTATTCATAATGCTAGATATCCTAATAACAAGCTTAGCGGGAAAGGAAACCAAAGATGCAGAGTAAGTAATTTTTAGAGAAATCCAGAAAGGGGAGTTCTTACAGGAAATAAACTTCATCAGAAAAGGGCTTTTTGTTTCTATAAAAAGTAAGTTAAGATTTCTAAATCCCTTTCTTGATAAAGACGGGGTTCTCCGTGTAGTTGGTAGACTTGAACATTTGAATTTGAATTTCGAATCTAAATTTCCAGTAATTTTACCAACAAATAACAAACTAATTTGATATTTTGTTATTATCATATAAAAAATTTACACATAGGACCATCAGGTTTACTGCACACTATAAGACAAAGGTTTTGGCCCATTAACGGTATCAATATAGCAAGAAAAATCGTCCACGAAACCAAGCCAATCCCTGCAAAACAACTTGTAGCCGACTTGCAATATGAATGAGTCAATCAAAATTATGTCTTCAACTGTACCGGGATTGATTTCTGTGGTCCCTTTCTGATAAGATACAAAAATCAAAGGAAAGGAGTATGCTATAAAATTTATGTATGTATATTTGTATGTATCGTTACTCGTGTTATATATCTTGAGACAGTAAGTGACCTCACCTCAGAATCCTTTATTGCCACATTCAAGAGATTCTTTTAGAGGAGAGGAAAAAGTTCTAAATTATTCTCAGACAATGTAAAAATGTTTGTAGGGGCTCACGCAGAATTGAAAAAACTACACAAAATGGTTAGAGCACCAGATGAGAAATTAGCTGGATACTCGTCATCTGAAGGAATCCAGTGGAGCTTCATTCCCCCAAGATCCCCTAACTTTGGCGGTTTATGGGAGGCTGGAGTGAAGTTCTTCAAATATTATTTGAAAAGAGTTGTTGGTGATGCAAAATTGACGATACAAGAATATATTACTGTCACTAATCAAATTGAGGGAATTCTAAATAGTCACCCTATAACTCCTTTATCGTCAGATCCAGAAGATCTAGATGTTCTAACGCCAGCACACTTTCTAATAGGTAGCCCCATAAAGAGCATTCCTGAATCAGACCATTCCTCACTCCCTGATAATCGGCTTTCCCATTGGCAAAGAATAACAAAATTAACACAATTAATTTGGTAAAGGTGGTCAAATACATTTTTAAAGTAATCTCCAACAACGAAGTAAGTGGATGTTTTCGAAGAATAATGTAACGTTAGGTAGCTTAGTGATCATAAGGAAGACAACATCCCTGTTTGTAAATGGCTATTGGGTAGGATTATAAAGGTGTATCCAGGAGCTGATGGAAAAATACGAGTTGTAGATGTGAAAACCAAAAATGGTATATTCAAGAGAGCTGTAACTAAAATGTGTATATTACCTTTAGAGAACTGAAATGTCTTCTTTGTGTGTATCCTAAAATGATTTTTTTAAACTTATTTTCTTCTTTTTTTATGCATAACATATTTGTAAATGTAAAATAAGCATTGTGAGCTGAAATCTAGTAATTCAATGGGGGCTGGAATCTTGGGAATTCGCTTTGGCGATCGCCAATAGCTTTCCAAGCATTCTCACAATCCTTCTCTTAATTGTAATGCACACTCCATTAACGATGTTCTTCGACAGAACCAAATAAAAACCACATTGCAAACAATCTTGTCGTTATCACTTAAATCCAGCACACTTACAGCCATTATTATTAGAAATTATCTGCTACAAAATAAAAAACACAATATAAAACATTTAGTGTGCATATTGAGTTCATAACAAAAACTGTTAAATTTATCTTTTAACTAAACTCATAAAAACAAAGTAAAACTAACTTGGTTCTAAAAATTGTACAAATTAATACAATTTCTATTAATTTAAATAGAAAAAAATATTTTGGTTTACAAATCAAGTACATGAACCCTGGTACAACTGTGTATGTTTTTACAGAGCAAGGAAGTTGAATGAGAATAAAATAGCATTCTAAAAATTACAGAATTTTTTTTTTTTATTTCAGTCAAATCCCCCAATTAGCAAGACTTATTAACCATTTACAAACCAAAGTATTAATACCAGAGATATGAACAGAATAAAGTATGAACAGAATATAGTATTAATGTAATTTTTTAAATTAAAATTTATAAAGCTTCTATGCATAGAAAAGTTTCAAAATTTATATATATGTATATATATGCTTATTTACTTTATGGCTATGATTTGTGGTATTTTTTCATTTTTTTAAAAGTAACATTTTGGGTGTAGTTTTGCTATAAAATTAAAATTATTTTTAAAACTAAACAATATAACTAATTTTTCCACTGCATCTCTTCTTTTAATAGCTTTTATCTAAAAAAAATGTTTTAAATTAAATTTAGGCATATATCTATATTAATCATTATTAAAGCATTTATAACAAACTTTTAATAACTTTTATATACATGGTAAAAAACTTCAAACAATCCCTTTAAAAATCTCACAAAAACTATCATTCATATGCAGTGATAAAAACTTAGTGTTCTAGAAACCTCTTTGAGAAATCCTTACTCAAACACCATGTTTTGATTCTAGAACAATGGCAGGTAGATTAAGCATATAATAACCCATCTATAGTATAGAAAAGATGTTCTGCATTAGAATAACAGTACTGTTGTCAGGTAAAGTAACCAAAAATTATCCCAGTATATATAGAAACCTTAACTTCCAACATACCTGTCCCCTAGTGATGCCTTCATATCGGTATAATACATTTGCTCGATGTCAGATAATGGATCAAATGCAAGATTCGATGTCCAAACTAATGAAGTATCAAATGCATTTGGCCAGGGCTTCAAATTCCTAAGAATGCTCTCTTGGATGTTTTTGTCATGTGGGGGTAATATCTGAAATACAAACACAATATGCATTTAAGCATATTCAAATCAACACATACATTTAGAGGAAACATTTGAAAAACAACAAAATTTATTCGAAAAGAATCTAATCATTATAGCTATTCTCAATCAGTCTTATTAAATAAATTGTACAATTCAATAAATAACATAAAGTTGCTTAATATATATGGAAATTTCATATAGAGTTACAAATATTAGAGACAGGTTGGTTGGATCGATGTGCTATGATCTATAATTTTGTTGCACAGGGGCTAATGAGACTGTAATCTACTACTTAAAGTTGATTCCGAATGGCTACCAACATCAATGACTGCAGCTGAATTTGAACAAATGAACTTTAGTACCAAAGATCCATAATACCCATTCGATCACTGATTGGTATAAATATTACATAAAAATAAGCGAATCAAGCATATAAAATTTATCTATAATTTATAGCATTTGTTTGTTTTTGATAATGATACCCAAAGATGAAAATTCAAAGCTGCTGTATTTTATTTATCTATTAGCAAGTTTTCTGCTCTTAATTTTAACATGGATTCTACAGTCTTGGAAACTTTAATGGGAGTTCAATATTATAATTGAATAAAGGTTCATACTCTGAACATGTATGTAAGAGTCACGTCCATCTCTGTCGGTGGTCAAGTGAACTTTTGTTCATTTTAACAATTGAAAACGGCAGTATTGTCACCGTAATGGTTTTCTTGACGCACAGAGGTATAAAGCGTGTTGTTTGTCTATGCACCGACAGAGAAAAGGAATTTTGCTTTGATCGAGTCAGCCAGGTGCCAAAAGACTTTTGGTTACCCCAAGGACAAGGGTCAAAGGGGAGAATCAACCTCCCCTAAAACCAAGGTTTCCTGCTTGAAAAAGAAAGAAGTGGGAAAAATTCCCAGCTGAACTTCTAAGAGAGCAGGTTGTCTAGAGTGATCTCCTCTCTGGACGATATGTTGCATTTGCATTACTTTGATGTTTTATTTAAAACATTTCCTTTTTGTTAAATAAATGAACAGTTGTTAAGTTTGAATCATCTACGGCTGGTTATTTAGTCTCCATAGCTGCTTCATCACAAAGGACCCAAGCCGAACGATGGCCGATTGGTTAGGGTGCTGGCCTTCAGTACCGGAGTTTGCGGATTCGAATTCCGATACTGGCATGGATGTTCATAGCCGTTCAGAATCGGCTTTAAGCTGTAGGTCCCAGTCTCATTAGCCCTCGTTTTGCAAAAAGTAGACTGTAGCACTCCAAAACAAACACAAAGGACCCATACGAAGTCATATCCAAAATGACTAGGGTGTGACGGACTATCGGACATAGAAACATCGCAACCACTCGGCGTTAAGAATGTACATATTTTGAGTTACAGAATTTAGTCTGCATAGATAGCATTTTATTTAAAACTCATTTTGCTTACAATCTGAATAAACAGAAGCACCTTACTTAATGCCCTAAATGACTTTCTACATTAGAATAACAGTACTGTTATCAGGTAAAATAACCAAAAATGTTTCCATTGTTTCCTGTATACCCATTTTTATTATATTAAAGTTGTACCCCTTTTTTCCTTATCTCTTTTGTGAGGTCTTGTTTTTGTATGTACAAATGATTATCCCAAGATACTTAGGTAGCCACAATCATAACAATCTGAAATATCAATTTCAGTGGCCCTTAACTTACTATTAATGGAATGTATCAAGGGGGATAGGGAAACAGTAAATTCATTCTAAAATACACAAGGTTGTCCTTACATATTACACACAAAAATTTTATTTATATCTTTGTGTTTTCATTAAAAAAAATATTTCAGTTTGTACTCTTCTGGTTAAAGATATATAGTAACATACAACTGGATAAGTATTATTCTATTAGATTATTTGAAAGATAATTTTCTTTTTAATCTCTGAAAATTAAATATCTTTTTCAGTATATAAATACTTTGTTAAATTACATAGTAACAATTTTTTACAATATCCTACTATTAATATAGTATAATATGGTTTAGAATGATAATGATGTTTGCTAGTTAACACTTTTCTAAATTATCTAAAAATGTGAAATCAAATTACTGATCTGAAAGCTTTTAGGAGTTTTTAACTAAACTCCCAAATGCTGGAAAAGAGATTGAAAACAAGGTAGGCTCCAAAGAGGGACCATCAATGATTTTAACCTGGGAATACTTGTCCATTTGTTAATTACCCTTCCTTTTTCTCTTACATGAGCTGAGTTCATCACCCCTTTAAGTTACAAAAGTGCAACTCCTTTTAACTGATCTTTTGTGTTTCACCTCTTATTCAGTAGAGTTTTAAGTCATTTTTTTTCTTTTCCTTAACAATTAGTCTTTATAACCATGATGTGAATAGTTAAGTTTGCTAATTTCTCTTCAAATTTTCAGTCTCTTAGGAAGTTTCTGTAGGAAAACCTGTATGTAAAATTCAGTACACATATTAAAAACTTCATTTTAATAACTGAATTGAAAAATAACTAATTGAAAATGTTTCTTCCTCTTTGTTTTCAGGCAATTGACATTGGTAGCAAATCCATTTATATATAACCACTAGCATTCTAAAGATCAATATACCTAGTGTTGGGTTAAGGGAACAGTGACATCAGAGAGAACTCAAATGATCAATCAGATACAAAAATTTTCTCTACTGGTGAATTTCTGAAATAAAATGAAGAAGAAAGAAAACAAACATTTTTTTTTTTAAAGTTCAGATTATTTCTATTAAAGATCTTCCTGGAATTATTAGATTTTTGCCAGAACACAGGTATAGTGGTAAGTTATCTCCTTTTTGTATATATTCCCAGAAATTCTGTGTTTTTATATAAGCAAAATCCAATATCCTTATTTATAATTAAACATTTTGAGAAATGTTAACTTGCTAAACTTATATTATTAATTTTAATCTTAATTTTTCTGGTCCCCTTTATTTACAATTCTTTCTATTTCCATCTTTAAAATGTTCGCATTTTTCTTTATTATATACTCTTAACACTTCTTCAAATTAAT
Source organism: Pardosa pseudoannulata (assembly GCA_032207245.1). NCBI lineage: Eukaryota > Metazoa > Arthropoda > Arachnida > Araneae > Lycosidae > Pardosa > Pardosa pseudoannulata. The sequence continues at coordinate 127,809,605 of CM063503.1, read as the reverse complement.
ACCTTATTTTTTTTCTTTCTTCTAAATTAAGCACATTGCAATAATTGCTAGGAAATCTAAAAAGTCAGGATTCTCTTTATTTAAGTAAAAAAATCTATTTAATAGCAGACAATTCTTTTCCTTTACAAATAGACTTTTGTCAGTTTCAATTTATACCCTCTATAAGGGTTTTGGACTCACGACCAGTGATTGCAGATGTACACCCCTCTCGATATAAGAGAATTGACCTTTTGAACCCTACAACCTGTGTTCCTCAGAAATATGAGCCAGAAGGTTATTGGGGCTCATAGTCTTCAGACTTGATATTTTTCCAACAACAGTTATGAAATAGATACTAGTGCAGGTGTTTTCGGCAAAACTCCAAGATAAGGAGATGAAGAGCAGTGTTTTTGAAGTAGACAATTCCTTTGTCTTTGTGGATCATATTACGAAGATTAGAGCCCTGATCATGAGACAGATCAGAGAAGGAAGATCACTGTGGGCTTTGGACCAAGTAACATCTCCATGGTTCGTACACTGTATTAATGGAAAAAATTAAGCACCATTCAAACTTTTTAAGCACCTCTTATCAGAAACATATCAGATAAAATAACGGTTATTACATTAGGTTCAACAAAAACATGAACAAAAGAGAGTGTGTATAAGTGAGAAATCATTGTATTTCACAGACACAGAAGTCAAAATTTTGGAGAAAAAGAGGGAAAAAAGGAGAAAAATGCAAAAAAAGGAGATAAAATAGAGGTAGTTGAATAACTATTAAAAATTAACGTTCTGATTTACTTAATACAAAAACAAGAGCCTAAATATGAAATATAAAAGCATCTAAATAACTTTTTATCAATGTAAACAAGTACTTAAGTTTCCTAGTAGAAAAAAATTTTAAACAGATTCAAATCAAATGCTTCTTCAATTTGCCTAATTAAAAAAATAAATTCACCAATACAGTTGAACTTTATTATATCAAACTTTGAGGAACCATATTGTTTGTTAGACTTAACTTTAGAAGAAACCGTAGAAGAAAGGTTTACAAAAGATTACATATTAAATAAGATTTACATATATAAGATTTATAAAAATATTATCTTTAATGATCTTAATTGACTAAAACCAAACAACTGATGGATCGCCTATTCGAAAGTCCAAAAATGTAGACAAATGTAAAACTAGTTATTGCTTACTATTTTAATACTGAATTAATTTATAATCTTCTATAGACGTGATGCCAGTATCAAGATAGTGTAAGGAATTTCTTTGTCTTATAAAACGAAAAACATTTTCTTTCCTTGAGTAGGTGAACAAGATGTTATTAATTTCATGCACTTTGTTTTTAAATCTTTTCATAACTGCAAAAAAGTTTTATAAAAAATGAAGAAAAAAACTTAGTATATGACTGAAAAAAGGATCCTTCTACCTCATTCCTTAGATTCACTATAAATGTATAAAATGGACATTCACCATTTATGGATAAATTAGCATGCACACAAAAGGAAAATGAATGAGATCAAAATTTTCATTTGTTATAAGCTGGTTTGTTAAAATAGGGATTTCAACAGTACACCAATAATTTAAAAGTCATTTCAAATAGCACAGCTTTAAAATGCACTTCTAAACAAAACTTAAAAATTTTGTAACATTAAAATTTGTTTTTAAACTAGTTTGTAAAATTCTATTAATTTTTCTTAGATTGATTTATAATTAATGTTTAAAAAATACAGTATAAGTCTAATTTTTTTAAATGGACAATTTCAAAAAAATTTTAATAAAAGTAGCAGACCCAGATGTTAAATATTAGAGGGGAAAAAAGGAGGAAAATGAAGAAGGAAACACAGAAAGTAAAAAACAATTTAAAAATATTTATTTGATTTACATAATGCAAAAACAAGTACCTAAGTATGAAATATAACAGAAGCTAAATAATTTTTACTAATATAAACAATCACCCGAGTCTCCTAATCAAAAAATGTTGAAAACAGATTCAAATAAGAAGTTTCTCAAATATCCTAATTTTTTTTTTTAAATTAATAATATAAATGCGCATTTTAGATATCAAATTTTAAGAAGACATTTCTATAAACAAATTTTTAATTTTGTGACTGCAGAATTTCTTAAATAGCAATAAAATCTATACCTTAATCGTTTGGAAAAATACAATAATTATCATTAGATTTAATTTTAATCAATGTCTAAAAACTCCTGATTTAAATAATATAGGCACTGTATAAGGCTATTTTTTTAAGTGGACAATTAAAAAAAATTTTTAAATAGTAATATGTCAGGACGATGATCGAATAGGACGAGATTTTTTTCGGTATCTGAGCCAAGGGGTTCGAATTGTACTTTAGACTAACAGATTTGTAACTATTTAGTTTGGTCTGAGAGCGCTAGTTTTCTTTTATGTTATCCGATGGCTAAAGACATCGGAATTTACTACTTAATTACTACGATTCTGAACGGCTACGAACAAAGAGCGGGATTCGAACCCGTGGCCGCGTCCTACCGATTCAGCTATAGGACTAATTTTATCGGGATTGCCGTTAAAAGTTATGATTTTTCATCAACTTCAATGCACACACAAAACTTAACAACAACAAAAAAGAGGTGCCGATTTTTCAACAATAAACTTCCATGCATATCCAAATTTTTGTAAGTTATTTGCAACAGTGTCATTTTTTCACAGACACTGCCCATAGCAGAAAATTCAGTCAATAAGATAAAGTACCGTTTGAAATAACTATAGGAGGGATTGGAATCTCAATACTGTTACTGCGATATTAAAAAAATAACGATATATAAAACAGTATTACGATCGGTCTACATGCACGTGAGTTCGGGAGATATCTATAAAGAAAGTACGCAGGTTGTTAAAACATAATTCTACCGTATGAGAGCCCCATATTATGATCGCACTATTAACTATAACGGGCTATTAAAAAATGCGCATTTTCTGGAATCGAAATCCAGAAAATGTTTTTTTTTTACCAAAAACATAGAATTACGGCTTAGTTGTACTTTTATAACTAGAACCACACAAGTTCTATATGTTTCATTTATACTGCGTCACACGGCTTTCTGACCTTGAAGCACATGTTGCGAGCATCGACTGATAACACTTTCCTACTCTTTGTCAGAAAAAAAAAATTGTGGACGCGGCAAAGAGAAAAAGGATGAGAAAAAGACAGAAAACTTTCAGATTATTGTCAAAATTTATACATATGTGAAATAAAAAAAAATGGCTTCTTTATTTATTTTTTTTTAATTTCCAAAAAAATCTGTTTTTTTATAACAAACCCACAAAAAACATTCAGATCAGAATCATCCCTGAATTCAATATTCGATATGTCAGTCCATTTTTAAGCGAACTGGCTCGGAGTAACGGTTTCCCCCCTCCTCTTGGGTTCAGAAACGGGTTAAACAGAAACAGGATCCCGAGCGACCTTTTATGATTTTCATAGACGATTTCGAAATATTCAAATAAAAACTGTCGACAAGAAAAAAAAAATAAGGACTTTAGGGGGGAAATTAAGCACTCTTTAAGCACTTTTTAAGGCCTTAAAAACGTGTTCCGAAATTAAGCAGTTTTTAAGCACTTTTAAGCACCGTACGAACCTTGATCTCTCTTGGAATTGCACTATTTCCTTTCAAAGCAAGAAAAATACAACCTTATGATAGAGATTTTTGAGACTGCTTATCCAGGAATTTTGGTTACTGATGATCAGGCTCCAGGATTCATCAAATGATGCTTATATTTTTTTTACATTTTAATATCAATGTTTTGTAAATAAATACTTTTGTTGTCCCCTTAAACTTTAGAGGCAGTCTGAGTGATTTATGCATACCAATACAATATAGAAAAACCTTATTGTACCTGCACCAACTAAGTAGACAAGCAAGTCACATCATTTTTCATATTGCACCTATTTAAATCCTCTTTTCATTTTGACACTCTTACTACTAGCTATTCCAGACTATAACATGTCAAGGTTTTTCATGTAACATTTAATCTACATTAATTTCTTTGAATGAACAATGGTTAGGAGACTCAGTTGCCTCAGTTGCACTCAATGAGTATGTCAGTTACATTTCTAAAGCTATGCTAGGTATCTTAATTTTTCCTCTTTTTTGTTATATTAACTTCTATGCAATTTCTGCTCCATACTGCTGTAGATAGAAAATGTTATGTTGATTTTGCTGTATTTCTACATGTGCTTTGATTGACTGATTTCTAGAACAGATAATTATATACCATCTTCTTTCTCTACCATCTCAGAGCATGCAACTGGGGGTAAAATGAAGCTATGAGGCTGTTACTTTAAAGGTATACTTTTCTAACTTTTATCTTTTGGTTACTAGATATTTTGTTACAAAGTTTGTAATGTATAGTTTTAAATTTGTTCATCAATTTTTTGCAAGCGTTTGAAATATTTTATGTTAAGCATTATTTTATGTCTTGTCTTTAAGTAAATAAATTTATTAACTCCTACAGTTCATTATCATACTATTGAACCATAGGAGTTAACTAACTTCCTGGTTAAACTGCTGCTTAAATTTATTTTAGTTATTGGTCTCTGTTAATTCTTTATCTTACTGCTGGGATTTTTTTTATTCTGGGGAAACAGGGAACTGTCAGTACAATAGACTATGGGTCGCAGTGCTGGTGCTTTTATGAGCTGTCCCAACCTAAATCTAAATAAATTTATTTAACAAGTTTGAATTTTTTTTTTTTTTCTGTCATAACAATTTACACTGACTTTGGAATTTTAGGCTAACTATGGTCTAGGCTAACCATAAATCAAAATTTCTAAATACATGATCTTACAATAATCCATCAAATGCAAAAGAGCAGCACAAAGTCTGAGACAAAGGGATATTATCAAAATGCTTTTAGAAATATACATTATTTCATCAAACTTCTAATAGTTTGGACTTCTAACTGTAATAATATACTCAAATTAAATAGATTTTATTTCAATAAGTGTATTTAACAGCCACTTACCTGAGCTCCATTTGACCAATAGACCTAAAAGATTAACAATAACATAATTATAATCTTATTTTCAAAAGTAAAATACAAAAATATTTTTTACATTTGCTATTATCAGAAATACCAAACAGTTAATTACTAACCCCAAAATCTTTGTTTCATATATATACTTTGCTTGTCTTCCAGATAAGGTATCAAAACCAAATAGATTACAACTTTAAAATTAGATACAGGTAGTTTTTAAAATCTATAACAGTATACACTTTCTATTACGCCATTTTAAACAACTTAATAAAACTTACTTCATCATCATTAGCATTTTAGGATTACTTCATACATATTTAACCCTCCAAAGGTTCAGTATATACTGCTTTATGAATTTAAACCAGATTTCTGAACCATAACATAACAAAAACTAATTTATAGTGATTATCTTGAGTTCTTTAAAAAGCTTACTTTGCATTACAATAATTGTTAGACTCCTACAAAAATAAGTTAAATTTATATAATTAAGAAATTTTTCTAAACCTTGAGATATACATTTTGTTTTTTACAGATTTAACTCATATTTCCAAAGCTCAACTTAATTTTATACATGTTATCTTAAAAATTTAGGGGAAGCAAACATTGTCTTACAAATATATACTGAAAAATATTAGGTCAGTGCTTATAAATTTAAATTCATACAAAATATGCCTACAAACCCAGGGTTCATAACTTTTTGTCAGAGTAGAAAAAACTACTAGGGGAAAAAAGTATAGAAAAAAACTGGAAAAAATAATTTTTGTCGCTAGCAAAAATAATTAATACCCTAAAACTACACATGAAGAGAAGAAATACACAATATTTTATGGAATAATTTACCATTTTTTTAAATAAAATTTAATTTTAAAGAGCAGCATTCTCAAACATACTTTCTCGAACATACTTATTGAATCAGTTCAGCCTTTAAAAAGTAAAAAATTATTTTATAAGTCTGCAAAATTTTAAAGAAATTTTTTGACCTTGTAACACATTTTCAAATTTGTCCTAATTCTATTGCAATTAAAAAACATTTTCATTTTTTTTCTTGCTTTTATTCATTTGGATATTAAAAAAAACTTTTACTAGAAATAAAGAAAAACACTTTGTCCTGTAATGCATTTATGTTCTAAATTAAATATATTTTTGTTAGTATACGTTTTGATTAAATTATTCATTACACATTAAAATTGTTCTATAAATTAAACTTTTTGGAGATTTTTATTAAAATCGATTCTTGAAATTTGTGCAAAACCCTAACTCTGGTGATGAATTCAGCACACATGCCCAGGCCCCTACTTTGAGAAGCCTCCCATTTTTGATCTATTCATCGTCTATCATAATCTGAAATCACATTTTTAAATATTAACCAAACATAAAAAGAGCAATTTAAATCAATAAATTAAATAGAATTATTAGGTCATTACAAATATTAGATGATACTTAACAAATATATTTTGTTATTTGGCCCTCAGCTTTTGGGGTACAACACTTTGATTCTTAGAAATCTTTCTGTCATTAACTCTTTAAGGCCCACACACAAGAATTTCAAATGCCCACTAGTTCCCAGCCTATTAGCCCAAAGTTTGCATGTTTTCCTTCTCCTCAGTCTTTTTTTTACCTGTTAATCTAAGTAAGCAAGTTAAGAATCGAAGAGAATAGCAATGAAATATTTCATGATATCCAGCAACAAGTCATACTTCTTAATATGTTGCTAAAACCTCAAGGAAAAACACCTGCATATATTGGATGTTTACAATGAGTCTCTGCAGACTGCTATCAACTTTAAATACAGCTTTTAGCAGTTATGCCTCTAGAGGAGAAGGAAAATTTTTCAGATGGCTTTGGCTGTTCTGGGACCCACAGGTCTTGGCTATCGAATGCTATTGTAGGAACAAAAGGGTTAAATATTCTTCAATATGGACAACTAAGCTTAGAGATCAAAATGCCATTATAAGAACACAGGAGCTGAAATTCTCATTTATGTATAGATTCCCTGTTTTATAAATCAGTTTCTACTAAAAATATCATTATATTTAGTTATAAAGTGAAACTTACTTTATAGCCATTATCATCTTTGGGGTTGTGTGAGGCAGTGACCATGATTCCAACTAAACAACCTAATTTTCTTACTGTAAAAGGGATAAATGGTGTGGGTGTCATGCCAGAAAAAAGATAGACTCGAAAACCTTTCAGCAGAAAAGAGACGGCAGCTAAGTGAGCAAACCTAATTCAAGACACATAATTGAATTAAAATGACAAAATACTGTTAAGAAATTGAAATATGCTACCAAAACATGGGTCAAATTGATCCCTTCAAAGTGAATGAAGTATCAAACATTTAACCCTTTGTATCTCACTAACCTCAAAACAATCGAATTTAATATTTGTCTTGGGCTTTAGACTAGCTACCTAGCTGTTACTGACCTATGAGGAGTCCATCATGGTTTGGGAGTTTAATGTAGGAAGGAGCAAATACATACTTCAGATCACCTTCATTGTAAGGAGCCATACACGGCTAAAGAAAATGTCAACAACTCATATTTAAAAATATTTCTAGGATCTTGTAATAAATTATTTCAAGTAGAGATGAAATGAATTTTCTGAAACTATTTAGTATATGACCTTTCTGCTAAATATCGGTCTGGCCAAATGCTAGATCAGATATTGAGCCAAATATCTATGGATGAATATTGTTAGATTGAATAAATTCAAGATAATTTTAACAGTTTTAAATTGTGATTTTAAAAATATTTATAACAGAATATTGCAGAGTTACATTTCACTGCATTATTATAAAATCTAACATTTACTTGAGTTGCATAATATATTAGGGAATATATTAATAATGTTACATAAATCATAAAACATTTTCTTGTAGCAATTTATCATCATATGAGTTTAATTCACGCATGAATAATATTTGAACTAGCAATTAAAATTTCTTCCCTTGATTATATCAATAAACAATATACAAATATATGATTATACAATTATAAACATCAATGTACTTTAGTATAAATATATAACACTTAAATTCATACAATTATAAAAAAAAATGCTTGAAATTGTTAATATTTTTAGAATTTACAAAAATTAAAATAGCAATTTTGTTAATATTTTTATTTAATATTTGAAAATGATTTTAATTACAAAACTACTATCAAAAGTGAAACTTTTTTTAAAAAGTAAGTATTTGGGAAGACAAATATTTGGTATTTGGCTGGACATTTGGTATCCAGCCAAACCACTATACACTACATTGCTAACTTCAAATATTTATAAAATAATTTTATAAATTTAAATCATTAAAATAACTTATTAGTGAAAAAGTATATTTTCTATTTAAAAAAAAAAAAGTTATACATTTCTTATAATTATTGTAACTTTACACAAAAATTATCTTCAGACAAAAAATTTAAAAAGAAGTATCTTTGTGAGAAATCCAATTTTAAAGAAAATCCAAAGTTTATTTCACTCACAATCAAGTTCATCCAATCAAATAATAAATCAAATTTAAAAATATATATATATATTTGATATGGATTCTATGAGAGAACTGTGTTAATTTAAATATTGCAGGATAGCAATAATCAACAAACTAAGTCTTAAAGCTCATTTTTCAAAAATGGCATTAATTTTTGTACAAGTTACAGATCTACAATAAAGGTTATCTATCCATTTGATCTATCAGGCAGGGTAATAGAGCAATTCTTATGGAGAAAGTGTTCTAACCCCCTCCCCATCCCCTTTGCTGGAACTTTCTACTCTGAGAATGCAAAAACTCCGTTTCCAAAATAAGAGGAGAGGAGACCTCAGCTAGGGGGACAACTTACAAAATTCAAATCCGTGTGTCACAGAATATCAATTCAATCAGTATGAATGGAGTAACTCTGCTATATTTATAAACCTCAAGATTGCAGTACTCATTACTTTTAGTCTTAATGTAAATTTTTGCCTTCAAATATACATCATTGGCATTTACATTTCAGTTTTCAAGCATAAAGAATAGAAATTCATTAAATGAATGCATACCTATGACTATTGTGTCGGTTGTCAAAACTTATAACAACACCTTTAGATTTATCTTGAGGAGAAGTGATAGTATCTAGGTAATCAGCCAGGCCCTGTGAAGTCTGGACAATTACCAAGTCATTCATAGCGGCATACCCAGGCCCCATACGTCCGCGTAAACCTAGTCAAGAAAAAGAAAAAATTTCATTTGGGAACTAATACCTTGGAAAATATTGGTATGGAAATCAAATTATTGTACTAAGTAAAGAATATTCAAAAAATAAAAATATACTTAAAATATTAATGTTACTAAATTTAAATGTATATTGAAAAATTTATAAATTTTAATTTATCATTTCCAAACCAATATTTCAGAAACTCCTGACCATCTAAATGAAAACTATTTAAATATAAACAGTCAAACTTCTGAATTTTGATCTAGTGACTCATAGGATCAAACAAAGGTGGCATTACTATTTAGAGTAGTAGTTACATTAATGAAAACTATTTAAATATAAACAGTCAAACTTCTGAATTTTGATCTAGTGACTCATAGGATCAAACAAAAGTGGTGTTACTATTTAGAGTGGCAGTTGCAATAATGAAAACTATTTAAATATAAACAGTCAAACTTCTGAATTTTGATCTAGTGACTCATAAGATCAAACAAAGGTGGTGTTACTATTTAGAGTGGTAGTTACATTAATGACAAAGTAAATGTCTCCAATTAGTTTTTGTTGGATGCAAAGATCTATTATCTACATTAGTTTTATAAAATTATCTCATTTGGTTTCCTTTTTCATTCTTGTCACCATCTATTGAATGTGCTTGTTAAATACATAGAAAATGTTGTTGGGACGGAGAAAGATAAACATATGACAAACATTAGCCCTTAACCCATACATCTAAAATTTTTACTACATTGATCAACAATATTACTACTTTTTTTTTCTCAACAAAAATTATATTTTTTAATGAGTACTAAATTTTTTTCTATAAGTTATGTAACTAAAATAATAAATATTCTTATGACTTTAAAAATACCTATATTGAAGAAAACACAAAAAAGAATACTATTCATAAAGCTGTAATGTTTAATACATATATATATATATATATATATATATATAACAGTACAGCAAACAAGTAATTATTTGAGAATATGACAGTAGAGTTGACTACTAACATTAGTACAGAACAAACAGTAAGCATATTAAAAAACATAATGATTTAACCACAAATATATTAATTTGAAATTAAACAGTAAACTAAACTATATATTCTAATGAAACTGAAACAGTTATTATTAATTTAATTATTATACATAATATATAAATAGCAATAATTCAAATTTTATTAAATTTTAATGGAGATATTCATTTTTCCATCTTAACTAGAAACTCTAAATTATTCATATTACAAACTAATTTATTTCAATAAAATTTTTAAGGTAAAGAATCAGTTATACCTGCAGTACCAAATGTAAGCCGAGTCATCATGATTTTTGATAATTCATCAAATTGACCTGTAGAAACTAATGTCTTAATTTCTTGAGCTGTGGTCAAGTTCTGTAGGAGCAAAACAAAACGGATAAGGTTAGTTTTAAAATAAACACATTTAAATAGCATTACATTTTATACAGTTTACTAAAAATTAACAATTAACTTATATACTGACTCTGAAAAATATCAGTTCAAAGAAGTAATGATATTAAAAATTAAAGAAACAATTGATCTTGTGATTGTTTATGCAGTAAAAGAGGTATGGAGCAAATATTTGTTATTAATTATTATTTCAATGAAAGAATATAACAAAAATAAACGCAAACTAATGAAAATATTTTAACACACGTATACTGTATTAATATTATCAAAGGCATATTATTTCTTACCCATACCGGTATCAACTTCATGTTAAACTGAGTTCTAAGTTATCTACATGCAATTAAATTTCTTATTTCCTTAATCAAAAAATAAAATTCGATCAAAATATTACGCAGTATATTTTAATTTAAAGGTTATCTACACAATCTATCAATGGATTTTCAAGTACTTGTATTTTGAACAAAATCTGAAAGCGTAACGTAAGTATTAGTCTACTGTCACATCATAATATCTTATTATAAAGAAGTATTAAATTGTTTTAAATTAATTAGCGAAAAAAACTTACAGCGGCATATTCCAAATATTCACTTATTTTCAAATCCAACTCTTTATTCCCGGATTCAATGATTAAAGACATCGTGATTGCTATAGCGAAACAGAAATCTCCGTCAAAAACAATCGTCTGCAGCTTCTGTACCTTCGGAATAAAATTTTTGATTTTAACAGTGTCAGTCACGGGCAAAAGATAAGGGCACGCAGTAGGACAGTTCACATATGTTTCACCAATGGCAAGAAAAGCGCGCATGCGTTAGGTGAAGAGTTTTCACTCAACCGGAACTTTCAAATATGAATAACCACTTTCAGAAATGAACTTTCTTTCTTCTTATTCTCCTATACATAAAATAATGCATAGAAAACTGTGTTTGATAAGGAAATGTGGGGAATGAACTTATAACATAAGAATCAATGTAGTAGCACAACTACTGAAATATAAAATATATGAAAATAAGATTTAAATTATGTAACAGCGTTTCTGAAGTACTCAGAGGACTGTAGTCATTTTATAACTTTTAAATCAATTAATTTAATTAATATTCTAGAAATTTAAGTCATTAACTGTGCTTTGTAGTGATGGTATTTTGGCAACATTATATTACACGAATGTATACTGCCCATGGACTTATATTGCTTTAAAACGACTATTCTAAGTAGCTATAAACAGCTATTCAAACAGTGGGATTCAAAGGTACAGGTCTCCCTGCCGAAAGGTAGTACTTTACTTGTTCGGTCAACACTCCGTCCCACAAAATAGCATGCTCTTCAAAAATCATGTTTCTGAACATGAAAATTTATTAGAACATGCTTGAAGACACCTCATTAATATATATATAATTATAAATATATCAGTGCTCGCGCTAAACTATCTGCAATCTGAGTCCCAGGGACCCACTAATGACAAATTTTTTTAAAAAATAAATGAGAAATTTTGCCAAAGTTGCGTCTTGCTATTACAAATTTGAGTGTAAAAAAACTCTCTTTTGAGTAAACTTCAGCCCTGTATATATAATTCCAGATTACTTCAACTTCATTATGCCTGAAATGCTTAGTTTGTGTTATAATATAAATGAGACGGACGTTTGATGTCAAAATATTCTAACTGAACATTTATACATCAAATTATTTGTCCCGAATGTAAAATTTTCTCCAACTTTCAGAAATGTCGATGTTATTTAAAATCATTAGCAACAAAATAACTAATTGATTTCTACTAATAATGGTATAATTGCATTTATTTAGTGTTCAAAACACAAAATAAATGCTATAATACAGCCAACATTTAATGAAAATATTGTCCATGATGCGGAGCAAATTGGATGTAACTGTAATAATTTAATGGTACAAAAATAAAATTATTAACTTCAGTTTATGAGACTTCAAATTATCACGGGGGTTGAATAATCATAAAGCGTATTTGAACGTGGAACCACCGTAGTCATTTCGAACATCATATTTAGTTTGTAATTTTCATAATTAATTCAATCTAAACTTTATGTTGGAGCTGCAATACTTTTGGAACTTCTAATAAACCCTATTTAGCTATACGTTAAAGATTGATAGATTTTAAAACTCAGTCTATTATCACTAAAACTAAAACAATAGTCTCTCCCTTTGTATAGCATTGCGCGTACTCAATTTTTAACCAAGTGTTTCGTTTGATTCTTTCTATAATACAGAAGCTGTCGTATTAGGCGACACCCCAAAGAAGGAAATCAAAACATTTCAGAGGTTACATTTTGATGATTTGCATTATAATAAGAAAAGCGGTACTGCTTGCTTCAATGCGATAAGATTGTTATATACTTTAGAATTTTTAAAATCTGAGGAAGGGAAACTAATGTCAATATAACTATACGACTTTGTAAAGCTTTCAACACTTAACAGGAAAAATAAAGAATCTTCATATTTTTTTTAAGACTGTACATGATGAAACAATTGTAAATTACACTAAACAATAAATAATAAAAATAAGCTTCATATATTCTTTAATAAATAAATTAATATCTATACTATAATATACTTTTTAGCTTCACAATAAATCCCGTGAGGGACTCAAATCATAATGAATTTTAAAATCACAATTTTCTCGCTATTTTAACTGAAAATCTCGAGAAGCAAAGATAATGCTAATGAATACAGATAAAGCGTTTCGATATGAGACAGCGGTATTAAGTAAAATTTATCACACATAAGAACTTTAAAACGAATGATGATAAGATCAGCTTCAAGGGAACATCTTTAGATAAGATTGGAGATACTGGGAAAGAGAATGACGTTAAATGCGCCTCAGTCTCTTTAGATTCTGATATTCTTCAAGCAACTGCATTCAACATATCAGATTTTTCAGTCTTTATCTTGCTGAATACAAGTATAAATGAAATCTTGTAAATAAAATGTATACTTGCAGAAAATGTACGTAGAAATCTGATACATAAATACAGTGCAGAGACAGTTTTACCAAATTTGTTAAATTGACTTTTCGTAGCACCATACAAAATATCTCAAAATTCCATTTTTTTTATTAAAATTGAAGTAGAGCTCTAAACCAAACCAAACTTGTACTAACAAACAATTTATTGTATGATCTTGGAACTAAGAATTTCCTTTCAGATGCATATTTTTCAAAATTTGTTTATTACCGACTTTTTACAAAATTTCTAAATAATAGTCCCTCTTCAATCGGGAAACGAAAATTCCTTTTATAATACGATATCGTAAAAGCTGTCCATAATAACCCTGGTAGCACAAAATTATCAAAATTATACTACTGGCTACTATTAAATGGAACCCCTCAAAATGATATCCGTGAATTTAATTTTTATGTAAAATTGTTGGTCAATATATCCCGATTTTTATATCCAGCAATGTTTGTTCCACCGATATCCTTAAACGTCATTTTTTTTAGAAATGTTAGTCAATATATCCCTGCATATCATTTTCTGGTATTTGTGCTCTGGTCAGTTCATTACTAGGTCATTTTGACATGCTAACCAATTCATTCACTTCTTTTTGAAGTAAGGCTTTTTCTAAGTTTAAAATTTGTATTGCTTAGCATTTTCCCTCAGAACAAAAACCGGTGATAGCCCAATTCTACTCTGCTTGTCTCACAACTTTCTGAAAAATCGCAATAATTACAATTAGTCGCAGTACTCGTTGTGTTACCTTGTACGAAATGGTGAAAGGACATAATGGATTCACTTCCGTTTACATTCAGCTTATGAAGTATTATGCGTTGCGCTAAATGTTGTTAGATATCATGCATGTTAAAAAAATGATATTTATTTTTACGAATATTGATAGATATAGCGGAATATTATTAAATAGCATTTTCATGACACTGTATGACATTGTTAACATCATTAAGAAAACATAAAAAAGTATGTTTTGAAAAAACTGGCCAATTTATTAAATGTCATTTCTTAGAATAATATTTTTCTTCTAAGCAAAAAATTTAGTAAAGAATAAGAAGAGAGATTGAATGGAGGTAGTAAAGATAAGTCCATGAAAGTACGCGGGGCATAAGTAGGGCATCTATGAATATACAGGGTGTCCCAAAAGTCGTTTACAAGCTTAACATGCTGGTCTATCATATCATGATGAACAAGATTTACATAGGAACTTGTGTCCGAAAATGCAAACTGCGACCGCTAGAGGGCCATAATTGCAGGAAAACGGGAGAGTGGGGAAAATAATCATTTCAGGCGTGGACATTGAAGGAGAAGGATGAATGAGTTTGGTAACGCAGAAATGGCCGACATGCATTACGTATATGGAAATGGACGAGCCGCGGCACGGATGTACCTTGAGAGCATCCCAAAAAGAGGTCAGCCAAGTCATGTTTTGTTTGGACAATTACACCGCAGATTGCGTGAATCAGGAGCTTTCGAAATACGTAGCCACATCGGTCGAGAACGTACTACACTCACACCTGTCGTAAAGGAAACCGTGCCACAGGAGTTTGCCATCAAGTCTCCAAGCAAGCGAGCGTGTTTTGGGTGTAGGTCGTTCCAGCATAATGTACATATTGCACGAGGATATGCAACACCCTTATCACTTCCAAAGAGTACAGGCATTGTGCGTTGACGATTATCCCAAACGCATTGCATTTTCACTCTGGTATTTGCAACAGCGGGTAGCACAGTCAGATTTTCCATCGTAGATTTTGTTTTCTAATGAATCCTGCTTTACACAGGATGGTGTGCTGAACTTGCACAACATGCACGTATGAGCGCATAAAAACCCAAGGTGTACACGTGCCCATGCACATCAACAACGTTTCACCGTAAACGTTTGGGCTGGTATTATCGGTGACATGTTGATTGGCCCTTATCTTCTACCTGAACGCCTCGACGGAAATACCTATCGCATTTTCTAGAAAGAGTTTTGCCGTATCTGATGGGTCACGTTTTAGCCTCTACACGCCTAAACATCTGGTTTCAGCATGATGGAGTGCCTGACCACATTAGCTACGCTGTTCGAGAATACCTCGATAGGACTTATTCTAATCACTGGATCGGTAGAGGTGGATCCCCCGACCTGACTCTCCTGGATTTCTACCTGTCGGGATACATGAAGTCCATGGTGTACGAGACACCCGTAACATCGGACATGGATCTTATCTCCAGGATCGCAGAAGCGGTAGCGCATGTCCGTGACACTCCGAAGGCTAAAGTGACCGGGACCTACTGCATAAAGCCGATTCCGAATGTCTAGGAACTATCAGTGGTATTCGAATCCAAGAATGGCCTATTTCCTTTGAAATCTGGACACTGAATTTTTCTTCATCGTAATAGTTCCTTTCATTTGTACGATAATTAAAAAATGATAAAACTACAGGTCTCTGTGGGAAGTGCATGCCGATATTCGCATTCTGCGAGTCGCAATATGCAAATTTTCCCTTCTCCTCCGAAGAAGCAAGCGCGCATGTGCAAGATCGACCGAGGAAAATTCAACCTGGACAGTCCAGCGCGTCGCTTCGCTGGAGTTCCCGTACATCGTAGAAGGAAGGTTTTCCCCCAGCCACAGCGGCAGATGTCCGTATGATTTCAATCAGCTGAGCTCAACTAAAATTTCTATACACGAGTTGTAGAAGGTTGTTCTTTTTATTTTATTGTAATAAACGAAGTTCGTTTCTTTTACATGTTGGGAATTTCTTTATCCACAGTGTTAAACAGGGGTGAAGATTCCCCACAAAACCTTTAACTTCTAGTAGAGGCTTAAATTTCTTTAGTCAGCTGCGTCACTGCATAATGCATTACGTAAGCCCTTTCAAATACTATCGCATAACTTTGGAACTGGAATATTTACAAGTGAAAGGTGTCCTATTCATTTGTCAGACATTGAATGATGTTTCAATAGAACCAAAGGAATTAAACAAAGATTAGAATCAAAATTTAGTGCTCCTAAATCTTTCCTTCTTAATCTGTATTATTTTTAATCTTAGGACTCAAATTCCTCACTCTATGAGTCTACGAAATTTATCTTCGAAATCAGATAACGTGAGTAAAGGATACGAGATTACCCTACAGTGAAGATAAATGAAAGAAACAAGTTTTTTCACACAGTATTTTGTACTTTCAATGGAATTCACCTATTTATGCTTTTGGTCCTATTACAGAGTAAAGTAATTGGTTCCTTAAACCTGTAACTCTATCCTTTTTTTTTCTTATTTTATTTTATTATTATTATTATTTTGTCGAACGTATAGTTATATTTGCAAGACAGTTTTTAAAATTTAACAAAGAAAGGCTAGTAATACACAAGCTTTCTTTAAAAAATACAATAATTACCAGCTTTTAATAGCTTTTTCTTTCAATTTAAATTACAAAACGTCTCCAAGAAGTAACGGTATCTAGGGTACATCCTTTGTTTCGCCTAACTCTTATAATTTAAACACTAAAAATATGTATAATAATAAAATTAAGTAAAATTTAAGTAATAAAAATAATTAAAAATTATTTTTATCCAACTTACCTCAGCAAAATCTAGGCTTCATATGTGACCTCAAATTCAAAAATAGTTCTCTATAACATCACAAGATTAAAAAGTGGATGTCTAAGTTTTGTCGACAGGAATACAAGGAAAAAAGCATTTTATATTTGTGTTTTGATTTTTGACCCTTTGCAAATGATAATATTGTCACGAAGATTCGAATGAACACGCCGTTTAACTTAACAGAAGAATTTATTGAAGCTAAGTAGCAACTAGCAACTTTACAAGATCGAGAAGTTGCCATGAAGAAGTTTTATATCATTAGATCTCTAGTTGATTTTTCTTTGCATCTTTTCTTGTGACCTGAATCAGTATTTAATAATAAATAAATAAAAAAACATTTGTTACAAAAATATGCTCAGTGAAAGTAATACGTTTTAAAGTTTGTTTGGTCTGAAATATCCCTCTAGATACTTACACACGAAATCTGCATTTATTACCTCGAATTACTTTCTCAATTTTGCTTTTGTAAATAGTAAAACTGACTTCCTCTATGGTGCTCCCTTAATAAACATACCTGAAACAGTATAGTGGCGAATGCACAAAGGCATTTAGAAAAGTTATTTACTATGGGAAGCAACTTCATTTTAAACGATCTCAGGTTTTCAACGCACAAATAAACGAACAAAAAACAAAATTATAATGAATAACATTGGTCTATAATATTTCGGTAAAAATGACCAAAGTATTAGTTTTTATATTAATTCTGATTGTTATTTAAATATCCACAAGAGGATCAGTCCCACGTCCTATTTTTGCGTTATTAGAAAATAGCAACATTCCACTCATTTTTACGACTACCTCTACTCTTACATCTACTTTAATCTATCCCTAACCTACCCGTACATGTCCTTCTGCTAAACCCCCTATCCCCTTTACATGGGAGGTGTATCTTTAAGATTTTGAGACATCTTTGTGCGTGATTTTGGAACATTTCCGGTGTCAATCAATTCCAAAAATGATTTTATCTAACAATGGTCTCTGGAATGATTTATCTTTCATATTTATACAATTATTTTAAAAGATCCATAAAATGATCACCCATTTCAATTTTTTTTCAAACATCTTCATTGTATTAATTGATTAAACGAATGGCGTATTTCAAAATGTTAGTTTCATTTCTGTAGAGAGTAAACTTTATAAGGGTTTATTTTCAGTTACATTTAAACCGTGAATAGTCATTAAAGCCAAACCATACAAAAATGTTTTTAGATAATTAAATTTATCAAATATTTGTTCAAATTATCCTTTTAAATAAACGTAACTTTCGAACTGGTCCCAAAATTCCTGAAATTTTCAATAAAATAAAAAGATCCATATTCTATTTCGGTAGAAGAATGTTTAATTCTGATTACATGGATAATTTTTTTTCACTGAATCCCGTAAACAAGTATTATTTTTAAACTCACTTTGAGTTTTAAAATATTTAACTCATAGTGTTCATAATTCCTGTTTACTGGGATAAAGGAGTAATACGTTTGAAACAAAAAAATTAAGAAAAATGGTACAAGATGAACAGAAAATTTCATACGAACGATATAATACCAAATGTCTTTAACTATTTACCCCAAATCGCACACATTGAGAATCACTGCTGTAGGAAGGTGACACAAAGTTACTCAATATCTCGTGCTCGAAGACAATGTTAAGCGAGAAAAAATCCAACTTCTAAATTTTCTTTTGAATATTTAAAAAAAATAATAATAATTTCGAATCGACTTTGATGAGATCGAGACTTAAAATGCCTAAAAACATTTTAGGGTTTTGTTTGAATTATTTCATAAGAAAATCGAAGTACAAGGAGAAATCGCCCCATATAACGCTTTTTCTTACGTTGATTTAAAAAAAACTAAATTAAAATTAAATGCGGCATTATTCGCTCGATAAAATTAAGTTGTTTTATTTTCCAACTTGTTGATATTACTGGCTTATTGCTGGTTATCAATTTTGAAATAAATATATATTTTATTTTTGTATTTTCATTCATCCAGGCCAAAAGCTGGTCGACAAACGGTTAGTTGTATTAGAATAATAATAAAGTTATGCAGTACGTACTATTACTATACAAAAAAGATTTATTACAAGGGGTATTAAACTGGTTTATTAATGAAAAGGTATTTTACATATTTTATTAATAAAACGTTGTTTAAATACAATTAAACTTTTGCCTTCTTTAATTACCAATCGAATAAAAAAAATACATTCTCAATAAATTTCCTTTTACATTTTGGTGTACATGGTTCATGGACAGACATGTTTAAACTCCGTTAGAGACATTTGTAGCCCCTAAGGCTGAAATAAACATCAATGAAAAGAAATAAAAATTAATGACTGTGATCAGCTAAAAGAATGATAATGCACTGTTGGTGGTCCACCTTCAAAAAAGTTACCGAGTTAAATACCTTGGAAAAACTGTCACCAACATGAATGAACTGAATGTTGAAATCAATTACCACTTGATGCTCGAAAACAGATGCTAATAAACCATCCAAGATCACAACTCGTTAGCAATAGAGCTCAATTTGTTATGTCTAAAACACTCATTCGACCAGTCCTCTATAGCAGCGAAACCTGGACATTGAGTAAGCAGATCTCAAAAACACTACAACTTTTGAAAGAAAAATACTACGCCGAATTTACAGTTCTGTCTAAGAAAAAAAAGCATGGAGAATTCTTTATAATCATGAATTAATTGATAGAAATAACCAGATATTGTTAAAATTATCAAATCAAGCTGAACAAGTAACCTTGAATCAGAGGATAACAACCCTACCAAGATAATCACTCCCAACAAACCAGGATGCACTAGAAATCGAGGAAGATCTCCACTCTGGCTGTAGTGCCAAGGAGAACACACGGGACATGAGTGACAAGTTTAAACTCCGCACCTGATCTTCCTACGTGTACTACGTGTTCCTACGTTCCGACTGTAGAGCATGTCTGGAACTCTTTCGAGAGGGCAACCCCTCTTCAAGAACCATCAAGGCTTGAAAACTTCGAACTGGTTGCCACGAGAACTGGCTTCAGAAAAATTCGGTACTCATGCAGGTTCGCTTCAAATCCCCCCTCTCTCTATATATATATACATATATATACATATATACTTTGATATTATTTACTTTAATATATATATATATATATATATATATATATATATATATATATATATATATATATATATATATATATATATATATCAAAGAGGTGTTCGGGAGATTTAATTCACTTCTTCTATTCAAAAACTACATAGTAATTTTTTAATGAAATTTAGTGTGGCCGGAAAATTATTCGAGTGTTGTGTCACACATTTCCTTTGCTTGGATTGAAATAATTAATTATTTGGATTTTGAATTTTTCCACATGACAAGAAAAATATCAAACGCTTAGCTATAATAACGGTTGTTTAGTGAATTCTTAGAAAAAGCATTTTATACTGGCAACGAATGCTTAAATCCAAAACGAAAAATTCCTATCACACTCGATTGCCTTTTTTTTCTTCAAGCTTCACTGCACTAGTTAATAAAGAATTGATTACTGTTTTATTACGGATTTTGCATATTAAATTTTCTCTTATTTTTGTAATAGTAAAAACCATGAAACTTTTTAACTTTTGCCTCGATATAGCCTTAGCCAGATAAACCGTGCAATCAAATGCTCGTTAATATCTACTAGAGTTAGTTCTAATCGACTGGGGTAGTTTTAAATCATAAAAAATTGAGGATAAAGAAAAGAATTATAATGAATCAAACACAGTTTTCAATAAAATTATCAGCTCGGGTTTTTTTTTTTTTTTTTTTGTTTTTACGAACAAAGCCTTCGGTAACTTTCAGAGTTGCCAGAAAATACTTTAAGGATGGTCATAAAATTAGTTTAAAATGCAAATCCAACGTAAGTAGAGAGAGAAAATACGCAGACAGTAGTTTCGCTAGCACCATTCTCCCACGCACGCAATATTCCTGCACAAAAGTAGTCCCACTGCAAGCATGGATCTTTAGGCAGTAAGTCCCGGTCCCATTAGCCATAGTGTAGCCAAATAGTAGACTAGCACTAAATCGACTTTATTCAGAATCCTGTACTTCACAATCTTCCTGTGTATAATCCTGCTGTTCCTAGCTCGGCTAAGAGGCCTAGAGCATTATTATATCGTCCTGATATGGCTCTTCCCCCTTCTAAGCGAAGGAGAGGAGAATAAGCATTTTTCGTTGTCATTAACTTCGCTTTTTTCACGCAATATCTCATGTCCGAGTGGCACGCTTGGTAGCGTGTCCGCTCATTGCTGCTCTCTCCTGAGGTTGATGGTTCGATCCCTGGCGACGACCACTTCCTGAAATTTTTCCAAATTCTATGTTTTTAAGTTTTTAAATATTTTAAATTGTTTTCACATATTATTTTAATTGTGAAGTACCGTTTTCTATTTTTTGGCTTATTTATTTTTAATTTTTCCAATTTTTTGGGTATCATATCGTTCCGCTACTTTGCTTTTGCATTTTTGTTTCTGTAATGTATCGTCTTGTTTTATGTTTTCAAAAAATATAAAAAACTGAAAAAATGCTAAATAAAAATTTAAAAATTTTATAAAAACCAAAAATATATCTTTTTGTTAGTGCTGTCACTTTTTACTTATTTTTTATTGTTGTACCAAGCTGCATTCTTATAGTCCCTATTTTTGTTTTTGTTTTACCTTTCTATGTTACTTTTGAGCAACATTTTATGGAATCTATATAACTCTGTTAACCATCCCAATTGGTCACTGTCAAGGTTACAGTCTAATTATCCTTTAATTAGACAACGCGTTGGTTACTCATAATTTTTTTATGAGAACGTACTCACCTCCTCGCTCTCTTGTGAGCTGGAGCGTTTTAAATTCTTGTTTGGATTACTTTTTGCCTAGAGGCCTAAATTTATGTTTTGATCACTTCACGTTCGGAGGTTAAAGTGAAGACTTTCCACTTCGCTAGGTACTCCGTTAACCCAATTACCTTGACCTTAACTAAATCGGCACAAAGGTTTGACTCAAGACTTTCATATTTTCTTCAACTAATCTATATATATGCATATATATATATATGTATATATATGTATATATATATATATATGTATATATATATATATATATATATATATATATATATATATATATATATGTATATCTATCTATCTATCTATCTATATATATATATATATATATATATATATATATATATATATATATATATATAATCTATCTATCTATCTATCTATCTGTATATATATATATATATATATATATATATATATATATATGTATATCTATCTATCTATCTATCTATCTATCTATATATATATGTATATCTATCTATCTATCTATATATCTATCTATATATATATATATATATGTATGTATGTATATGTATGTATATGTATATGTATATATATATCTATATCTATCTATCTATCTATCTATCTATCTATCTATCTATCTATCTATCTATCTATATATATATATATATATATATATATATATATACAGAGAGAGAGAATGTGGGTTTCCATGAATATCCATTGGGTATCAGAAGGTTAGGTGAAAATAAAAACAATGTCTTATAACAATAACAATTAAAACTTATTAAGAAAGAATTGACCGTATCGCTGGGGATAGCGAGCGAGGGAAGTCCAAGCGGGAGGAAAAGTGAATACCTAGCGGTTGCTCTTCTCCGGCGGGAAAAAGTGGAGAGTAGCGCGTGATATGACGTCAGTTGCGCCTTCCTCAGATTGGCTGGAGAAATTCCCGCTCTCAGATGATTCACCTCGCTACATATATAAAGGTTTTGGTGTATTTTATTATTTTATAAAATTATTATGTTATCGGAAAAAACAGAAGTTTTAAAATAAATACTGAGAAAATGTGCTACTAGTATACTGAACAAATCAACTTTAAAAATGATTCCAAAGTAACATTTGTAATTAGTTAATGAAATATCAGAAAATCATCAATCGAGTTTAAGTAGGAGAAAGTAAGATCTAAAGATAGCTCCAGGGGCAAAAACAAGTAGTTACAAGTTGACAAAATGACTCAACATATATCGAACCTAAGTAAATCGACATTTCTTTTCGGTTCCGATCCGACCAAAATAATGGATTTTTCGGGATTTTAGTTCTGTTCCGATTTGAAGCTCTGTTTTTACATTGTCGTATCAGATGAGTTGTCTTTTCAAGACAAAAAAAAAAAAGAAGACTAAATATTTTTCAAACATTTTTGTCTAGAAATAATTTATACACATAGTTTCTTTAGAATACTTTATTTCCTTTATTAGTATATAGTTATAGTTTGACTCGGAGCACTCTGTTCTTTTCAACACGAGAACTAATGAGAACGGGACCTATTGCTTCAAGTCTACGAATTTCCAAACCAGCCGACTCAAGTTATCGACAGACTCCATTAATGCACGGTGTCCTTACTTGAAGAAGAAAGATAGTTTGTGTGGTATTTATGTTATTCTTTGGGAGACAACTTCAAACTCAAAAATTGTTAACAATCCACTATTATTTATAATTTTGACATTTTCTCGAACAGGCGTTTACCAGGACATCGACTGCAAATAGATCTATCCACTGCAAATTTTCACTCTGTTTGCAAATCAATTCCTTGTCACGATTTTTGTCTTTTTTATGATTAACTTCCTCCGATGTTTAAAATGACAGTCCATATTTACATATGGACTGTCGAAATATTTAAAGTTATTTAACACTAAACCAACCAGACTTGAATCTAAACTGTTCAATTCCAGGTTTTCATTTTTCTTGAAGTTACTGTACGACTTATTCTATAATATATAGCTACTTCATTTTTTAATACCTATCTATTTTTTTAGCTTTTCCCTCTATTCATTTTTCGTTGATCCCCGTAACTCTACCGTTATCTACCGTCAGCTATCTTTTGACCTCTGGAAAATAGATGAAATTTTCTAAAGTTATCTGCATTGAGAACTCAAACTTACTATTAATTTTAAGCTTTCCAAAATAATGTCGTCCGATTGTGCCATGTGCTTATTTGTTTTATTCTGCTGACTGCAAAGCAAAATATTTATTATTCCAATTCGAGCACAAATATTGGAGACAGGATCAGTTCGAATTTTAATAATAAAATAGGCTAGAAATTTATAATAACGAAATAAAATTAGTAAGGACTCATTTTTTATTTGTATTTTTTATTGGTGGATTATTCAAACACAAAATCAAAAGATTATCTCCAAATGTCAATGCAAAGATTATTGTAGAAAGAACCAATGATGAAGAAAAGTATTCTGAGAGTAAGGAATACTAATGTTTATATTATTTCTAGTAAAACTGGAAAAGAATCGAAAGTTTATTTGAAAAGGTAGAAATAGGTAGATAGAAAATGTTGGAGATTTAGGGTTAAATTTCATATTATTATTATTTACTTTGATTAGATGAGAAAAACTGAAATGTCATGAATATATTTTCAGTAGATATGATTAAAGGAGATTCGGAATGGTCATAATCTGAGCCGTAGCCATGACGCTACTCTTCGGGAGTTCGCTACTGTCGTGGATGTTCTTAACCGTTTGAAGTAGGCCAGAATCTCATCCGCTCTCGTGCAGCAGTATAGCGATCCAAACCAAACTGTTGTGAATGGCAGCACCAATCAGGCTGACATCAGATGCTAATAATTCATTGCTTTTCAGTAGATCGTGTAACCCCTGCGCTGGGTTAAGTGTTCTTCTTTAAATGTTATGTGTCAAATTCTGTGTTTTATTCAGTATAATTAATTAATCTGTGGGTATACGACATCGGATCGATGTCAGCCATTCATCAATATTGAGTTATTCCGTTACAGAGCGTAAAGCTACATTAATTTCCGGCTCCCAACGTGGAGCCTTTCGACAGATTATTGAATAATTTGAGCCTGAAATGAATGTGGCACAGCTAAATGTACTACGGAAATCGTTTCGTGCATCGTTTCTGTGCGAATAAAATTGAGATTTAATTTTTCAAGCAAAGCCCATATGGCAAACTTTCTGTTTTGATATTCCGCGATAAATCTAAGCGCTTGGAAGCAGGTCGAATCTTATTTCGAAAGAAGAATATGCCGAAAAAGACTTCCTGTCTGCTGAGAAATATAGACATAAGTTTTCCAAACTACATTCGAGAATTGTTCAGTTATCGTTGAACTGAAGAAGTTTAAACGGAATATAAAGGACTATTTGACCTTCTGGAGTCTACGATGATACGATCTAGTATAAATTGATAGAATATAAATTCCAGTGAAAAAAAAATAGATTAATAGATGAAGATAAATTCCAGTGACTTCCGCAAGCCATAGCTCTGAAATCGAAAGCAGCTCGGGTGGCGGAGAGTTTCCCTGCAACTGTGAAGAATTATACCAATGAGATATCCCAGTTTAAAGAGTTACTTTGACGTGAGGATTTATAAGTGCAAGTTTAGAGACCTGATCACTGTGCTTATGAAAAATGCAGTCACCGGACATTCAAAGGTAAAACCTCCTACATTGTTCGAAGAGTTGAAAGCGAAGATACTAGCCCGGAATAACGCAAGAGAAATACGGATATTTTTTAAGTCCTTTAGTGGAATCATGTTTGCCTGAAGAGCTAGGGAAAGAAACAGAAACATGAAACCAGCGTCTGATGCTAAGAATCATTCACTGGGGAGCCTAATAGATTTCCCAAAACAAGAATTGGAAGGAGAAGAAATAATCGAGAACTGATTCGCATCTTCTTCTAAAAAGACAATGAACAGATTGGATAATTTTCCAACGGCTACGTCAGTAGTAAGCACTCATACTAGAAGCAACATAGGTAAGCATTTTTCACATTGTGTCTTTTGTAATGAGAAACATCTTTCCAAGGACTGCTTAGAAGCTAGAAAAATGCCTTTAGATAAAAAGAAGAATACTTATTGAAACACAGAGCCTGTTTTTCATATTTCCCTCTCAAACACTTTTCCAAGTTCCGAAAAGTAAAAAATTCTTGTTTATATTGTGCCAAGACGTACCATTACTTAATATGTCATCGTCCTAAGGAAATTAGTAATCGAAGCTAATTCATTGTCTAATAGTTGTGTTAAGCATAACGTTTATCTAATGACTTTGATTGTAAAGGTAAGAGCGAATAACAGAGTAGACACGGTTAGAGTTTGGATCAATAACAGTTCTTAGTATTCTTATATTTCAAAGCGTGAAATTGAGAAATAAAGTATTAAATCATATAAAAATGCAGCAAATGTATACTTTTTTTTTTTTGGGGGGGGGAGAGAAACTCTTGACTTGTTTATTATCGCGTTAGATGACTCACTCATACAGTTTAAGCGTTTCAGAAGAACAAATTTGTAACAATGGGCCAAAAATCAAGAGTCCAGCATTTTAAATGTGTTTATTATGGCTTTTTTTTTTTTTTTTTTTTTTTTGAGTCAGCGTCATAAGAACTTACGTGATTATATTCTAGGTACGAGAACAACTAGCATCTGAGTAATCCAAAATTTTATTGGTTATCCACAATTTATCATTTTCTCAATGAACTACTAGTGCAAGAACGATTCGTACTGATGCGACACACGTGCTTTCGTATATATACAACCAACAATGTGTTGCCAAATTACATTTTTCTAACATCTTACAGACATTGGTTCAGTTATTTAAAATACCAAAAATATAAATTATTTAATATAAAATTTAATTAATGTTTATAATGTTGTAACAAATTATACTTTATACATACTTTGTTTACTACATATTTATTACAATTAAACATTCTTTAAAAATAAAATTACATGTTACAATTATTTATCGCCACCAACTCAACTGATAATTTAATATTAGTGGCTTGGCAGGAGCTGCCATCTAGTGGCTAAGAATTCTACTAACTCTACTTTGCAATTTATTTGCATAGCAGAGATTCTTTATCTCCTACATTACTCCCCTACCAGTAACTAAGTTACGATCTACAACCTTGATAGGAGATACTAGTTAGATACCATTAAGCA
Organism: Pardosa pseudoannulata; assembly: GCA_032207245.1. Lineage (NCBI taxonomy): Eukaryota > Metazoa > Arthropoda > Arachnida > Araneae > Lycosidae > Pardosa > Pardosa pseudoannulata. The sequence continues at coordinate 127,782,437 of CM063503.1, read as the reverse complement.
CACATTACACAAACAATTAATAGAGGAAAATAACTGAATGAATAAAAATAATGAACAATACTGAGTAGTGTTAAATATACAAGCATAACAATTATATATATATATATATATATATATATATATATATATATATATATATATATATATATATATATATATATATATATATATATATATATATATATATATATATATATATATATATATATATATATATATATATATATATCAACTGAACACAATATTTACACAATAAAATAAAATTCAATTGAGAAAAAAAATTCACTCTAATTGGAATGTAGTTAAATATTCAATTTAGTACAGTACATAAATAGTAATCAAAATTTTAAAATTATGTTATGCTCTTGCACTTTTCCATCATTCTGCACCAATAATTCCTTGGTAAAAATAATATCAAGTAATACATATAATAAAAAAAATAGTATGCACTTAAAGTACATTGAAAAAAAAAAAAAGAGACAAATTCAATATGGTACACAGAATATTTACAATTGCTAGATGTAAGTACTTACTCTCGGTGCAGAGTTAATCTCTGAACTTTACTGGCATTCGAACTGTTCTACCACAACGAGTGTTTGTTCCTCACTTAAAACCAGGGCTTCGAACCGGAACTGAACCGAAAACCGGAAAAACCGTTATTTTATTCGGAACGAAAACCGGAACTGAACCGAAAAAAATATCGGTTTATTTCGGTTCGATATATCTTTCAGTCATTTTGTTACTGTTACCAACTTATCAATATTTTCTAATTTAACGTCAACTTTATAATTATCATTACATGTATACTGCTTCTCGATTTTGATATTCACTAGTATTTTTCTGTTTCAGTTTCGCATGAAACTACTTGTAGAAGACATATTTAATTCAGTTGATTAAACTAGAAGTATAGATGATTTTTTAAGAAAAATATCGAGTTATATTTTATTTTTCACATCTCAGCATGCGATCATCCACGGATGTTTGTATAGACTGTTTAGATCAGGGAGGAGTAAATAGACAGGAGAGGCCCTAAGTGACGTAGCATGAAGCATCTATCAAATCTTCTGAGCATCAAATGGGTGTTTGGTAATGGCGGCGATTCAAATGTTTCGTAATAGTAGTATTTCATTAGGCGATTTTTACGTCAATCATTGATGTCATCATCCATCACTCCGCCCCCAAATGAATCGGGCTGGCATCTTGTTGGTCGACATGGAGAAGAAGGGCAGGAGCATAGCAGAATTCCGAATCATGTTACCACCCCGCAAAGGAGTGGATGATCAAAATTTTAAAAAATAGAAAAAAAAATATTTGTGATGATTTTTGTGGATTATAGCACTTATAATTCTATATTTCCGTATACGCTGCATTCGCCTGCAGCAAAAATACGCAAAATTAAACTGCTTTTCTGCTCGAAATGCACTTTTGAAAATCCGAAAAAATGCATTGAAATACATGGGAGGTGGTCATTTTCTGGGTGTTTGAGCAGAACGAGCATAAAACAGCTGCCTCATTCTCTCTCATAGCCGAAAGCCGGTAAGGCGTCTCCTGTATCTTTACTCCTCCCTGGTTTAGATAGACAAACCAGCTGCTCAGCAGGAACTATGTGATGTACGCGTAATAATACATGTCTTTGTCTAATTGGTCAGGAGACGTAAAAAGGCTAGTGACAGTCGGTATTAATTCCTGGAGACTAACTACAATGGTCAACTAGAAGTATTTAGTCAAGTAAAGAATAAATAAAAAATAGCGTGTAACTCTCAACCGGCTCTCTATTCTTTTGTTTTGCGCTCCAAACTCAGTTGCGCCCCTGACGGCCATCTTTTTCGCCAAGTCCTCATACGGTTCTGTCTGCTGATGTTGAATTACTGATAACGTAAGTACTAGTGTATTGATTTTTAAAATCTATTTGTTCTGTATACTAATAGCACATTTTCTCAGACTAAATTTTAAAATTTGTCTACGATTTGTTCGATAACACTGAATAAAATAATAAAATACATCAAAACCTCTTTTTTTCAATGCTTACTTTTACGCGATTTTGAATTAACACGGTTTTGAATTAACGCGCTGCTTTTTACTAACAGAGTCTAAGTTTGAAACCAATTAAAATTATATATATATTTCTGTCTATAAAGTTTAGATGTAAATTCTAGAGTTTTTAGACCTCGTCTAGAATAAGGAACACCAAAACATCAGTCTACCTACCAACCATGACTAAATCATAAATTTAGTATATGATTTCACGCAATAATATGAACATACACTCTCATATCGAAAGCTTACAAAATTTAAGTTTCTTTTTTTTTTTAAGTTTTAACAGAAGTTTTAAAATTGTATTCATTTTTAAATTAAGAACTGCAAACTTACTAAAACAAGTGTTAGTATAAAAAAATTAATTGTTCTACAAAGCAGAAATTCCGGAAAAATAGTAATTATAAAATTTTGAACATTCTAAGAACAAAAGAAAGTAAATCAAAAGGTCAAGGTAATTGGGTTAACGGAGTACCTAGCGAAGTGGAAAGTCTTCACTTTAACCTCCGAACGTGAAAAGATCAAAACATAAATTTAGGCCTCTAGGCAAAAAGTAATCCAAACAAGAATTTAAAACGCTCCAGCTCACGAGAGAGCGAGGAGATGAGATCGTTCTCATAAAAAATTATGAGTAACCAACGCGTTGTCTAATTAAAGGATAATTAGACTGTAACCTTGACAGTGACCAATTGGGATGGTTAACAGAGTTATACAGATTCCATAACATGTTGGTCAAAAAAATAACATAGATAGGTAAAACAATAAACAAAAATAGGGACTATAAGAATGCAACTTGGTACAACAAATAAAAAATTAGCAAAAGTGACAGCACTAACAAAAAGATATATTTTTGGTTTTTATAAAATTTTTAAATTTTTATTAAGCATTTTTTCAGTTTTTTAAGTTTTTTTATAACATAAAACAAGACGATACATTACAGAAACAAAAATGCAAAAGCAAAGTAGCGGAACGATATGATACCCAAAAAATTGGAAAAATTAAAAATAAATAAGCCAAAAAATAGAAAACGGTACTTCACAAATAAAAAAATATGTGAAAACAATTTAAAATATTTAAAAACTTAAAAACATAGAATTTGGAAAAATTTCAGGAAGTGGTCGTCGCCAGGGATCGAACCATCAACCTCAGGAGAGAGCAGCAATGAGCGGACACGCTACCAAGCGTGCCTCTCGGACATGAGATGTTTCGTGAAAAAAGCGAAGTTAATGACAACGAAAAATGCTTATTCTCCTCTCCTTCGCTTAGAAGGGGGAAGAGCCATATCAGGACGATATAATAATGCTCTAGGCCTCTTAGCCGAGCTAGGAACAGCAGGATTATACACAGGAAGATTGTGAAGTACAGGATTCTGAATAAAGTCAATGCTACAGTGAAATCGCAGCTCAAGTCTTTTGAATTCAGGTAGAATAGGCCTGACTTTAAGATTATTATGAATCATATCATTCCTCACGTACCAAGGAGCAGAAACACATTTTTTAAGGACAGAATTTTGGACAACTTGAAGACTCTTGAGATGGGTAAGAGCGGCAGTTCCCCATACAGGACAACCATAAGTCATTATGAGTTTGATATAACTTTTATATAACAATAACTTTGTTTTCGTATGCAGGCGACTTCGATAAGGGAGATATAAATTTAGAGTGCCAATTGCAGCCTTCATTTTTCGAACAGTGTTTTCGATATGAAGTCTCCAATTTAATTTTGAATCTAGGATAACACCTAGGTATTTATAAGAAGACTCCCAGGGAATATCTTCATCGTAAAGTTTAAAATTATTGTGATCAATAAAGTTAGAAACATTTTTCGTAGTGAAAAACATGGCAGCACATTTAGCTGGATTTACCTTTATGCGCCAGCAAGAAAGCCAATGTTCATAAATTTTAAGATAATTCCGAATGGTAGAGAACGCACAACGTGTTTGTTTGTGTCGGGAGAGGATGGCTGTGTCATCTGCATAGAGGCAAAGCTCGATATGTGGATCAGATGGCATATCATTAATATAAATGTTGAACAGTTTAGGGCCAAGTAAGCTACCCTGAGGAACCCCTGAAAGAATAGGTCGAGGTGTTGAGAGTGTTGTTAACTCTGACAACGAACTCACGATTTTGAAGATAATAATAGAAAATTTTAATAAGCTGGGGGGGGATTTAAGTTAATGAGCTTAAAAATTAGCCCTTCCAACCAGATTTTGTCGAATGCTTTCGAAATGTCTATAAATATAGCAGCAGTGACATGTTTAACTGCATAAGCAGCATGAATTAGTTCTGCAACCATCCAGAGCTGATGTTGAGTGGAGTGCTTGCGACGGACACCAAATTTTTCCGGTCTAATGATGTTATTAATATTGCAAAACTCGTCCATACGCTGAGCTAAGATATATTCATAGACTTTTGAAATACCCGACAAAAGACTGATTGGACGAAAATTAAAGGGGACGGTGTGGTCGAGTCCCGGCTTCGGCAGGGGTACCACAACCGCTTTCTTCCAGACGTTGGGAAAATAGTTTAGATTGAGAAGACTATGGATAATAAAGGTGTGGGAGATTAAAAAGTTAGCTGGAAGATGGATAAGCATATTAGTGGAGATAAAATCAACACCAGGAGCCTTATTCTTTTTGAGTTTCCTCAGGTAGATGAGAATCTCAGAGGGGTAAGTAGGAGTGAGAGTGTTGTCTGTGGAAGAGTTTAAAAACTGTTCAACAACAGAGTTAACGTTAAGTAAAGTATCATTATCAAAAATATCTGAATTGGGAGTGAACTGACTTCTAAGACTGTCAGCTAAAAGCTCAGCCTTATCACAGTTTAAATGAGCCACCGAATTGGGTCCTTTAAGGGACGGAATGTGTACGTGACCTACGAAGACGTGAGGCTGCCCTCCAAATGCTGTTGTCAGAAGCCGTTAACGACTCAACATAAGTGTTCCAGCGTCCTCTACTGCAGATCCTAATCTCTTTCCGGACCAGGGCTTGCAAACGATTGAGAGAAACTTTGAGATCAAGTCACGAGAATTCTGCCAGTCCCTCCTAACAGAGTTCCTTTCCTTGATTAAACGCTTGATGTGACTAGGAAGGCGATAATAATCAATGGTCTTGACATGAGGCTTGGTAGCTTCGGCGTAAGCAGCCGAAGAAAATCTCGAAACTTACAAACCGCATCCTCAGCTGACTGAGGAGAGTCGATGGAGTGGAAAGGAAAATCTTTCGTGCTGAGAATATGCTCGTAGTCCTTCCAGTTGGTAGGGATGGTGTAAGGCGAGCGAATGTCAATCCCACTGATATTAAACACCAGCACAACAGGGAGATGATCAGACGAAAGATCGTTAATAGTGGAAATTTCGTGGGGATAGGGGAAATTGCGGGTGATGGCAAAATCAATTATAGAATAGGGATGGCCAATATAGATAGAAGAATTTGGGGCGATAATTTGAGCCAAAGTATTATCAGCCCAACGATGAAGTTTGGAACCGTGATGATCAAAATTGCGACATCCCCAAGAATAGTGGTGCGCATTAAAGTCACCCGCAATAATAAAATTTGGATAATTATTGGTAAGAATTTCGATATCTGGGACTAGCAGAGTATTTCTACCATGTCTAGCATAAATAGCTATCAGCGCAAATTTAGGTAAATTTGGAATATGAATTTCGACAATAGTGGCTTCACAATTTTGAAGCCGAGGGGTAGGGATCCTAACATGCGAAATAGTGTTTTTGGGGTAAATACCAGTGCCACCCCAAACAGCATTATTGCAACTATGTGGCCTGTCGTCATGGTAAAATTCGTAGTTCGCAATATGACAGTTAATACCCTGGGAGAGGTGAGTCTCCGAGACTAAAAACGCGTCAAAGTTATTGTCACAAATGAACTGCCTGATATCTGAAATTTTGGGATGAAGCCCGTTAGCATTCCAGAAGCAAATATTAAGAGCATTCAAGTTAGAAACATCGAACACAAAGCCGGAAAATACAGGGGGGACAAGTCCCTAACATAAAAAGAGTGTATTGAAGTACACTAGGCCGAGAGTGTAACAACACTCTGATAAATTATGAAAACCCTGTCCATAGGGTGCGAGGCATCCCTAAGGTCAGGGAGTGCAGCTTTAAACTCTGCAAGCAGAAGTTTTTTATCATAGTTAGCCTCAAAGGTAACTAGATATTTTAAGAAGTCGACATCTGCCTCACAATTGGGGGTCGACGAATTTTGAGAGGGCGAGGGGGGAGCATCCTTGGTAGGAGAGGTGGCTGCCGCATAAGACAGACCAGGTTCAGCTACTTTGCTGATGAAAGGCTTAGGCTCCAAGGACTCAGGCTTCCTAGCAGTAGACTTGGAATTTGGTTTGGTAGATTTCTTATCTACCGGCCACTTAGGGCATCTGCGAAAATTAGCAGGATGAGGGCCACCGCAATTCGCGCACGTGCACTCATTTTCAGGTTGTTTTTGACAAAGTTCCGAGCCAGTTTAGAGACCCTCACCGCATCGGACACACTTCGGGGCTAGGTGGCAGGAAATACTGGAGTGAAAAAATCCCTGGCAATTAAAACATTGCGTGGGACCTTTACTACCCCGGAATTTCTCGACATGGATTTCTGTTCCATAAAAATCAGTAATATTATAGATCTACAATACCCGTTCAGATTTTGCAACCTGAACGTGAAAGAGTGGCATTGGGATACGTTTTGCTTTAGGCCCCTTAGCCATGGTAGTAACCTTTACATTTGTGAAGTTTTCTGATTCAAAAAATTTTTTGATCAGTGCCACCGAAGTGCAAGCAGGTAAGCCTCTAACGACTATCTTAAAAGGCTTGTCTTCATCCAACATGTAGGTTTTGTTTTGAATTTTATTGGCTTCTAAATATTTGGAGAGCACACGATATTCATCGGCGCTACTGGTGGAAAGCCTGAGATACTTTCCTCTCATTGCAGAATATACAGATGGAGCAATATGTGCTCTAATTTCTTGCAGTTTGACATGCCAAAGGGCCCCTGGAATAATAAAGATAGGCGGAGGTTTTTTCGCCTTCTTCGGAGCTTCGTTGCAGGTATCCATAGTATGGACAGTATCGGGGTCTACGTCGACAACCTCATTGGGGTCTAAATTAGAGGGAATACCGTTGTTAGGTTTAACAACAATCGGAGTGCGGCGACAGTAAGCATTACGCCCCGACACTTTCTGAAAATCGTCCCCGTCTAAACGGGCCGCTTTATCGGCAGGTACGGAAGCACCGCCGGCCAATCTCTTAGGTGCGCTCCGAGAAGGGCGAGCATCGGTAGCGCATGCGCTAGAACCCGAAGTGCCAGCTGAATTGGTGGTGAAGCATTAGCGCCGTTCATATTCCCAGTTGAAGGGGCCCCGGGAGTAACAGTAGAATTAATCTTAATTTGAGCATCAATAGAATCATGTAAGGCTGAAAACTTACCAAGGGTAATATCCAGCGCCTTCTTGATGTCGGGAGAAATTTCTGTAGACTTGTAAGCCTTGTAGCTTAATTGGGCTACAACGTTAGTAAGTTGTCTTTCCATCTCGAAGAGGGAATCAGCCGAGTATTGGGGTAGATTGGCGAGGCAAACATCATTGAGCCGATGAAGAAACTTCATAGACTCTATGGGAAGGCCGGCCCATATGTCCGGCATCGCAGGAGGTGCAGCATTAGCGTCCTCCATCGTCAGCATTCACAGCTAGAATGAGTGGAAAAAAAAGAATCTTGTCAATTACGACCCCGCTGATACTAGCAATAGAAGAAGGTCTTTGGCCCTTCTCGCCAAAGATCCTTATTAATTTGTGTTGTTTTATATAAAATAAAAAATTCACCAAAAATTATAAAAAATATTAAAAACTGTAAGAAAAAAGTTTTAAAATGTTTAAATTTGGCCATACATCATTTCTCGTATTCTTTGATGCCTAGTGTCTTTAATGTTAGAGTTTTTTGTGTTTTTGGCCCACTTCTCCCAGAGATTTACTTAAAGATAGAAGCAAGGACAAATATAGGTGTATTAGATTTAGTTTTATAACATTTAGATGGTTTCTGTAATAGGGGTGAGCGGTACAGCCCTTGACCACCATTCGCTCTGTTACCACAACTACAGTTTCCACATTTCAAATTTTCAAAGTCACAAAAAGTGAAAATTTAAATAAAAAGAAAACTTAAAACACACGGTGCTAGAATATTAAAAGAGAAAAAGTACACAGTGAGACAAAAAAAATGAGGACAAGATCAAAGCGATGTGAGAAGAGAACAAATCAGGTTTGTCGCCATGTATTGGATGGCAGCGTGATTGGGAAAGTTTGTAGCGGAGAAATTAATGAAGGAACTTGGCTAGAAAAGTTAAGGAATCATAACGGTTCTTGGCCGCTTCCTATGCTTAGCCTTATCCTCAGCAACGTCTCTCTTTCATTAGAATGGTATTTTCGGAACACCTATTCCTAACGAATATATCTCCAGTAATGAAGGTACATAATATGACTAGTCAACAGACCACAATAAAAAAAGAAAATAGATAAAATCAATAAATGTTTATAAATGCGGTAATATATGAGTAAATGAAATTAAATAATTAAAATAAATAATTGAGTAAAGAATGTGATACAGTGGTACAACAACAATCTCTTATATTTACAAATCAAGATTAAGTTAATAAATAATCGGAAATTATAGTTACGTACTCCTACAGTACTATTAGATTTTCCAGTGGTAGAGTTCCGCTACTACCGTACTCTAAATACCACTCAAAGATTAATAATCTCATTAACCGTAATATCACTCTTAAGTGCTTTTAAATTGTTTGCTTACCGACTTTCGTCGGTGTTTCACGAAAGTACAGGTAATTCCGCAGATGCAGTTAGCTATATCATGATTTTTAAATTTTAAATACATCTTTACTATAAAATAAAAGTGGTGCACCGTTAACAGATCATAACTTATAATTTCCAATGTAAATGGTAACTAATACTTTCAAGTATCTTTTTTCCTCTTCAATTTTATTATTATCTTTAAAATTTAAAATTATTTTCAGTAATACAGGAAGGGTTTCAATTTTTAACGAACATTTGAACTCTCTCTTGCTAGTATGCGAAGAAATACATCTGCAAAATTAAGTCTAGATTTCTCGCATTATACTTAAAAATATTTCAAATAGATTAAAAAAAAAACATGTTTAATATGGTTTCTAAAACATTTTTAGACAAGGATAAAAAATTAATTTATTTTTTATTTTTTATGTAAATTACACACTGATTACTAGCTTTAATTATAGAATAATTTTAACCAGACATTGTTCGTTGATTTTTAATTCGACTTCTTTGCTTATAATTTATTAATTCATTTCTGTAGAAGATTGAAATCTTTGTCAACTCATATATAGTCTTTAACCAATTATTTTATTTAAATCTTCATAATTTTAATCAAAACATTTATTATAGTAGGAGGTTTAGAGAGAAAACATCAAGAAAGAAATATACGATAATCTATTTTAAAAGGTATAGATTTAGGTAGTAGCGTTTAGCAGTATATTAATAAAAATAACCTGTAGTATTGTGAACTATTAAATTTGATTACGCTTGCTACATATACTTTAATTGTTACAGTAGGAAGAATATTTAAAGATTATGTAAACAAACATAAGATATTTTAGTAAAAAATTTTTCTCATATTGAAGACGAAAAGGTATTTAATTTATACAAGATTATTATGTCTTTTATTAAACTTAACTTAAGACACTAATTTTCTAAGTAAGAAATTAAAGCTTTAAAATTTTTTTAAATATCTGAAATAATAATAAAAAAAATCCGGAAACTAGCTACGTTAACAGCGTGTGACTCAAAAACCAGGAATAAAAAATCGTAAGTAGGCTTAATTTCGCTGCTAACGTATTTAGACCCAAAAGACTATTCATTGTTCTTTCAGCAGTTCTCCCCCTACCTCGGTAGTGAGAGGACGTCTAGCAGTTTAGCTCCTTACTACTATCGTTCGCACGTGGCCCAGTGTGACTGGCGCTCCATAGTAGAGTTTTTTCTAGCTTTGTTATGGACTCAATGGAATGCTCCCCCCCTCCCCTTCTCCTTTTACGGACCTCAGGACTCGGCTTGATCAGAATCACGGCAAATATTGGAAGTTTTATGACCTAATCCAGGACTACATCAGCTTTGCATAAATGGTGCTACGCGACAGAATGAACCCGAACCCGGACCCGGCTACACCTGATGAAGAACTGGTGAGAGAATTTTTTGTTAATATGCAGGGACCTCTAGCATCAGGAAATACTACTATCGATAAATTTTTTAAGACCCCTCTTTTTAAGTTATTTTACCAAAAATGTGAAGCCCAAATAAATACTGTACTTGCTAATCAAGGTATGAAACTGATAATGGACAACGAAAATAATTTTAGAATTTTGGACTTTGAAGTTAACTCCAGGAAACGGAGAATTAATATTAATGACGAAATCCCCACCAAGAACCGTTTTACGGCTCTTACTAATGACTGTTCTGACATGGACGAGGCTACCGCTCCCCCTAACCCTACTGCTCCCAATGCTCCTTCCACTTCTACTGTGGAAAATAAATTGAAAAAACCTTATAACCTTTTCTTTGAGGTTAACGAAAACTGTCCAGGCATCCTTGCCCAAGTTCACGCACTGTCGGACAAAATTTCTACGAAATTTGTTCGTAACCAAATCAAAATTAGTACGGACTGTTCAGATTCCTTCCGTAATCCCAGTGCGCTCCCTCGACCTTAAGGAAGAGAAACCAATTAAGTTAGTATTGAGAGGCCTACCTTTATTTATTAATATTGATGATATTGGCAAAGACCTTATCAATCATGGTCTAGAACCACTAAAAATTGCCAGAATGAAGAATATGAGAACTAAAACCCCCATCCCTCTGTGCCTGCTAACCCTCAGAAAAAACCCAGCTATAGAGAAAATCTCCGACATCAAGACCATTTGCTATTTAGCGGTCAAGTTTGAGGACTACAAATATAAGGGAGTTGCCAAGAGTTCGGACACTCTTCATTGAAGTGCTGTCTGACCCCTAAGTGTTTGAAATGTGGTGAAAACCACCACGCAAGGGACTACCAGGCCACCCCTGAGCAATTCAAATGCGCTAATTGCAGCGGTAACCACACTGCCAACTTCCGTGGATGTATAAGGCACCCCGCTTATAAAAAACTAAATAAAATTCCCCAGCAGTCTAAGAAATCATTTACCCCAGCTCCTCAGCCTAGTACTAATGCATGGCAGTCACGTGCAGCGACCAACGCTTCCTCTAGCTCTCCTAGAGGTACGACGAAGCTAGCGGAGTAAGCTCCGCCCCCCCCCCCCGAACTCAAACTCAAATTCTGGTTGGTCGCCTGGTCAATCCCTTCCCCAAGCAAAAGAGCAGCGTCAGTCTGCCGCCGCCATTATTATTTCCCACTGCTAGGTACTCCGTAAAAACCAAATACCTTGACCTTGACCTGCCGCCGCCATTACGACTCCAACTGCGGATCGTGCAGGTCCCCAGAAGCAGCAGCAGTCTAGCTCCTCTAACTCAGGATCCATTATGGAATTCATAAAAATGATTCAGAATTTCCTCAAGGATTATAAAATTGCCGACATCATGTCGTTATTCAAATCAATTAGTGCCATCGTAAAAAGTAATGATGAACCAATGCAGCGGCTCCTCTCCATATGTGAAGCGGTAGCACAATTCTACGACCATGTCAGCAGTCATGGCTAGGTCCTTTATTACCCTTGATAGCCTTAAGATAATTCATTGGAACGCACAATGCCTCCCTAATAAAATTAACGAACTTCGCGACTTCTTAGAGTCTTCTGACGTTGATATTGTATTAGTTCAGGAGACTTTATTCCCTAAGGACTCGCGAGCCAAATTTAATATTAGTAATTACTCTCTCTACCGAAGGGATCGTCCTGTCTCTGCTCGCTCGCGACTTTCGGGTGGCGTGGCGATCTACATTCGCAGGGACATAAATCATTACGAGGTCACCGATCTTGTCACCGATGACTTAGAGTCGATATCTATTATGGTACTGCCTGACCGCAATACTAAATTACTTATAACTTCTGCTTATTTTAAATGTAACTCTCCTCTCCCTGTTTCGGATATTAATAAAATTCTAAATTATCACCCCCTCTGTATTATCGCAGGTGATTTTAACGCGCATAATACAGCCTGGAACTGTAAAAGTGTAAATAAGAAAGGGCGAGAGCTCCTTAATTTCATCACCAATACCTCTTACCTTAATATTCATCATCCAAATTCTTCCACCCATTTTTCACGTGGTACCCCCTCTATAATTGACTTTGCTCTCGCTCATAACATCCCCTTTAAAATTACCTCTACTACTCTCGACCTCTTTGATTCGGACCACTTGCCAGTATTACTGACGGTGGAACTGAAGATAAGTTTTCTTGAGTCTAAGCCTAATATTTACACTAATTGGCGACAGTTCCAGGATACTCTTGCCGATTCTAAATTAGTATACCCTTACGTTAATAATACAGAAAAACTTGAATCAGCTGTGTTACAACTTACTTCTCAGGTAAAACAAGCTATTGCAAATTCGTCGAAGGAAACCATTAGGCCAAGAGTTCACAAACTCCCTTCGGAGATTCGTGAACTCATCAAAAAACGTAACACAGCTCGTAAGGTGTATCAATTCCTTCGCACTCCCCATTCCAGGCAAGAGTATTTTGCTCTCAGTGCAGCCGTAAAGATTAAGATTCGAAATCATCGTGATGAGAAGTGGGCTGATTTTATTTCTGGTCTTTCCGTTGAAGACAACTCTATCTGGAAATTCCAGAAGAGACTTCGCGGCAGATCAAGTTATCATTATCCTCCCATAGATGGCGCCACAATGACGCACTTCGATCCTTTCGGCAAGGCAGAAGTACTTGCTAATACTTTCCAAAATCAATTTGCTCCCAATGCGGACATAGTGGACGTTGCTCACGACTCCCACGTTAACGATGTTGTTAATAACTTCTCCTCCCCCCCAACGTATATTATTCCCAAAACTGACATTTATGAAGTCAGGGAAGTAATTAAATCTCTTAAAAACTCTAAATCCCCTGGCTTGGACAATATTCCCAATCGTGCCATTAAAAACTTCCCTCCCAATATCCTTATCTATCTCACTGCCCTTATCAATTATATTCTTAAATTTAAATATTTTCCCCAATCCTGGAAAACTCCAATAATCTGCCCCATCCCGAAAACTACCCATAATAGGAACCTTCCTGAAAATTATCGCCCCATAAGTTTATTGAGTTCTCTCAGTAAAATTACCGAGCGTATTATACTGCGCCGACTACAGACACACCTAGATTTAAATGACAGTCTCATTCCAGAGCAATTCGGTTTTAGACGTAACCATAACACAACACACCAGTTGCTTCGAGTTGTAGAATTCGCCAGCGAAGGTCTACAAAACAAGAAGCCAACTGCCGCACTCTTTTTAGATATTGCAAAGGCCTTTGACCGCATCACACACGATGGACTTATGTACAAACTGATTCAGCTCCGTGTGCCTGATGCACTAATACACTTATTAAGACACTACCTTTGCAATAGATATTTTAAAGTCCGTATCAATAACACCTTTTCTAACGACAAAAACATCACCGCCGGAGTCCAACAGGGCTCAATCTTAGGACCTACTCTTTTTAACATTTATATTAACGACATTCCTAGATCAGATCTCACTAATCTAGCACTATACGCCGATGATACGGCAATTTACACTTCTGCATATCACATTAACAGTGTAGCTTCTTACATTCAACACCACTTATACGCTCTGGAAACATGGTTCAAACACTGGAAGATTAAAATAAATCCTAGCAAATGCCAGGCCATTTATTTTAGTCGTTCCTTTAAACTTCCTCCACGGCTTCAGTTATACGGCGAGGTAATTGAATGGGAGAACTCTGTTAAATACTTAGGTATTACTATTGATAAAAGATTAACCTTTAAACCCCATATTGTAAATACTAAAAATAAAATTATTGCTAGGAAAGTTGAGCTTCGTTCACTACTTTTCGGCCCTCATTTATCTCTTAGAAACAAAGTATTACTGTACAAAACAGTAATACTGCCTGCTGCAACTTACGCAGCACCGGTCTGGTCTTTTGCGTTCCCAGCTAACTTAGAGTTATTAAATACAACTCATAACAAACTCCTTAGAGAAATAGCAAGAGCTCCGCGCTACTTACGTAACGATATAATCCGTAAGGACTTAAATATCTTAACCTTTAAAGAAATTTGTCAAAATATCTCCATTAAATTTTACAATAACATTAACAATATTAATAATGAAATCATTGCCAAACTCCCTGACTATGATTTCAGGGAAAACTCCAATAGAAAACGGCCTAGAGCCGCAATGCTTCCCTGAAATCATCGTTTATTCCAAATTCACTTAGATTCTTCTAAGTTCTTCAAAATTCTTAACTTATAATTATTTCCTCGCTCCGAATTTAGATGGCGCCACTATGAATCTTGCTTATCCTCATTTCAAGTTAGCATTTCCTTACTATCTTTTCATCCTTCCTTTCCCGCTGTCCCTAATTTCTCTCCCTCTCTTTTTATTTTTTAATTTTAATTTTTTATATTTAAAAAAAAATTGTATATATATATATATTTATATATATACTTTTAAAAAACTCCAAAAAATTTTTAAAATTTTATAAAATTTGATGCTTGCATCTAAAAAAATATCTCTCTATCCTTTTTAAACTTCCTACTCTCCTAAGTACTTTCCCCCTTTTATGACTTTTATTTTGCTATCAAGGGCCTATTGTTTTTTAACCTTTAATGTAAATCTATCTTTATTAAATTGTTTGCACATGTAATGTAAAACCCATTTCCTGATGCTCACCCTGCTAGAGACAAATCATTCTCACGACGGGGGTACAGCTTTACAGCTAAGGAGCCCCGAATAAACTTCTACTCCGACGTTTAGACCCAAAACAAGTGTTCTGAGTGACACGGGCTTCTAAGTGGATATCATCCAAATCTTATATTTCTCTACCAGCCGACTTACGTCGGTGTGTCCAGTCATTATGTTAGTGAGCATAAAGAAAGTCCAAAGTTCTAGAGACATCGCACTGGACATCGCACTGGAGCTCGTTTTCTGACCTTCCTGGACCAAGCCCTGTAGGCCAGTAGTTCTAGTTGCATGGATAGTAATGAAATATCAGATATTGATTACGAAAATGAGGACTGAAAATTGCTAAAGTTAAATTCAAGGATTCTATAAAGTTAACAAATAAACAGTTCGGCTTTAACTGTGGCTTTCCAAGCAATTAAACAGCACGTAGACATGTCAACAAAAGTCCTGATGACGGATGATGCAGAGTCTTTTTATACTGCTTGGAAGACAGTATTTAATAAACCGGAAAAATGACTTTTATGTTCATGGCATGTTGATAGAAGCTATAGCAGGAAAATTTCTCATATTGTAAATAAAGAGAAACAAGCTGAAGTGTACAAGATATTAAGGTATTTACTAAGTGAGACCGACGAAAATGCTTTTAAAATTATGCTGAAAGAGGCCCTTGTGATATTTGAAAAGGATAAAGATCTGGAAAACTTCGGGAAATATTTCGAACTAACATATAGCAGGCGTCCTGAAGCATGGGCATATTGTTATAGAAAATGGAGTGGCATAAATACAAACATGCATATTGAGAGAATGCACAGGACCATAAAGTATATTTATTTACAAGGTAAAAAAGTAAAGCGCCTTGATAAAATTTTATTCTGTCTCATGAAATTTATTAGAGACAAAGTGTTTGATCGATTAATATGCATTGAAAAAGGCAAAATATCATCAAAAATATCCCAAATTCGCCACCGCCATAAAGCGAGTAAAATTTTGGAAGATTTATGTGTCACTGCAAGTAAAGAAGAGTGGACTGTAAGCTCTGCATCCTAAAATGGAGAATTTTATAGCATTAAAAGAAATTTAGATTGCTCAAAAAAGTGCACACTGATTTGCCAATATTGTAATCATTGTTTACACAATTTTACTTGCAATTGCATTGATAATGCTGTTCAATGGAATATGTGTAAACATATTCATTTGATATGTAGTAAATATCTCAAAAAGGAAGTTTCACAGTGTTCTCCAGTTAACACTGAAACGCATATCTGTGAAGATTTAACATCAAAAGAAAAAGAAGCCCATATAAAAAATTTAACAGATGATAATGAATTTGTCTCTAGATCAATATAAAGAAAATTTTATGAAATTAATGAACGAAGCAAAGAGTCTTGGTCTGAAAGCAACTGCACCAGCGGAACAAGAAGAAATTTTAGAAATTATGAAAAATACATTGCAGTGTATTCAATCATGCCGTGATGCTCACAGAAATCCCATTGAAAACTTTGCAAGTGCAAGTACAGAGCCTCCAAATAAAAAAATCAAGCCACAAAGATTTGTTGCCACAAAAAAAACCCAGGTTTACTTGCTCATAAGACATTTACATTGGTAAAACCAAATGCAAATGAAATTAATAAAATTGCTACAACATTAATAATAAATTCGAAGCGACTGTAAATATTTTTGTACCGAGGTACTTTCTCACGGTGATGTTCACGTGCATGCATAGCCGTGGGAGGATTTTCCTTGACGAATTTAAGACCCCAATTATTTACGTCAAGTTTAGGGACCCCTGCAGAGAGGATACTTCACGGAATGGCAGCATAACGGTCAAGATCGCACAGAACTGTAAGCGTGAATTATGGGAGCAGGGGCTAAAATGTAATGTCAGCTTGAACAAAAAGGGGCTACTTTAATGAGCCCACCTGCACTCCCGAAGGGCATTTGATGTGGGAAAATTTTCCCGAAGGAAGAGATTGGATAAGAAAAAAAGAAGGGGCGTTGAGACCTAGGTGAAGTTTTTTTTTTGGAGTGAGAGCGAGGAGTTGGAAGTGGGCAGTCGAGAGAAGTGGAAGAAGGATCCACTAGCACCAGCTCGTCCCGTGCGCCCGGACCGACACCGCCCAGCTCACCATCACCAACTCGTACCGTATGTCCGTGAGGAAAGCCCCTGCCTGCTCCCCTGTGACTTTAATGGAGGTAATTTATAAATAATATTTACAGTCCTTTGACTTAGGCCTCTGTTAATAATAATAATTCCTTATAAAGTGATGTGGGATAATGATTCTGTAAATAGAAGATATAAATGATTGATGATTATGTTAACCAAGTATTTTTGTAAATAAATGTATAGAATAAATGTCTGAATCTATATAAGGTATTATATTCATTCTGTGTTTCCCCCTTGTAACGAACACTGGTGTATAGGTTGTATGTACATTATAACAATTTTATATATAGGAATTGAAGAATTGATATTTGTATTATTATTTGTAATTTGTATATATTAATATATTTATTTTGTATAAATTAATATTTGTATTTTGTATAAATTAGTATTTGTATTTTGTATAGATTAATATTTGTATTTTGTATGTATTAATATCTGTATTATTTGTATTCATATTAGCTAATATTTGTATTTTGTATAGATTAATATTTGTGTTATTTGTATTCATATATATTAATATTTGTATAATTATTTGTATTCATATATATATATTAATATTTGTAATATTTGTATTTTGTATGTATTTATATATTAATTAGAATTAGTATATGTGAATTAAAATCCTGTAAATACTGTAAATAAAAATAAATCGCTGTTTTCGCAGAGTGGCTTACGAGGTCTCCTGTTGAATTCAGCTTTTTGGTATATTACAAATTTACATAACTATCTGATAGCTATAATTTTAAAACCAAGTGCAACATTAAAAAAAATTAAGTTAAAAATCATACTTTTTAAACCAGCAAATACTCTTTGATACATTTACTCATTGTAATCGAAACTGGATTCATATTTAAATCACTAAATTTATATTTGTTTTTCTCAGTTTCCAAGACCAAGGGCTAAACAAACAATAAAGTATTAAAAATATCAGGTTTAGAAGAATTAAAATGCAAAACTATGGCCGAATGGTTAGGACGCTGACCTTCATCCGGAGTTCTCGGGTTCGAATTCCCCTGTGGCATAGCTTTTTGTAGCTATTTTGAATCGGCTTTCAGCAGTAGATTCCGGTCTCATTAACCATTATGCTGCAAAATGGTAGAGTGAAGCGCTCTACAGCAAACCAAGAACTAATATTGAAAGATCTACAAGAGTTTGGACTCCATTTTAATGAAACAGCATAAGTGTATGATTTTACCTTGTGCAATTCTTTGACAAGAGGAACCATTTTTTTTTAAATATAAAACTCAATCTAATGTATTTAGAAGTTTCTGGTGGAAATAGTGTAGGCTTTCTAAATAATAAAATGATTGTATCCTGATTGGATCTATGTAAGTGTCACAAAGACGTGATGAAACTAATAGTTTTGAAGCTAATAATAATAATAATGTGTACGTGTAATTGATAATATTTAAGTTAATATTAATATTTAATATTAATATAACTTTAATATTAAATATTAATATAACATTAATATTAAATATTAATATAATATTAATATATTAATATTAATATAATATTAATATATTAATATTAATATAATATTAATATATTAATATTAAATATTAATATAATATCAATATTTAATATTTTCTTGAATAATATTTCTTAAAAGATCTAATTTTTGTGACATTTTGATTTTTTAACGTTAATAATAGTTTGCAACTTTGATATGTGATCATAAAATCCTAGACGAATGAAACTAAATTTTCCTTTCCTATACTTAGTTATATTTTTTCTTTCACGAAGTGTGGATGTCCATAAAACTTCACATATTTCCTAAACACCTCAATTAATTGTCACAATTTCCGTTTTTATATATCTATATATAAAAAAAACTTGTATTAATATTTTATATCTAGACGTATGGATATTTTCTCTTCTATACTCGCTATGATTTTTACCAATAGAAGTGGATTAAGAAACATTTTTCCCGCATTTCTTAAAGATCTCAATTGGGATATTTTCCGCTAATAGTTTATAGCTTCCTAATAAATTTAGTATATGAGCACAACAGTCGAGAGAAATGGATGCTATATTCCTACCTGCATGCGCTATAGATCAGTTATCCTTTTTCCCCTACGAAAATCCCTACCACTGACAGGAGAAAAATTTTCAAAGTCCTACTATTAGGAATGTTTCTCCCCGTAGACGCTTGTCTCACTCTGGGAAGAAACATTTTTCCCGCATTTCTTAAAGATCTCAATTGGGATATTTTCCGCTAATAGTTTATAGCTTCCTAATAAATTTAGTATATGAGCACAACAGTCGAGAGAAATGGATGCTATATTCCTACCTGCATGCGCTATACGATCAGTTATCCTTTTTCCCCTACGAAAATCCCTACCACTGACAGGAGAAAAATTTTCAAAGTCCTACTATTAGGAATGTTTCTCCCCGTAGACGCTTGTCTCACTCTGGGAAGAAACATTTTTCCCGCATTTCTTAAAGATCTCAATTGTGATATTTTCCGCTAATAGTTTATAGCTTCCTAATAAATTTAGTATATGAGCACAACAGTCGAGAGAAATGGATGGTATATTCCTACCTGCATGCGCTATACGATCAGTTATCCTTTTTCCCCTACGAAAATCCCTACCACTGACAGGAGAAAAATTTTCAAAGTCCTACTATTAGGATTGTTTCTCCCCGTAGACGCTTGTCTCACTCTGGGAAGAAACATTTTTCCCGCATTTCTTAAAGATCTCAATTGTGATATTTTCCGCTAATAGTTTATAGCTTCCTAATAAATTTAGTATATGAGCACAACAGTCGAGAGAAATGGATGCTATATTCCTACCTGCATGCGCTATACGATCAGTTATCCTTTTTCCCCTACGAAAATCCCTACCACTGACAGGAGAAAAATTTTCAAAGTCCTACTATTAGGAATATTTCTCCCCGTAGACGCTTGTCTCACTCTGGGAAGAAACATTTTTCCCGCATTTCTTAAAGATCTCAATTGGGATATTTTCCGCTAATAGTTTATAGCTTCCTAATAAATTTAGTATATGAGCACAACAGTCGAGAGAAATGGATGGTATATTCCTACCTGCATGCGCTATACGATCAGTTATCCTTTTTCCCCTACGAAAATCCCTACCACTGACAGGAGAAAAATTTTCAAAGTCCTACTATTAGGAATGTTTCTCCCCGTAGACGCTTGTCTCACTCTGGGAAGAAACATTTTTCCCGCATTTCTTAAAGATCTCAATTGGGATATTTTCCGCTAATAGTTTATAGCTTCCTAATAAATTTAGTATATGAGCACAACAGTCGAGAGAAATGGATGCTATATTCCTACCTGCATGCGCTATACGATCAGTTATCCTTTTTCCCCTACGAAAATCCCTACCACTGACAGGAGAAAAATTTTCAAAGTCCTACTATTAGGATTGTTTCTCCCCGTAGACGCTTGTGTCACTCTGGGAAGAAACATTTTTCCCGCATTTCTTAAAGATCTCAATTGTGATATTTTCCGCTAATAGTTTATAGCTTCCTAATAAATTTAGTATATGAGCACAACAGTCGAGAGAAATGGATGCTATATTCCTACCTGCATGCGCTATACGATCAGTTATCCTTTTTCCCCTACGAAAATCCCTACCACTGACAGGAGAAAAATTTTCAAAGTCCTACTATTAGGAATGTTTCTCCCCGTAGACGCTTGTCTCACTCTGGGAAGAAACATTTTTCCCGCATTTCTTAAAGATCTCAATTGGGATATTTTCCGCTAATAGTTTATAGCTTCCTAATAAATTTAGTATATGAGCACAACAGTCGAGAGAAATGGATGCTATATTCCTACCTGCATGCGCTATACGATCAGTTATCCTTTTTCCCCTACGAAAATCCCTACCACTGACAGGAGAAAAATTTTCAAAGTCCTACTATTAGGAATGTTTCTCCCCGTAGACGCTTGTCTCACTCTGGGACAAGACTTCTTATTCTCAAAAAGCCCCAAGATGGAAGATGGACCTGAGAAAATTTCAGTCTTTGATTTTTCCTGAGTTGAATTTAATTTTTTCTCCTGGTTTTTTGGGTTAGAAACTTGAGATTGACATTTGTCGAAATTTTGCTATTTGTTTCTGTTCAATATTTCTTTTTCTTTCGTGGTAGCGGTATTTTATTTAATAAAGGAGGGGCCTCGGACGTCTAATTTATGCCAGAAGCTTATGAGGGTTGGGCAAAGGCGGAGCTTAATTTTAAAGTATTCTGTGTTTTTGAACATCTGCTTCCAGTAATTAACCTAAACGGGGGGGGGATAACTTTATTATATACTTTACAATTTTGTTGTTAAATTTCCTGATAGTTATCTCAAATTCACATTCATGGTTATCAACACTTGTATTTTAAATTTTTTTGCATTCTTTACACACTTATTTTGTTAATTTAATTATATTATCTCATTTACTCATATATTGTCGTATTTAGTCATTATTTTTTCTTATATATCATATCTAGCCACATTTATCTACATTTATTACATTGTTTTTGTGCATTTTTATTATTAATGTTTCTTTTGCAATTTTCTAAATACAAATTCAATTTAATTATTCATTCTCTATATTTTATATTTTACGTGCATCTGGAGTAGCGAAATATCATTATGAACTTGTCATATTATGTATCTTAATAACTGCAGATACATCCGTCAGGACCAGTGTGCTCCGAAAAGGCCATTGTACCAGAAGAAAAAGCCCTGATTGCTTCACCGTATGCTATACCAAATGCTGTTCAATCAAACATACGCATTTAAAGTCTTCGGTTTTGATCTACTGATTGTTAAAAAATAAATAATAAAATAAAATAAAACAGCCGTTTACTGAAATCAAAATTGAAGTTATCAAAATCCACCTGGGCTATTAGCAGAATGCCCAGTGGTAACGATGTTACAACTTTCCACTGTGTGCTTTGATAAATGCCAGAAGTTTTAGATTGCAATACAGTTATTAGAGATGGAATCATTAAAATTATAACAAAAATACAAGACAATAAATAGATAAACCTATTGTTCAGCATTAGTAATTTAAAATAAAAGAATAAATAAGAAACGAGAAAATTAAAATAATATTCATTTTACATTGCATCTTTCAAAAGTTACTAAATACTACAGTTACGGTAACAAAGACTGGAAATACGGTAAAAAATAAAAAAAATCGAATATTTACAAATTAATATTGTGCTAAAAATGCTCGGAAATAAAGGTTGAGATACTACTCTAAATAATCACAGATTTTCCACGGCTCACAGCAGAGGCTTCCCCAATCAAGAGTCTATGATGATCCAACGGCCATACATATCCCGAAATCTTCATCTAATACACAACCGACAGACGGTTTTTAAAGATACTTAGCAGAAGGGTCTTCATTCATCGACTGTCACAAGAAGTCGACGGTAGGAAATCCATCGTAAGAAAACCGATAAAACAATGCGATAGCAAGCAAAGTGCCGTAGAACGGGTTGCTCACTCCGGTGAACGTTAAGTCGCCACCGGGTCAGTTGCTGAGTTTTACATCAGTCAGAGACACGTCCGCACCCTTCGGAGTCGAAGATGCGAATCTCACGATCGAAAACACAAAAACCATTGAAAAAGCTCATACCATTTTAATCGATCTTTAAATTTTAAATACATCTTTACTATAAAATAAAATGGTACGCCGTTAATAGATCATAACTAATAATTTCCAATGTAAATGGTAATTTTGAAATATCTTTTTTTCTCTTCAATTTTATTATTATATTTAAAATTTAAAATTATTTTCAGTAATACAGGAAAGATTTCAATTTTTAACGAACATTTGAACTCTCTCTTGCTAGTATGCGAAGAAATACATCTGCAAA
The DNA here is from genome assembly GCA_032207245.1 of Pardosa pseudoannulata. Classification (NCBI taxonomy): domain Eukaryota; kingdom Metazoa; phylum Arthropoda; class Arachnida; order Araneae; family Lycosidae; genus Pardosa; species Pardosa pseudoannulata. The sequence continues at coordinate 127,759,490 of CM063503.1, read as the reverse complement.
ATTAAGTCAAGATTTCTCGCATTATACTTAAAAATATTTCAAATAGATTAAAAAAAAACATGTTTAATATGGTTTCTAAACACTTTTAGACAAGGAAAAAAAATTAATTAATCTTTTACTTTTTATGTAAATTACACACTGATTACTAGCTTTAATTATAGAATAATTTTAACCAGACATTGTTCGTTGATATTTAATTCGACTTCTTTGCTTATAATTTATTAATTCATTTCTGTAGGAGATTGAAATCTTTGTCAACTCATAGTCTTTAACCAATTATTTTATTTAAATCTTCATAATTTTAATCAAGACATTTATTATAGTAAGAGGTTTAGAGCGAAAACATCAAGAAATATACGATAAACTATTTTAAAAGGTATAGATTTAGGTAGTAGCGTTTAGCAGTATATTAACAAAAATAACCTGTATGAACTATTAAATTTGATTACGCTTGCTACATATACTTTAATTGTTGCAGTAGAAAGAATCTTTAAAGATTATGTAAACAAACATAAGAAATTTTAGTAAAATATTTTTCTCATATTGAAGACGAAAAGGTATTTAATTTATACAAGATTATTATGTCTTTTATTAAACTGAACTTAAGACACTAATTTTCTAAGTAAGAAATTAAAACTTTAAAATTTTTTTAAATATCTGAAATAATAATAAAAAAAATCCGGAAACTAGATACGCTAAAAGCGTGCGACTCAACTAGGAATAAAAAATCGTAAGCAGGCGTAATTTCGCTGCTAACGCATTTATACCCACAACAAGTGTTCTGAGTGACACGGGCTTCAAAGTGGATATCATCCAAATCTAATTTTTCTCTACCAGCCGACTTACGTCTGTTTTTCTAATCGAAAAGACAAAAATTAGTTGTTATTCCAAGAGACATCGCACTGGAGCTCTCGGATCTGACTTTCCTGGGCCAAGCCCTCTATTTCCAAAAGAGCCTCCCCTATAATTACGGGCGGTTATGGGGCTCCTTAGCCAGAAGGCCTTATCCCCGATCTAAAGGTAAGAAGTAAGCGAGGTGAGCTCTGTTAAGAAAAAATATAATTTTAAATTTAGAAAGGAGTAATTTAGGTGCCGGTCATTAAAAGGTGGGTAAGAGAAATCGTAAGGGCTGGTGGTTGTAGTCTTGAACCTGGAAAATACTAAAAGAAAGTATTAATACCCTGAAAGAAAAGGAATAATTAGTAGGCACTTTTAGGTTTTACACTAGATGGAGTCTTACGATCTAATTTATAACATCAAACATCAAACACAGTTAGGTACAATTTCTGCTCCATAATAAAAAATACACATAAATATTTTTATTTATTTTTATTATTTTATAATTTTTATTTTCATTTTTATTATTTTATATTTTTTTTTCCACATCACAACACATCACATTTACATTACAACATAAAAGGGAAGGGGATGAAGTAATAAGCACCGAGAGGAAAAGATTAAGGTAGATTATCTATTGTCAGGAGATCAGTGCGGCGCGAGGCCTGCGTTTCTTTGAAGGGCTGTAGTGATCGTAATCCGGAAGTTCGGCTATTATTTCATTTGGAATACTATTGAGGCTATTGTAAAAATTTTGGGATGATTTAATACAAGACTGTTTGAACGTTAACATATTGAAATCACGTCTTATTACTTCATTGGATAAATATCGATGTGCGCCTCTAACTCGCCTCATGAATTTATTTTGTACTCTTTCAATTAAATTCATATTAGACTTCGCGGCAAACGACCAGACCGGAGCTGCGTAAAGAGCGGTAGGAAGAACTATTGTTTTATATAAAAGAATTTTATTTTTATTACTTAAGTGTTTACTATTAAGAAGCATTTTTAAATTTTCTAATTTTCCTATCATTTTATTTTTGACTTCCGTTATGTGAGGACGCCAGGTTAGTTTTTTATCTAATATTACACCTAAATATTTTACAGAGTTTTCCCAGTTAATTGTCTCGTCGAGTAGATATAATCTAGGGGGAGTTTTGTAAGTACGAGTAAAATAAATAGCATTACATTTAGAGGGGTTGACTTTAATTTTCCATTTAGTAAACCAATCTTCCAGAGTGTCCAGGTGTGACTGAATGTAACTAGCAACAGAATTAACGTGTGGGGCTGAAGCAATTATAGCCGTGTCATCCGCATACAAGGCTAGAGAAATATAATCATTTCTAGGAATATCATTAATATAAATATTAAACAGGGTGGGACCTAAGATGGAGCCTTGTTGAACACCTGCTGTTATTGATTTTAAAGTGGAGAAAGTGTTTTGTATGCGGACGGTGAAATGACGATCGCAAAGGTAATTGTGTAAGAAATGTATTAAAGCATCAGGCATTTTGAGCTGGATTAGTTTGTAAATGAGGCCTACATGCGAGATGCGGTCGAAAGCCTTTGCGATGTCTAAGAAGAGTGCACCAGTTGGCTTACGTGATTGTAATCCCTCGCTAGCGAGTTCCACAACACGAAGCAACTGATGAGAGGTGTTGTGCTGGTTACGAAAACCAAATTGCTCCGGAATTAGCACATTATTTCCCTGCAGGAAGAATTGGAGGCGGTTATATATCACTCGCTCGGCAACTTTACTGAGGCAACTCAATAGACTAATTGGGCGATAGCTAGCAGGAAAAGTTAGATTAGCTTTAGGTTTGGGTATAGGACACACTATTGCAGTTTTCCAGGCATTTGGAAAATAATTAAGTTTCATCATATAGTTAATTATTGCCGTTAAATAAATTAATATATTAGGAGGTAGGTTTTTAATACATCTATTTGAGATTTCATCTATTCCAGGAGATTTATTATTTTTAAGATTTTTAATAATTAGAGCAACTTCTGCGATAGTAGCCGGAGTTAAATCATTACTTGGAGGGTTACTAAGAAAATTATTTACTGTACTAATAACCTGGCGGTCGTGATCCTCGTCTTCTAAATCCTCATTAGGCGCAAATTGAGTTTCATAAACTTCCGCGATCGCTTCTGCTTTACCAGCCGGATCGAATGCTACACCATTTAATCCATGGATGGGAGGTATGCTGTTATAACCATTACCCCTCAGACGCTTCTGAAATTTCCATAAAGAATTGTCCTCGGTAGTAAGGTTACTTATGAAATCTGACCATTGTTTCTGTCTATAAATTTGAATCTTTTCTCTGACAGTCCGCTTGAGAACAAAGTACTCTTGCCTGGATGAAGGGGTACGAAGATACTGATAAAGTTTACATGCTGCATTTCTATTATGAATTAAATTCTTAATATGGGTAGGTAATTTATGAACTTTAGGTTTTTTAATTATATGGGAAGAACTTTTCTTAGCTGCATTAATAGTTTCAGTTAAGTTAATTACAGCACTTTCTATACAATTAGTAGATCTAATACTAGGAAAAAAATAATTTAGCAGAGGCAAGAGTTTCCTGGAACTGACGCCAATCAGTATAAGTGGTGGGCTCAGAAACTTGGGTAGTCAACTGCAGATCGATTGTCAGAAGAACTGGCAAATGATCTGAGTCAAAAATATCCAGAGTTTCGACATTACATTTAAAGGGGACGTTTTTGATGAGAGCAAGGTCAATAGTGGAGGGTCGTCCTGAAGAAAAATGAGTGGGGGTGGGGGGTGAAGGAGGTTAACATCAGTATTATCGGTGACTAAATTTAGAAGCTCTCGGCCATAATTGTTAGTACTATAGCAGTTCCAGGCTTTGTTACGGGCATTAAAGTCACCAGCCATAACAGAGTAGTTAGAGTAATTAAGAATTTTAAGAATATCATCTTTGGGGAAACCTCTACCAATTTTAAAATAAGCATTAGTTATTAGAATTTTGTTATTGTTGTCAGGCAAAACCATAACAGAGTCGGACTCAAGTACGTCCGAAACAAGGTCAGATACAGCATAGTGATTGATAGATCTTTTAATATAAATGGCAAGACCGCCCTGGGGTTGTCTGCCAACAGTAGCACGATCCTTACGGTAAAGTATATAATTACCAATGTTATGTATTTCCAAAAGAAATAATGCATTTTATTATATAAACATATATCTTTTAAAATAAAAGTGGTGTGTGCCAATGTATGTATAAGTAATAAGATAAAATTTTCAATGTAAATGGCACCTAATATTCAGAAATAAGTTTTTTCTTCTTCAGCGTTATCTTATATTAAAAACTTAAAAGTGTTTTTTTTAGGAATAAAGAAAATGTTTCAATTTTTAATGAACAATTAAACTCTCGCTTTCTACTATACGAAGAAATACGTTCGCACAATTAAGTTAGAAGGATTTCCCGCTTTATACTTAAAATATTTCAAATAGCTTAAAAGTCCCAAATTTTAAAATGGTTTCCAAAACCATTTTAGACAAAGACAAAAAAAATTGTTTTATTTTTTATATAAATTATAGACTGAACATTTTTTAATACATGGGATCATTTTAATATTTTATACTGATTACTGGCATTAATTATAGAATAATATTGACTAAACTTTATCCGTTGATTTTCTATTAGCCGTCATTACTTATAATTTAGCACTTCATTTCTGAAGTTGCTCAATCTTTGTCAACTCATATATTCTTGAAAAAATTATTTTATTTAAATCATCATAATTTTAAACAGACATTTATTACGGTAGGATATTTAGAGAGAAAACATCAAGAAAAAAAATACATAATAAACTATTTTAAAAGCTATAGATTTATATAGTACAGTTTAGCAGTATATTAACAAAATTAAAATGTGGTTACGTGAACTATTAAATTTAATTATGGTTGTAGCATGTATTTTAATTGTGGCTGTATAAAGAACCATAAAATATTATGTAAACAACAAACATACGAATGCAAACATAAGATATGCTAAACGCTAAAAGTGTGTGACTCAAAAAACAGAAATGAAGAATCAAATATAGAAGAAAAGGCAAACCATTTGGGATAAAAAAAAGAATAAGTTATTAATTCTGATGGATTGTTTATAAATTATGGACGGAAAGATCAATGCTGTTATAAATTATCTCCAATTTTTCATAAAGTTAAGTTTATGTGTGGGAAAGGGATGCCACTATTCTAGAAATGTCTCGAAATATCCACAAAGAGTCTCAAATGTTGAATTCGTTCATCTTTCTTGAACTGCTTCTGAACAAGCTCCAAGATAGAGGATGGAGCGGAGGAAATTTCAGTCTTTGATTTTTCCTGAGTTGAATTTAATTTTTTCTCCCGTTTTTTGGGGTTAGAAAATTGAGTTTGATATTTGTCGAAATTTTGCTATTTGTTTTTGTTCGATATTTTTTTTTCTTTCGTGGTAGCGGTATTTTATTTAATAAAGGAGGGGCTTCGGACGTCTAATTTATGCCAGAAGCTTACGAGGGTTGGGCAAAGGCGGAGCTTCTTTACCTTCATGAATTTTAAAGTATCCTGTGTCATTGAACGTCTGCTCCCAGTAATTAACTTAAACGGGGAGGGGGAGCGCTGGGGCAAATATAGTTGCATTAAATCTTGTTTTTTTTTTTTTTTTTTTTTTTTAGATTTAGGGAGTTTTTGTAGGAGGGGTGAGTGCGACAGCCCTGGAAATTGGATCTGTTACCGTTTTCACATTTAAAATTTTTATATCTGTACTCGATATGTGGTTCTCATGACATTTCAAGCATTTTGTGGTCAATGTGCATGATAAAGACGAATGCGGATAGTTGTTGGGGCTTGTAGCATTGTATTACCCCCTTTTCCTTTAATAGTTTTTATCAATGACAAGGTAATTTACTGTTTTAATGTCATGAATGTGTACACTCACCAGAGAAGGCCTGACTGTGGCCAAGAAGAGAGACATCGGCGATTTAGCTTTCCTATTTGCTAAGTATGTTTTCTTTAGAGATTCAATATAGTGGGATTTTAAAGCATCCCAAATCTTAATATGTTCTGTGAAGTAGGGAAGTCATCGAAAAATAAATCGCTTTTTTTTTTTTTTTTCTGATTTTGGATCCAGTGCAAACGCTGGGATCTTATGAGTGTTTTGATAGTTTTGAGTTGCTCTAAAAGCAAATTTTCTTTTCTTGCATTTGTTATTCCATTAAATTATATTCCCACAAATAAAATGATTTAATTAATACAATACTTTAATTCAGTTATTACATACTATTAATCATAAAAGCTTAATTAACTACTGATGTTGAATAAAAAATATATACTAAATTATAGAGCAGAAACTTTATATTTACCTTCATGATTTTAAATTTCATTGTTCTTTACGAGCACAACAGCCCTTTGTAGACCTTAGCTACCTAACTATGTACTCTTTCCAGCATTTAGTATCTACAACTTCCAATTTCACTTTGAATCTATTCTTTTGATACCTAGGTATTATAATGAGATTTTTGTTGATATTGCATTGTACAAGAAAAGAATTTAATTACACTAAACTTTTTTAAAGTTTCACAACTTATACTTAAGTATGTTACTACACATACAAGATAAACAACTGAAATATTAAGGCAATTATTTTTAGTCATTCAATGTTTAAAAAGAAAATGTTACAGTATATGTGTATGTATATATATAAATAAATATATACATACATTCATGTACGAATTTAATTATATTGGTATACAGTAATGAAACTAAAGACCTTTACTAATTACTGAAATAAAACTGATCTAAAAATATTTTAGCTTGCCATTAAAGAATATTGTAGAGTAAAAATTATGTTCAACTGGTGAGCAAGTTCTCACGATAAAATCCCAATTTTAGAATTAGTGTATATTATTTGTTATTTTCCAAAATTGGTGTCAGAGAGTACAAAATAATGCATCAATTTTTAGAAACAATGTATTACTGCTGGTTAACTTTAACATTAGTCACATAAATGGATGATGAAATACTGATTCTGAATGTTAACTTGCGCAGAGTAAAAAATAAGCTAACTTAATGTCTCTGAAGCTAAGGACCATAAAATAAATTACATAAATAAGTATTTTAACCATAAATAAATTATTTTACTGGTCAGGTGATTTATTTATATTATCCAGGTGAATTGTAGCAAATATGATTCATCCGTTTTCTGTAAAAGGTATGTTTTGAATGTATATAAAGGGCAAGATTAATCTAACAGAAAAAATGTATACTTTAAAAATTTATATTTGAAAATAACTGGGCTGATATAGATGAAAAACACTTAATTTAAATACTTGCAGAGAATGGAATTGCCAATAGCACTTTGTACATAAATCATTCACATTAAAAAAATCTACTTTATTATAAATATTTTATGCCACATATTACACAGAAATAATTTTAAGTGTAAAATTTTTTTTATAAAAATGCCATAGAATCTTTTAAGTTTTAGCTTGATATAAAAATTTATTAAATGTGAATTTTAAACTGCTTACCTCTGAAGATTTAAAGATCATACATTTCTTCTTAGAGAGTCCTATACAATATATATGTAGTCCTATATAATTTAATCCAAATAACACAGATCCAACAGCTGAAAATATTATAAGAAACAAATGGAAAGAGCATAAAAAAAGTTTATAAACCTCTTTCCCCTGTATTACAACCCTAATAAACTACTTTATAAAACAGCTAAAAGAAAACAAATCATTTAAATTTAAATAAAATAGAGGTAAGAATAATAAAATATAACTCAAATTAAAATGTACGTTTGACAGATATATATCCGATAAAAAGAAATTAATAAAATTTTTCTAATATTTACAAACAAAAATGTTACGAAAAAATCAGTTATTAGCAAAACACATAAATACAAAAAATAACAACAAAATGTTATATTTTGTAAATTTTAAAATTTTAAAATATTCGTTAGAACATTTGCTAACAAAAGTAATGAAATTTTTTGGATTTTTCAAATTAAAAAAAATTAGAAAATTAAAAAGGAATACCAGTTTTTAGCAAACCATGTAAATAATATTCGCAATAAAGTGGTAATAATTCAAACCGTTAAATTCGGTTGACTGGATTTAAATATTGGCCGAATTGCTTAATTAATATTTATAGAAATTATTTTTCAAACAAAAATGCTATAAAAAAGGTTACTTATTAGCAAAGCATGCAAATACAGTAGTAAAAAGTAGCAGAAAAAGTAATTTTCAAATATCCGTTAGAACATTCACAAACAAAAAGAAATGAAATTCTTCATCTTTTTCAAACAAAAATGCTGGAAAATTAAAAAAGGTCAGTTAATAGTTAACATGTAAATAACATTCACAATAAAGTGTTAATATACGTAATTCAAATCCTTACTTTCGGTTGATTTTATTAATATACAAATCTCAACAAAGCACAATCGCTTTCAGTCTCAAAATTTTCCAAGTCCAAAACGACAACAGGGAAAGATTTCTGGTAACCGTTTAGAATCGCCAACGGATTAGGGCCTTCAATGTTAAGATCACAGACTACATAGCAGCAGACCATCGGCAAGGTCCCAGACCACTGCCAAAGCGCCAATTAGTTGAGATGGTCTGACACCGGGGGCGTGCAAAACTAGACCGAAGTTGCTTGTCTTTTCGGTTTAGTCTATGACAAAAACAATGGAAAAAATCTCATACCATTTTGTTTGGGGCACCTTAGCAGTTCACTGTATCCCCTGTCCTGAGATTTAATGGATCATTCAGGGTGAGCATCTGGAGTTATCAGTTCTTTTATGAGTACACAATTATAATTACATGAAAGGTTAATAAAACAATTTAACCCTAGAGAGCAAATAAAAATAGAAAAGTGGTAAAAGGAGAAAGTTATAATTAGAGAATCTAAGGTTAAAAATCTCATTAACCGTAACACCACTCTGAAGTGCTTTTAAATTGTTTGCTTACCGACTTTCGTCACAGTTTCAAGTGAAGCTGTGAATTTTGAACTCCAGTTGAAGGGTTGAATGGGGTCCCTTGGCCAAAGGCCTTATCCCCTGTTGTAAGGCTATTACATTAATGAAGAGTGTCCAGTCCTTAAGAGTGAAAACAATTCAAAAACAAATGCAGGTCTTTAAGATATAATAATAATAAAGTACTAGGCCCAACAAGATTACAAGTAATAATAAAAATATAAAAATAGAAGGAAGTTTAAGGATAGAAATTAAAAGAAAGTTTAAGGATAGTAAGAATATTTTTGGTTTTTATAAAATTTTAAAATTTTTATTTTCATTTTTTAAATGATTTTATATATTTTTTTTTTCTATAAGTAAGACAAGTACTGCAAACTGAACAGTACCAGGAAAAGAAGAAAAAGATAAAAAATGCTAAAAAGAAAACTTACGAAAGGAAAATAAAATTAAATTAAAGTCAGCTTAAAATTATAGTAGAGAAGCTCGATCCAGGTTCTGTGGCGCCATCTATTGAGTGGCCGCGCAATCGGACAGTGTAATGGGGAAATTAGGAAGGGAATGAAAACCTAACAAGTTAAATAATCATGGCGGCTCTGGGCCGCTTACGATGCTTGGCCTACGATGCTTGGCTACTCATATATTCTTGAAAAAATTATTTTATTTAAATCTTCATAATTTTAAACAGACATTTATTACGGTAGGATATTTAGAGAGAAAACATCAAGAAAAAAAATACATAATAAATTATTTTAAAAGCTATAGATTTATATAGTACAGTTTAGCAGTATATTAACAAAAGTAAAATGTGGTTACGTGAACTATTAAATTTAATTACGGTTGTAACATGTATTTTAATTGTTGCTGTATAAAGAACCATAAAATATTATGTAAACAACAAACATAAGAAATTTCTTTCTCAATCTGAAAAATTTCTCAATCTGAATATGCAAAAGTATTTACTTTAAACAACAATATTATTATTATTTTTTTTATTGTTAAACTTAACTTACAATACTAGATTTTTTGAAGAAAAAATTTTTTTTTAATTATCTGAAATAATAAAAAAATCCGGAAACTAGATATGAAGAAGATAAAGAAAAAGAAAGAAAGAAGATAAAGAAAGATAAAGAGTCTCAAATGTTGAATTCGTTCATCTTTCTTGAACTGCTTCTGAACAAGCTCCAAGATAGAGGATGGAGCGGAGGAAATTTCAGTCTTTGATTTTTCCTGAGTTGAATTTAATTTTTTTTCCCGTTTTTTGGGGTTAGAAAATTGAGTTTGATATTTGTCGAAATTTTGTTATTTGTTTTTGTTCGATATTTTTTTTCTTTCGTGGTAGCTGTATTTTATTTAATAAAGGAGGGGCCTCGGACGTCTAGTTTATGCCAGAAGCTTATGAGGGTTGGGCAAAGGCGGAGCTTCTTTACCTTCATGAATTTTAAAGTATCCTGTGTCTTTGAACGTCTGCTCCCAGTAATTAACTTAAACGGGGAGGGGGAGCGCTGGGGCAAATATAGTTGCATTAAATCTTGTTTTATAAGATTTAGGGAGTTTCTGTAGGAGGGGTGAGTGCGACAGCTCTGGAAATTGGCTCTGTTGCCGTTGGCACATTTAAAATTTTTATATCTGTACTCGATATGTGGTTCTCATGACATTTCAAACATTTTGTGGTCAATGTGCATGATAAAGACGAATGCGGGTAGTTGTTGGGGCTTGTAGCATTATACTACCCCCTTTTCCTTTAATAGTTTTTATCAATGACAAGGTAATTTACTGTTTTAATGTCATGAATGTGTTCACTCACCAGAGAATCCCTGACTGTGGCCAAGAAGAGAGACATCGGCGATTTAGCTTTCCTATTTGTTAAGTATGTTTTCTTTAGAGGTTCAATATAGTGGGATTTTAAAGCATCCCAAATCTTAATATGCTCTGTGAAGTGGGGGAGTCATCGAATAATAAATTTCTCTGTTTTTTTTCTGTTTTTGGTTCCAGTGCAAACGCTGGGATCTTATGAGTGTTTTGATAGTTTTTAGCTGCTCTAAAAGCAACATCAAAATCAGGGTAATTTTGATCATGTTACGGGTAAATTCAAAATTAATGTCGTTCGAAAGTGCATGTAAGTGTTGTAATTGTTGCTTACAATTACCTGGAATTTTAAGGAAAAGTTAAAGTTTCTTGACATGATTAATTTCTATTGATTACAGTGAATTCCTATTGATTCATTTGGCTAATCTATTAATGTTTGTCTGAAGTGGTGATGTCAAACGATGGCATTATCAGGATTTTACCCATCAATGATAAAAATAGAGGTCAGTACATGTTAACAAAATGTGTTTAGAACTTTCTGATTTATCTGCGCAAATTGCTCCGGATCAGAATATAGCAGACGAGGAGTCTGCTAAGCCTAGTCCAGGTGTAAGCTTGGTTCTCGCCCAACGCTTGTGGCGAAAGTACATATTTCCTCATAGATGGCGTGCCTACTTGTTATGGCAGATAATGTAATCCTACTATTTTGGCATTTGGACGTAGTAGTTCCGTGGGACTCAAACCCATCATTTAGTAACTGTGTATAGTAAGTGTACATAAAAAAATACTTTTATTGAAACAGCATTAGTGTTTATTCTGTTATGGATATAAGAATTTTGTCTACCCCGCCTGCACTTGTACTTTTCTTAAATGCCTTCCTTTTTTTTTTTTTTTTTTTTTTTTAAATTTTCGCGTCATGGTACATCTTCCGGAAGACTACTTAAGGTAGGGTAGAGTGATTATTAATTTGTATTTGAAAATGGTTAAAACGAATGCGAAACGAAAAATTGACAGAACTGCTGTATCGAAAATTTTGAAAAAAATTGAAAACATCGAAGGATGTCCTCTAGAATATACTGTTGATTTTTCAAATTTAAAAGTTGGAGAATTGACTAAATTAGATTCGGAAATGGAAGATGTGGTTGATACGGATTCTTTAGAAATAGAATTTCAAACGGTGCAGGAATACATGAAAAAAATTAACGTTCGTTTATTTCGTCCTAGAACAAAACTAAGAGAATTAAATAAAGATGAAAATTCGGTTAAAAACTTTGGTGTATCTAACAGTCCTGAAATCATCAACGAAAACAAACATGTTGTTCGTCTTCCGAAATTAACTATCGCTAATTTTAATGGCGATAGAATTCAGTGAACCTGTTTATGGAATTCCTTTGAAGTCGCAATTCATAATAGTACATAATGCAATACATTAAGAAATAAAAAAGAATTTTTTTTTTTAATTTAAGAAATGAAAAAGTCACAAGAAGTGCAAATTTAAATGAAAAAGAAAACTTAAAAAACACGGTGCGAGACAATTAAAAGAGAAAAAGTACACGGTGAGATACAAGACTGAGGATAAGATCGAAGCATTGTGAAAAGACCTCAGATCATGCTCTTGGCGTCATGTATTGGATGCCAGTGCGATAGGGTAAGTGTGTAGGGGAGAAATTAATGAAAGAATTTGGCGGGAAGTTAGGAAAATTAAGAAATCATAGCGGTTCTTAGCCGCTTCCTATGCTCAGCCTTAACTCAGCAACGTCTCTCTTTCAGTAGAATGATATTTTCGGAGAAGTTAGTCCTAACGGACATATCTCAGTAACAAAGGAACATAATATGACAAGTGAGAGGTTCATAATTATATTATAGCTACTCAAGATTCCAGTAAAACATAAAATAAAAAATGAATAATTAAAGTAAATGGTATTTAAAAAATAGAGAAAGAAATAATAATAAAAAAGGAAAAATATAAAAGAAGTTATAAACGTTGATAAATGAGGCTAAATATGATAATTGCGAAAAAATAATGAGTAAATGCGATAATATATGAGTACACGAGATTAAATAATTAAAATAACATTTAAAATTAATGAATGTTTTTTTCAATACAACTGTTGAAAAACATGAAATTGAATTTAGGATAACTACAAGTTAATTTAATAAGAATGTAAGGTATATTAAAATGGGATTCCTCGCCTCAGCTCTAAGCCTACAATTAGACAGTTAAAACCGAGCACAACCACCAGCTTTTAAAACGATCGGACTTAACTTGAAACTGTTAACCATATTGCCGTCTCAAAAATGTTTCAAATCTCCTCTTGGAAAATCAAAGAAGAATCAACATTTTCCTTTTATTTTACATTGAAAAAGATTGCTTTAAAAAAGATTAAACATTAGTTTAGAAAAGATTTCAATCCCGAAGTAAACAATAATTTAACGTAATTTTTAGAAAGAATTAGGAAGCAGTTCATAAAATCTTACGAGTGCAGCTTTTTTTTTTTTTTTTTTTTTTTTTTTTTTTTTTTTTTTTTTTTTTTTTTTTTTTGTAAACTATTTTCATCAGAAATTCGATGTGAAAGTGTTCTCTAAATCAGCGTAAACATCATTTAAAACACTTTTTCCAATACAGTAGACGCTTTTAAACAGAACTTGCCCTCTAATCAGTGAAACTAATCTCGACTTTATTAAGTTTGCATAACACAGACTAGCCAACACAGAATTATGAGAGTGACTTGTAACTTTTCCAAAAAGAATATAATTTAAAATGAAGTATACTAAGTGTCAGTGTAACTAAGAATGAAATGCACTTTTTGTGAAAGTGCATGAAAACTTTAAGGAAATATATTCCACGCAGAATTTAAGCAATGTTCAAGGTGTGAAAAGAAAAATTTAACCAGCAAAATGATATATTTCTTATTATACCTTAAAGATATTCATACATATGGTGAGAATTTTTTTTAAACCACATATTGCAATTTTCAGTCCTTCATAAAAATGTAACTGCGTCCGTTTTCTGAAAAACAATCTCCAGTCATTAAAAAAAATGGCAAAGGCTTATCATTGTCATATTTTCACCCTGCTCTTCTGTTCCTATTTAGTCCACGTATATATCGTTCGAGTCAATATAACCCAATCAAAAAAAAACTAACATTTCTTGCTGTAAATGACAGGTGTCATTTAAAAAAGTAGTTTAAACAATATTCATGTAAGTTTGAAAATAGATTTAATAATACACTGGTGTGAAAAACTTAAGCAACAGGTGAGGTTTTTTTAGCATAACTTCGATAGAAATCATCTGAGAGACATGAAATTCAGAAATGAGGGAGTGTATTATGTACGGAAAGGATGACGAAAGCATCGGCGCTGAAAAAGGAAAACAATGCATATGGTATGCAATCAAACAATAACAAGCTTTATTGAACGCATAGTATCGCGACTCATGATTGTCTATTCAAGAGGAAGAACAACAAGCAGATTCCCCTTAATATGGGATATGCCCCCCTAACTACAATGGTTGCTTCGCACCGTCTCCGCTTACTCAGAACTCCGCTTACTCAGCTGGTCCAACACTTCTTGTGGTAGAATTGCTCATTCCGCAATCCGCATTCTGAGTTGCTGGGTGTTCTCTGGAGCAGCGGTTCCCAACCGCTGTTCCGCGGCACACTAGTGTGCCGTCTGAAGCACCGTGGTGTGCCGCCGGGTCTGGGTGTCACGGCGCTGTGCAGCACTATAACTCCTCGCGTCACTCCCCCCGTCAGTGTCATAGGTGGTCACGGCGCTGTGCAGTGCTATAACTCCTCCCCATGAGACGCAGGCAGACGCCTCACACAGTGTCAGAGAGACAACGGCTGCTGTGAGGAGAGAGACACTGATACTGCAGTGATGGACAAGTTTTTAAAAAGGAAAGAACTGGACTCTGAACAAAATCTGGAGCCAGATGATAGCCCGAGTATGAGTGGGGGGTCAAAAGAAAGCAAAGATGGTTAAATTCTCTGGCGCAAGGCAATATAGCAAAAGCTATATTTCAGTTGGATTTACTTTCACTGGAGATGAACACAAACCAACTCCACTGTGCGTGGTGTGTGGTGAAAATCTAGCTAACAGTGCTATGGTCCCAAGCAAACTTAAACGCCATCTCCAAACGAAACTCCCTTTGCTTCAAAACAAGAATGTGGACTATTTTGTTCGCCTGCGTGACAACATGGAGAAACAGGCAACTTTTATGAGAAAAACAACAAAGGTAAATGAAAGAGCTCTTAAAGCTAGCTATCAAGTTGCTGAACTTATAGCCAAGACAAAAAAGTCGCACACTGTGGCAGAGACATTAATACTTCCTGCCTGCAAAGCTATTGTAGAGGAGATGCTCGGACCTGAAGCAGCAAAGGAAATAGCCAAAGTCCCTCTCTCAAACAACACAATTTCCAGACGTATTAATGACATGTCTGCAGACATCGAAAGTGTGGTTTTGGTAAAGATCCGTATCAGTGAGAAATTTGCATTGCAACTTGACGAGTCTACTGATATCAGTGAACATGCTCAACTCTTAGCTAATGTGCGTTTTGTTGATGGTGATGCAATTAGAGAAAACTTCTTTTTTTGCAAGGTATTGCCAGAAAAAACAACAGGAGAATAAATTTTTCGGGTCACATCAGAATACCTTGAACAAGGAGGACTTAAGTGGGAAAAATTCACAAGTGTCTGCACCGATGGAGCTGCAGCCATGGTCGGGCGCACCAAAGGCTTTGTAAGCAGAGTGAAGGAAAGAAATCCAGATGTGATTATTAAGCATTGTTTTTTTACACCGCGAGGCCCTCGTAGCCAAGACTTTACCATCAGCCTTAGTTCATGTGTTGGATGATGTTGTGCGCATGGTAAACATTGTAAAGTCACGACCCATGAAAAGTCGCATATTTGCAGCTTTGTGTGAGGAGATGGGAGCAAAGCATAAAACCTTGCTGTTTCATACGGAGGTCCGGCGGTTGTCGCGTGGCAAGGTCTTGGTTCGTGTGTATGAGCTGCGGGAGGAACTTAAAGTGTTTCTGACAAATGAGGGGTCAGATTACGCAAAGAAGCTTGCAAGTGATGATTGGTGTGCAAGGCTGGCATACCTGGCAGATATATTTCATCATCTGAATGAATTGAACACCCGAATGCAAGGCCGAAATGAAAACCTGCTTACAAGTACAGATAAAATAAATGGATTCCGTTCAAAGGTGCAACTCTGGCATCAACACGTGGAAAGTGGCAATCTTGAAATGTTCACACTCACCATGCAATGTCAAGGTGTTCACACTGCTGCATTGTGTGAGATAATAGTTAAGCATTTAAAAACTCTTGAGGAGAAGTTGTCATTTTATTTCTCTTCAGTCTCCACTGAATGCCTTGACTGGGTTAGGGACCGTTATAGCTCAGCATCAGTCATGATCAATAGAGTCTTGTCGTCTTTAACGATAAGAGTCGGTTTAGTAGCAGAAGCGATTCCCAACGCATTTTGATTTGAAGAGAGGTCGCGACCCGGTTTTATCCTAGTAACATAAAAAAAGACACCGTTAACCTTATAAGCGGCGGCATCTTAACGAAAATTTCCCTTCTAAAATGCCCAGTGTGTTAGAACTTGTTCACTTCTAAAGCGGCCGGAATCCAAGATAGTCACTTTTCCTTCCCCCCTGGTTTGACGGGTACGGTGACAGTTGTACCTCCCACTTTGTCGTCATTGTCCATCCCTGGTAAAAAATAGCCTTTTGTTACTCTTCCGCTTTGAGCTGATAAGCACAAAAATTTGTTCGATTTTTGCTGGTAGGATTTTTTTAGGAAAAGTTTGCAATAGCATTTTGACTTCTAGCATTTTCACACAAAATCAAAGAAAAAGAATTTTTTTTAAATAATTTCTTTTCCTAATATAGCTTTAATATTTTGGATCGTTAATCTGCCTTTTACCCTACATGTTTATTTTAAAACTAAATTTAATTATATTATACAGCCTCGTGTTTTTGGTTTTATTTTACGCATTATCGGCTTTAAAATTATTAAGGTTCATGCCTTTTTTCTCAGACTTCCTGAAATTTTGTACATTGTCTTTTATTGCGTTTTTCATTAATATGGGAAAGCTTTTAAAACGCAAAGAGTTTTATTAAGCTACAAAGTGTTTAACCTGTCGAAACTACCAAATAATTCACCATAACCATATATAATTTAATACTTTTTTTATAAATTGCATTTAACGGAAATAAAAAATCGATGCCCAATATTTTCACCACACAGAGTGAAAACTTATGAAAACTTTCAATTAATTGTTAATATCCAGCAGTAGTAGATAGAGCCGGGCGTGGGGCGTGGCCTTGTGATGACGCCACTGGTCACGTGACCAGTGACGTCACCACAAGGGGGAGGGGCTTAAGTGTCATGGCCGCCACCGGAAGTGCGGCCATGTTGGATTTTGGAAACCGGAAGTACCGCCATGTTGGATTTTGGAAAACCGGAAGTGCCACCATTTTGTTTGGATTTAGAATTTTTTGGAGCATATTTGTACCACGTGCGATAGATTCGGCATACGGTCATGTCGGATGGAAGGTTTAGTTAGAATGTTGTGGCAACGTTTTTGGACTTAGAATTTTTTTGAACATATTTGTTGATACCACGTGCGATAGATTGGAATTATGAATAAAGAAAGAAAGAAATCTAAACTTAAAAATGAATTCACGTTCAAACACGTTTCGTAAACGAAAATCAATAGAAATGAAATATCATTTCAGAAATTTTTACTAAGTTCAGAATATATCCCTCGTAGTTTCCACAAAAAAGTTTAACATATTTTTCTGTATCCCTCGTCAAATGTTTTAATTATTTCCCGTATCCATTCTATATCCCACGTGGTTTCCACAAAAAGTTACAAAAATTTTCTAAGTCTCGAATTTATAATTTTATTTTATACCTTAATTTCAGATATTTATATTTCTAAAACTCAAATTTATTATTTTTTATTTTGTAGAATTATTTTTTATTTTGTAGATTGTTTAGATGCTATATTTTAAAATTTAATTTATAATTGTAATTCGTCTATCTTTTTTTATTCTCATTCAATTATTTTTAATGTATAATTATTTTAAGTTATATATATATGCGAATCTGAAAGTGTACGATTATACATGATGGTGGCTTTCGAACATGGGTCTTTGTAGGGGGGAAAACGAGAGGGGTCATAACCTTCGCTGGACTGTGGGATCTTCGTGTTACAGCTTGCTCTGCACCTGTTAGGTGCAATACTTCTGACGTCACGGGTGGTAGAAAGTCGGAGTGAGGTGAATTCTTTCACTTCGCTTCGACTGAGGGGGAAATATTTAGTTATTTTGGAATGGCAACATGGATGGTACTAATTAGTCTTCGTTACCGATAATCGTTAGTACGGTAATAGTTTGCAGCTAGCTTCCATTTCTCTTGATCTCCCTCATTTTTCGAAAATGAATGTATCATCTGCTGAAGAGGTAAGTGTATATTTTCTTATATCTATTATTTATAAAGTTATTGCACCTGAATTTATATTATAATTTACTTATATAGATTATATTTTAATTTTTACATATCGTGTTTACCTTTGTAGTTAATTGAAATGATTTTAATTTAAATAATTATTACCAGTGAATTTTATCATTAACAATTATGAATAAATTTATTTTACTGGCTATGACAAGGTTTCACTATGTATATTTTATTCAATCATCATTTTTATTTTTATCCGATATATTATTTTATTGCCTCTTAGTTGTTAATAAACTCTGTACTTATTACATATGATTATGCTGCGTACATTTATTGCACGTGGTTTCACTATGTATATTTTATTCGATCATTTTTATTTTTAACCGATATATTATTTTATTTCCTCTTAGCTGTTAATAAACTCTGTACTTATTACATATGATTATGCTACGTACATTTATTGCACGTGTTTTCACTATGTATATTTTATTCAATCATCATTTTTATTTTTATCCGATATATTATTTTATTGCCTCTTAGTTGTTAATAAACTCTGTACTTATTACATATGATTATGCTGCGTACATTTATTGCACGTGGTTTCACTATGTATATTTTATTCAATCATCATTTTTATTTTTATCCAATATGTTATTTTTTACCGCTTGGTTGATAATTTACTCCTTAGTTATTATAATATGGTTATGCTGCGTACATTTATTTTATGGTTATATTTTTAATACTAATGTATTTTCTGTTGACATGAATAGTATTAGATTTCGTTTAAAATTTTATTATATAAACTAGTGTTCCTGTTAGGAGAATTTATGATTGTTATTTTCCTTCGTTAATGCTTATTTATTTTTAGTTTGGAGAAGAATCTCCGTTATTGTTATTCGGCGATCCAGATATTCCTTTACTTGACGAGGATGACGATGTAAGCTTCTTGATTTCTATTACTTATTTATTAATTTATCACTTATTTATTAATTTAGTACACAGAAATTGAATTTAATTTCCTTAATAGTGTTTGAGTGAGTCCGAGCAAATATTTGCTGAAGAACCGTTGAATGTGAATGATGAAACTCAAATGTTCATTGAAGGGGCATACAGCTCTCAAAGTAATGTACAGTTTGGCAGTGGATATAATGTAAGTTCCTTTAGCATTTATTCTTAGATTTTTCTATAGTTCGGAGAAAAATTAGGCACAGTAAATATGAATTATGTATTAATTTTTTTCAGGATGAGGCTGGACCATCACATAGACGTCCTCGATTATCCCTCGAGAAAAATCAGAATTTTGTAAGTGTTTTATAGAGTTACAGACACATTTGTGATTATGTATATCGTTTTTTTTACTTCCTTTAATGCTCCACATGGCTTATCTTTGAAAGAGGGTGTCGACTGTGTAGTACCCTTATGAGATGCGTTGTTGAAAAGGCAACTGCTAATTTATCAGGAGCCGATTTGATAAGAATATGCATCCATTCTACAAGTTTAGATAAGCCTATATCCACTTCCCTAGTGAGGTCTTCGGAAATGACGGCCGAAAAGATTGTTTCAGAAGTAATGAAAGTCGCGCAAAGTAAAACCTCTCTTTACTTAAATGATACATTGAACATAGACGTAGTAACTATCCGACAGCCCGTCGGAGGTGCTAAATATGACAGAAAGAGACGAGTCATAGACATATCAGTGGATAGACTGAGGAAAACATCAATCATAACTGTACCCATGGACGACTCTGAACTATGCTGCGCCAAAGCCATAGTTTATGCATTGGCAGTATTAGACAATAATAAGACAGCTGTGGAATCATATAGGAAACGTGAGCGACCAGCTTTAAAGAAAAAGGCCCTTGAATTACATGAGGCAGCACATATTCCCCCTGGACCGTGTGGCATTAAAGAAATTGCCAAATTTGAAAATTTTTAAAAAATACAAATTTGTGTAATTTCAGCACTTAATTTAAATGAGGTACGTTTTTAATATATATATGTGTATTTGCCTATATAATTATGCTATTTTACATATACTTTCATATATGGTTGTTTATGGAATCATTATAGTTATACGTGTTATGTTTTTTGCTTAGGTCATGTATAAAGGCAGGTCAAATCCCCGGCGAATTAATCTATGGTTCCATGATAACCATTACGATATCATCAAATCATTAACCGGTTTTTACGGAAGCAACAAATACTGTTTGAGTTGTGATAAGCCTTATCAAAACTTAACTGCTCACGTGTGTCCCATGAAGTGCGCAGTATGTTTTTCGGAAGAATGCATACAGGAAATTTGAGTGAGATGTAATGACTGCGACAGGCTTTGTAAATCCTCATTATGCTATGAAAGGCATAAATACATATCACAGTATCAACAGTACTCAATATGTGATACCGTAAGTGTTACTCATGATTATTTTATCATTGTTATCACTTTTATATGGAAAAGAAATTCTGATATTAATTTGTGTTCTCTTTCATTAGATTTATCAATGTCGTCATTGCAGTAAAGTCATTGAAAGAAAAAAATGTCCATAAGGTAATCACGTTTGTGGACTGGACCTCTGCCCGTCTTGTAAAAATAATATATCGGATAAAAATAAAAATGATGATTGAATA
The DNA here is from genome assembly GCA_032207245.1 of Pardosa pseudoannulata. Taxonomy (NCBI): domain Eukaryota; kingdom Metazoa; phylum Arthropoda; class Arachnida; order Araneae; family Lycosidae; genus Pardosa; species Pardosa pseudoannulata. The sequence continues at coordinate 127,738,765 of CM063503.1, read as the reverse complement.
AAATATACATAGTGAAACCTTGTCATAGCCAGTAAAATAAATTTATTCATGATTGTTAATGATAAAATTCACTGGTAATAATTATTTAATTAAAATCATTTCAATTAACTACAAAGGTAAACACGATATGTAAAAATTAAAATATAATCTATATAAGTAAATTATAATATAAATTCAGGTGCAATAACTTTATAAATAATAGATATAAGAAAATATACACTTACCTCTTCAGCAGATGATACATTCATTTTCGAAAAATGAGGGAGATCAAGAGAAATGGAAGCTAGCTGCAAACTATTACCGTACTAACGATTATCGGTAACGAAGACTAATTAGTACCATCCATGTTGCCATTCCAAAATAACTAAATATTTCCCCCTCAGTCGAAGCGAAGTGAAAGAAATCACCTCACTCCGACTTTCTACCACCCGTGACGTCAGAAGTATTGCACCTAACAGGTGCAGAGCAAGCTGTAACACGAAGATCCCACAGTCCAGCGAAGGTTATGACCCCTCTCGTTTTCCCCCCTACAAAGACCCATGTTCGAAAGCCACCATCATGTATAATCGTACACTTTCAGATTCGCATATATATATAACTTAAAATAATTATACATTAAAAATAATTGAATGAGAATAAAAAAAGATAGACGAATTACAATTATAAATTAAATTTTAAAATATAGCATCTAAACAATCTACAAAATAAAAAATAATTCTACAAAATAAAAAATAATAAATTTGAGTTTTAGAAATATAAATATCTGAAATTAAGGTATAAAATAAAATTATAAATTCGAGACTTAGAAAATTTTTGTAACTTTTTGTGGAAACCACGTGGGATATAGAATGGATACGGGAAATAATTAAAACATTTGACGAGGGATACAGAAAAATATGTTAAACTTTTTTGTGGAAACTACGAGGGATATATTCTGAACTTAGTAAAAATTTCTGAAATGATATTTCATTTCTATTGATTTTCGTTTACGAAACGTGTTTGAACGTGAATTCATTTTTAAGTTTAGATTTCTTTCTTTCTTTATTCATAATTCGAATCTATCGCACGTGGTATCAACAAATATGTTCAAAAAAATTCTAAGTCCAAAAACGTTGCCACAACATTCTAACTAAACTTTCCATCCGACATGACCGTATGCCGAATCTATCGCACGTGGTACAAATATGCTCCAAAAAATTCTAAATCCAAACAAAATGGTGGCACTTCCGGTTTTCCAAAATCCAACATGGCGGTACTTCCGGTTTCCAAAATCCAACATGGCCGCACTTCCGGTGGCGGCCATGACACTTAAGCCCCTCCCCCTTGTGGTGACGTCACTGGTCACGTGACCAGTGGCGTCATCACAAGGCCACGCCCCACGCCCGGCTCTATCTACTACTGCTGGATATTAACAATTAATTGAAAGTTTTCATAAGTTTTCACTCTGTGTGGTGAAAATATTGGGCATCGATTTTTATTTCCGTTAAATGCAATTTATAAAAAAAGTATTAAATTATATATGGTTATGGTGAATTATTTGGTAGTTTCGACAGGTTAAACACTTTGTAGCTTAATAAAACTCTTTGCGTTTTAAAAGCTTTCCCATATTAATGAAAAACGCAATAAAAGACAATGTACAAAATTTCAGGAAGTCTGAGAAAAAAGGCATGAACCTTAATAATTTTAAAGCCGATAATGCGTAAAATAAAACCAAAAACACGAGGCTGTATAATATAATTAAATTTAGTTTTAAAATAAACATGTAGGGTAAAAGGCAGATTAACGATCCAAAATATTAAAGCTATATTAGGAAAAGAAATTATTTAAAAAAAATTCTTTTTCTTTGATTTTGTGTGAAAATGCTAGAAGTCAAAATGCTATTGCAAACTTTTCCTAAAAAAATCCTACCAGCAAAAATCGAACAAATTTTTGTGCTTATCAGCTCAAAGCGGAAGAGTAACAAAAGGCTATTTTTTACCAGGGATGGACAATGACGACAAAGTGGGAGGTACAACTGTCACCGTACCCGTCAAACCAGGGGGGAAGGAAAAGTGACTATCTTGGATTCCGGCCGCTTTAGAAGTGAACAAGTTCTAACACACTGGGCATTTTAGAAGGGAAATTTTCGTTAAGATGCCGCCGCTTATAAGGTTAACGGTGTCTTTTTTTATGTTACTAGGATAAAACCGGGTCGCGACCTCTCTTCAAATCAAAATGCGTTGGGAATCGCTTCTGCTACTAAACCGACTCTTATCGTTAAAGACGACAAGACTCTATTGATCATGACTGATGCTGAGCTATAACGGTCCCTAACCCAGTCAAGGCATTCAGTGGAGACTGAAGAGAAATAAAATGACAACTTCTCCTCAAGAGTTTTTAAATGCTTAACTATTATCTCACACAATGCAGCAGTGTGAACACCTTGACATTGCATGGTGAGTGTGAACATTTCAAGATTGCCACTTTCCACGTGTTGATGCCAGAGTTGCACCTTTGAACGGAATCCATTTATTTTATCTGTACTTGTAAGCAGGTTTTCATTTCGGCCTTGCATTCGGGTGTTCAATTCATTCAGATGATGAAATATATCTGCCAGGTATGCCAGCCTTGCACACCAATCATCACTTGCAAGCTTCTTTGCGTAATCTGACCCCTCATTTGTCAGAAACACTTTAAGTTCCTCCCGCAGCTCATACACACGAACCAAGACCTTGCCACGCGACAACCGCCGGACCTCCGTATGAAACAGCAAGGTTTTATGCTTTGCTCCCATCTCCTCACACAAAGCTGCAAATATGCGACTTTTCATGGGTCGTGACTTTACAATGTTTACCATGCGCACAACATCATCCAACACATGAACTAAGGCTGATGGTAAAGTCTTGGCTACGAGGGCCTCGCGGTGTAAAAAAACAATGCTTAATAATCACATCTGGATTTCTTTCCTTCACTCTGCTTACAAAGCCTTTGGTGTGCCCGACCATGGCTGCAGCTCCATCGGTGCAGACACTTGTGAATTTTTCCCACTTAAGTCCTCCTTGTTCAAGGTATTCTGATGTGACCCGAAAAATTTATTCTCCTGTTGTTTTTTCTGGCAATACCTTGCAAAAAAAGAAGTTTTCTCTAATTGCATCACCATCAACAAAACGCACATTAGCTAAGAGTTGAGCATGTTCACTGATATCAGTAGACTCGTCAAGTTGCAATGCAAATTTCTCACTGATACGGATCTTTACCAAAACCACACTTTCGATGTCTGCAGACATGTCATTAATACGTCTGGAAATTGTGTTGTTTGAGAGAGGGACTTTGGCTATTTCCTTTGCTGCTTCAGGTCCGAGCATCTCCTCTACAATAGCTTTGCAGGCAGGAAGTATTAATGTCTCTGCCACAGTGTGCGACTTTTTTGTCTTGGCTATAAGTTCAGCAACTTGATAGCTAGCTTTAAGAGCTCTTTCATTTACCTTTGTTGTTTTTCTCATAAAAGTTGCCTGTTTCTCCATGTTGTCACGCAGGCGAACAAAATAGTCCACATTCTTGTTTTGAAGCAAAGGGTGTTTCGTTTGGAGATGGCGTTTAAGTTTGCTTGGGACCATAGCACTGTTAGCTAGATTTTCACCACACACCACGCACAGTGGAGTTGGTTTGTGTTCATCTCCAGTGAAAGTAAATCCAACTGAAATATAGCTTTTGCTATATTGCCTTGCGCCAGAGAATTTAACCATCTTTGCTTTCTTTTGACCCCCCACTCATACTCGGGCTATCATCTGGCTCCAGATTTTGTTCAGAGTCCAGTTCTTTCCTTTTTAAAAAACTTGTCCATCACTGCAGTATCAGTGTCTCTCTCCTCACAGCAGCCGTTGTCTCTCTGACACTGTGTGAGGCGTCTGCCTGCGTCTCATGGGGAGGAGTTATAGCACTGCACAGCGCCGTGACCACCTATGACACTGACGGGGGGAGTGACGCGAGGAGTTATAGTGCTGGACAGCGCCGTGACACCCAGACCCGGCGGCACACCACGGTGCTTCAGACGGCACACTAGTGTGCCGCGGAACAGCGGTTGGGAACCGCTGCTCCAGAGAACACCCAGCAACTCAGAATGCGGATTGCGGAATGAGCAATTCTACCACAAGAAGTGTTGGACCAGCTGAGTAAGCGGAGTTCTGAGTAAGCGGAGACGGTGCGAAGCAACCATTGTAGTTAGGGGGGCATATCCCATATTAAGGGGAATCTGCTTGTTGTTCTTCCTCTTGAATAGACAATCATGAGTCGCGATACTATGCGTTCAATAAAGCTTGTTATTGTTTGATTGCATACCATATGCATTGTTTTCCTTTTTCAGCGCCGATGCTTTCGTCATCCTTTCCGTACATAATACACTCCCTCATTTCTGAATTTCATGTCTCTCAGATGATTTCTATCGAAGTTATGCTAAAAAAACCTCACCTGTTGCTTAAGTTTTTCACACCAGTGTATTATTAAATCTATTTTCAAACTTACATGAATATTGTTTAAACTACTTTTTTAAATGACACCTGTCATTTACAGCAAGAAATGTTAGTTTTTTTTTGATTGGGTTATATTGACTCGAACGATATATACGTGGACTAAATAGGAACAGAAGAGCAGGGTGAAAATATGACAATGATAAGCCTTTGCCATTTTTTTTAATGACTGGAGATTGTTTTTCAGAAAACGGACGCAGTTACATTTTTATGAAGGACTGAAAATTGCAATATGTGGTTTAAAAAAAATTCTCACCATATGTATGAATATCTTTAAGGTATAATAAGAAATATATCATTTTGCTGGTTAAATTTTTCTTTTCACACCTTGAACATTGCTTAAATTCTGCGTGGAATATATTTCCTTAAAGTTTTCATGCACTTTCACAAAAAGTGCATTTCATTCTTAGTTACACTGACACTTAGTATACTTCATTTTAAATTATATTCTTTTTGGAAAAGTTACAAGTCACTCTCATAATTCTGTGTTGGCTAGTCTGTGTTATGCAAACTTAATAAAGTCGAGATTAGTTTCACTGATTAGAGGGCAAGTTCTGTTTAAAAGCGTCTACTGTATTGGAAAAAGTGTTTTAAATGATGTTTACGCTGATTTAGAGAACACTTTCACATCGAATTTCTGATGAAAATAGTTTACAAAAAAAAAAAAAAAAAAAAAAAAAAAAAAAAAGCTGCACTCGTAAGATTTTATGAACTGCTTCCTAATTCTTTCTAAAAATTACGTTAAATTATTGTTTACTTCGGGATTGAAATCTTTTCTAAACTAATGTTTAATCTTTTTTAAAGCAATCTTTTTCAATGTAAAATAAAAGGAAAATGTTGATTCTTCTTTGATTTTCCAAGAGGAGATTTGAAACATTCTTGAGACGGCAATATGGTTAACAGTTTCAAGTTAAGTCCGATCGTTTTAAAAGCTGGTGGTTGTGCTCGGTTTTAACTGTCTAATTGTAGGCTTAGAGCTGAGGCGAGGAATCCCATTTTAATATACCTTACATTCTTATTAAATTAACTTGTAGTTATCCTAAATTCAATTTCATGTTTTTCAACAGTTGTATTGAAAAAAACATTCATTAATTTTAAATGTTATTTTAATTATTTAATCTCGTGTACTCATATATTATCGCATTTACTCATTATTTTTTCGCAATTATCATATTTAGCCTCATTTATCAACGTTTATAACTTCTTTTATATTTTTCCTTTTTTATTATTATTTCTTTCTCTATTTTTTAAATACCATTTACTTTAATTATTCATTTTTTATTTTATGTTTTACTGGAATCTTGAGTAGCTATAATATAATTATGAACCTCTCACTTGTCATATTATGTTCCTTTGTTACTGAGATATGTCCGTTAGGACTAACTTCTCCGAAAATATCATTCTACTGAAAGAGAGACGTTGCTGAGGTTAAGGCTGAGCATAGGAAGCGGCTAAGAACCGCTATGATTTCTTAATTTTCCTAACTTCCCGCCAAATTCTTTCATTAATTTCTCCCCTACACACTTACCCTATCGCACTGGCATCCAATACATGACGCCAAGAGCATGATCTGAGGTCTTTTCACAATGCTTCGATCTTATCCTCAGTCTTGTATCTCACCGTGTACTTTTTCTCTTTTAATTGTCTCGCACCGTGTTTTTTAAGTTTTCTTTTTCATTTAAATTTGCACTTCTTGTGACTTTTTCATTTCTTAAATTAAAAAAAAAAAATTCTTTTTTATTTCTTAATGTATTGCATTATGTACTATTATGAATTGCGACTTCAAAGGAATTCCATAAACAGGTTCACTGAATTCTATCGCCATTAAAATTAGCGATAGTTAATTTCGGAAGACGAACAACATGTTTGTTTTCGTTGATGATTTCAGGACTGTTAGATACACCAAAGTTTTTAACCGAATTTTCATCTTTATTTAATTCTCTTAGTTTTGTTCTAGGACGAAATAAACGAACGTTAATTTTTTTCATGTATTCCTGCACCGTTTGAAATTCTATTTCTAAAGAATCCGTATCAACCACATCTTCCATTTCCGAATCTAATTTAGTCAATTCTCCAACTTTTAAATTTGAAAAATCAACAGTATATTCTAGAGGACATCCTTCGATGTTTTCAATTTTTTTCAAAATTTTCGATACAGCAGTTCTGTCAATTTTTCGTTTCGCATTCGTTATAACCATTTTCAAATACAAATTAATAATCACTCTACCCTACCTTAAGTAGTCTTCCGGAAGATGTACCATGACGCGAAAATTTAAAAAAAAAAAAAAAAAAAAAAAAGGAAGGCATTTAAGAAAAGTACAAGTGCAGGCGGGGTAGACAAAATTCTTATATCCATAACAGAATAAACACTAATGCTGTTTCAATAAAAGTATTTTTTTATGTACACTTACTATACACAGTTACTAAATGATGGGTTTGAGTCCCACGGAACTACTACGTCCAAATGCCAAAATAGTAGGATTACATTATCTGCCATAACAAGTAGGCACGCCATCTATGAGGAAATATGTACTTTCGCCACAAGCGTTGGGCGAGAACCAAGCTTACACCTGGACTAGGCTTAGCAGACTCCTCGTCTGCTATATTCTGATCCGGAGCAATTTGCGCAGATAAATCAGAAAGTTCTAAACACATTTTGTTAACATGTACTGACCTCTATTTTTATCATTGATGGGTAAAATCCTGATAATGCCATCGTTTGACATCACCACTTCAGACAAACATTAATAGATTAGCCAAATGAATCAATAGGAATTCACTGTAATCAATAGAAATTAATCATGTCAAGAAACTTTAACTTTTCCTTAAAATTCCAGGTAATTGTAAGCAACAATTACAACACTTACATTACATGCACTTTCGAACGACATTAATTTTGAATTTACCCGTAACATGATCAAAATTACCCTGATTTTGATGTTGCTTTTAGAGCAGCTAAAAACTATCAAAACACTCATAAGATCCCAGCGTTTGCACTGGAACCAAAAACAGAAAAAAAACAGAGAAATTTATTATTCGATGACTCCCCCACTTCACAGAGCATATTAAGATTTGGGATGCTTTAAAATCCCACTATATTGAACCTCTAAAGAAAACATACTTAACAAATATTAAAGCTAAATCGCCGATGTCTCTCTTCTTGGCCACAGTCAGGGATTCTCTGGTGAGTGAACACATTCATGACATTAAAACAGTAAATTACCTTGTCATTGATAAAAACTATTAAAGGAAAAGGGGGTAGTATAATGCTACAAGCCCCAACAACTACCCGCATTCGTCTTTATCATGCACATTGACCACAAAATGTTTGAAATGTCATGAGAACCACATATCGAGTACAGATATAAAAATTTTAAATGTGCCAACGGCAACAGAGCCAATTTCCAGAGCTGTCGCACTCACCCCTCCTACAGAAACTCCCTAAATCTTATAAAACAAGATTTAATGCAACTATATTTGCCCCAGCGCTCCCCCTCCCCGTTTAAGTTAATTACTGGGAGCAGACGTTCAAAGACACAGGATACTTTAAAATTCATGAAGGTAAAGAAGCTCCGCCTTTGCCCAACCCTCATAAGCTTCTGGCATAAACTAGACGTCCGAGGCCCCTCCTTTATTAAATAAAATACAGCTACCACGAAAGAAAAAAAATATCGAACAAAAACAAATAGCAAAATTTTGACAAATATCAAACTCAATTTTCTAACCCCAAAAAAACGGGAGAAAAAATTAAATTCAACTCAGGAAAAATCAAAGACTGAAATTTCCTCCGCTCCATCCTCTATCTTGGAGCTTGTTCAGAAGCAGTTCAAGAAAGATGAACGAATTCAACATTTGAGACTCTTTGTGGATATTTCGATACATTTCTAGAATAGTGGCATCCTTTCCCACACATAAACTTAACTTTATGGTTATGCTGCGTACATTTATTTTATGGTTATATTTTTAATACTAATGTATTTTCTGTTGACATGAATAGTATTAGTTTTCGTTTAAAAATTTATTATATAAACTAGTGTTCCTGTTAGGAGAATTTATGATTGTTATTTTACTTCGTTAATGTTTATTTATTTTTAGTTTGGAGAAGAATCTCCGTTATTGTTATTCGGCGATCCAGATATTCCTTTACTTGACGAGGATGACGATGTAAGCTTCTTGATTTCTATTACTTATTTATTAATTTATCACTTATTTATTAATTTAGTACACAGAAATTGAATTTAATTTCCTTAATAGTGTTTGAGTGAGTCCGAGCAAATATTTGCTGAAGAACCGTTGAATGTGAATGATGAAACTCAAATGTTCATTGAAGGGGCATACAGCTCTCAAAGTAATGTACAGTTTGGCAGTGGATATAATGTAAGTTCCTTTAGCATTTATTCTTAGATTTTTCTATAGTTCGGAGAAAAATTAGGCACAGTAAATATGAATTATGTATTAATTTTTTTCAGGATGAGGCTGGACCATCACATAGACGTCCTCGATTATCCCTCGAGAAAAATCAGAATTTTGTAAGTGTTTTATAGAGTTACAGACACATTTGTGATTATGTATATCGTTTTTTTTACTTCCTTTAATGCTCCACATGGCTTATCTTCGAAAGAGGGTGTCGACTGTGTAGTACACTTATGAGATGCGTTGTTGAAAAGGCAACTGCTAATTTATCAGGAGCCGATTTGATAAGAATATGCATCCATTCTACAAGTTTAGATAAGCCTATATC